>CP092867.1:80510336-80644953 GCA_030710605.1 Cordylochernes scorpioides
AAAAAAATAAATAAATGAAAAATGTAAATGAATTTGACTGTTTATTATAGAAAAAAATATCTGGCTACACGGTGGTACCAATATCGAGGCGGTACGTGCACGCGCCCCAAAGTTATTCTAATTTATTTAAAGGTTACACATAGCGCTGCGGCGATTTTACGATGGAACGAAAATTGAAGCAGAGGATTTGCATAGAATTTTGTGTGAAACTTCAAATATCAGCAACCGAAACTTTTTAAATGCTTAATAAAGCATTCCCCAAAGAGAACAATTGTTTTTGAATGACATTCTAGATTTAAAGCTGGCAGAATTTCCATTGAAGATGATCTTCGTCAAGATCGCCCAAAAATTTCAAAGGACTGATGAAAATGTGCAAAAAATCACCGATTTGATAAAAGAAAATCCTCGAACCACTTTGCTGGAGCTAGAGCAAGACACAGGCATCTCTAAAACAACGATTGGAATGATCGTAACCAAATCAAAAAGATTCCTGCAAAATTCATCCCAAGATTCCTCACCAATGAGCAAAAACTGTGTCGGCTTGCAACCTGTGAGGACATGTTGGAAATGACAAGAACGGATCCGGAATGGAAAGACAAGATAATCACAGGCTACGAGACATGGGTCTATGGCTATGATCCTGAAACCAAGCATCAATCTGCCGAGTGGAGATGTCAGGGTGAGCTTAGACCCAAAAAATCCATATTATTGACATCCAGAAACAAGGTGTTGCTGGTCGCTTTTTTGGATAAAAAAGGCATTTTTCATCACGAGTATCTTCCTGCAGGCCAAACAGTTATCAATGATATGTATTTGGGCATTCTTCGCCGTATAAGGGAAGCGATTCGAAAAAAAGGCCAGAAAAATGGACTAATGGTGGCTGGATCCTACACCATGACAATGCTCGCCCTCACAAAGCGCACTTGATGACTAGCTTTTTGGCAAAAAAACGGGACACAAATCCTACTTCAACCACCCTATTTCCCAGACATCGCACCAAATGACTTTTTCCTGTGACCCAAACTTAAAGCAATTCTAAAAGGAAGACATTTTGACACCAGGGATGACATAATAGAAAAATCGCCGTTAGCATTGAAGAGCATTCCAAAAGAGGCTTATAAAAACTGTTTCGACAATTGGGAGAAACGATGGCGCTGGTGCGTTGAAGCAAGGGGGGATTACTTTGAAAAGTTTTAATAAAAAAAAAAATTAAAAAATCTTACCTTTTTTTTTTATGGACCCAGTCCGGGAACTTATGGGACATACCTTGTATTTGGGTATTTGGGAATCAGTAAAGAAGGACTTGAAAATGGTGTTAGTCTTCTCATAGTATTTCTGCAATTTTTCCCTTATATAATTAGAAATTATATTCCTACTTGAAGAGTCAAATCGATTGTAATTTATTTCGGTTTTCAACATGTTAGATTCAATATATTCAGTAAGTTTGGGGACTTGTGCAAGTATGTGTGTACAATCCGATGATGTTGTACTGTAGGCTTGTATACAATGTTTTAAAATATTATATTGAAGAGAATTTAGTTTGTCCTTAGACTTTTTGTTTATGAATGGATACCATATTGGATAACCGTATGTAATTGTACTTCGATATAATGTCTTATACAGTATCAGTCTTCGTCTAAAGTCTAGACCCCATGCTTTCTTTGTCAGGCCAAATAGGTATCCACTAGCTCTAGTTACTTTTATGATCGTTTCATTAACGTGAGGTGTAAAGTCCAGTTTGCTTCTGACTCGGTGATTTTTAATAGTCACTCCTAGGATCTTAAGTTCTTCAACCGGTTTAATTAACTTGCTACCTGAGACTATTATATCGCTATTGCATTTATATAAATATAATTTTTTTGTTTTTTCATCTGACAATTTTAATTTACGACTTTCACACCACTCATTGATTTTTCTTAATACGTTATCTTTTGTCTTTCTTAGTTGTTCAGGAGTTTTATTCCAACATATTAACGTAATATCATCTGCATATCCTATTGTTTCACAGTTATCATCCAGATTATTATTCAGTATCTCATTAATAAGAATATTCCATAATGTGGGAGCCAGTGGTCCTCCCTGTGGACATCCTTTACTTAGGTTCTTATTAATTTAAGTTGAGGAATATCTAAATCTTATTCTTCTATTATCAAAGTATGATTGTAGAAGTTTTATCATTGAAGCCTGCACACCATCTTCATCTAGTCTTTTCATCAAGGCCGGCCACCATGCATTATCAAACGCTGCACTAATATCCACTGCAATTATTGCTGCATATTCTCTTGTTTTATGTTCTAACGCAATTTTTATTATTTCAGTTAGTGCAGTAATAGTAGATTTCGATCTTCTAAAGTCATGTTGTCGATCACTTAGTAAATTAAAATCTTCATAATATTTTATTATTCTATTATTAATTATTTTTTCTAATATTTTAGAAATGTTGGAATTAAGACATAAAGGTCTATAATTTTTGTAATTATTAAAATCTGTTTTTCCAGGTTTCGGAATAATTATTGCCTCTGCTCTTTTCCATTCAGCAGGATAGTATTGTAGGTCTAAACATTTTTGAAATAGTTTCACCAATATAGGAGCTATAAATTGTTTAGTGTGCCTTATCATGTTGTTAGAGATGTTGTCTATTCCGGGAGATTTCTTTGGATTTAATTTGTCAATTAAGTCGGTAACTTCAGTAATCATAACCATCGGTTTTTCTTTATTGAGAAGTTTTAAATTATAATTTCTTATACTTTTATGGGTGTTTGTATCTTCTTCACATTTATCATCTGGAAATAAGTTGTTTAATAATTCCTCACCCTTCTGCAAACATTCCATGTCAGTATTACCCTCCAAAATTTGCATATTTCTCTTCCGATTAGATCCACTTTTGATGTTTTTATACACCTTATATAAGTTTCCATAAGGGTTGTTCGATTTGTTTTCCTCCAGAAATATTCTCCAGGATGCTTTCCTAGCTTTTTCTATTTCCCGTAAATACTTATTTCGTATGCTTTTATATAATTGTTTAATATGATTAGGGCAATTTTTGTTTCTATAGTAACAGATCTCTATAAAGTCTTAGATAGGGCTCAAGGATCTCGTCCCTGTACCTTTGGGCAGTTAAAGTGCCCCCAGAAAAAATGTGGAGGGGTGTACTTCTGCTAGAACTGATGCCAGCCCAGACTAAGAGACTGCCCCCTCTAAAACTGTCTATTTCCCTGATGTTACTGGGATGATAGCGGGTTCCAGGCTCCCTCCAGATGAAAACTCGTCGAGAATTTGTGTTTAAACTAAATCTTGACTCGTCACTGAAGATAACATTGGCCCACTGATCATGAGTCCAGGCGTGATGTTCCAAGCACCAATTCAAGCGGGCTCTCCTGTGAGCAGAGGTTAAAGGGATACAGACCATTGGTCGTCTTGCATAAAGAGCACCTTCGTAAAGCCTTCGGTAAACAGTTTGTCTTGAAATTCTCGTTCCAGTAGCACTTGAGAGTTAATTAGAGAGTTGAATAGCTGTCATCTCCCTATGGCGCTTGGCAGTTACGACCAGATAACGGTCTTCGGAGGTAGCTGTTTTTCTTTTTCTACACCAGAACCTTATTTTCTTTTGATGGTTCCTGTCTCAATGAACTGTTTCCATATTTTGCTGACCACATATTTATTCACATTTAGCCATTTTGCTACTTCAACTTGTGATTGCCCTGCCTCCATTCTTCCAACAGCTCTCCATTTTAAATCATCTGCTAAAATTTTTCGTGAACTCATAATTAACTAAGGATTAAATAAAATTATAATTGGACAATTCTTAGATGGGGTAAACGACACGCCAAATAGCACACTTATAAAGACAAGCAAAAATTTGCATATTTTCAATTTTACCGAATCGAATGGTTGCGATAAATAAATTCTACGACTTAAAATACCTAATTTAATTACCTTTTAGCTTTTAGCGTTGTATATTTTAAAACATATCATTAAAAAACAAAAGTTTCTTATTTTTTGGACACCAGTGTATATTAATTTTGAAACAACTAAATGGATTGCAAAAAATAATTAAATCAAATACCTAAACACTAATATAATACAATTTTTGCCATTACACACTTTTCTTCCTGTAGTTTATGTGTTTCTTCTGTATTGCTATTCTATGGAACTTCTACTATTTATTATTGATGTACTTTCAGTATGAAGGATACTTCACTCGGGGGATTTCTCGGGCGAAGCCGGGTCATTCTTCTAGTTTACATACATTCACAAAAGCAAACGATGACAGAATTGATGACTCTGATACTTGTATATATATGTTCTATAATTATGTAAATCCAAAAAATGATTTGTTAAAATTGAAGGTGCAGTCGTCTTGAATTTAATTAAAAAAGAGAAAATCAGTCTCAAGTAGTTTATTTTGAACTCTTTGAGCAAAAGTATATATTTTAAATTAAGTAAATATAGAAATTTAACAATTAATTCTATATCACCATTTACATACCTATATAAAATAAAATCTAACTTACCTAACCAACACTAAAAAAAACAAAACAACCTATTTATATTTAAGGTGGCGCCATCTAGTGGCCAAGAACAACAGAGTTATTTTAAACAGATTAATAAAATAAAATAATATTTACATGCATTTATCTCTATTATATTTCTATTAATTTTTTAAAAATTATATAACATATATATATATATATATATATGAAAAAAATAATAATAGAAAAAAATACAAAAATAAAAAGTTCAGGTGTTGATATTCAAAATAAAAATGGCATATCCTGACCAGGAGCACATGTGCTTTACAAATGGCAGAGCGTAAAAGCTGTAAAGCACATGTGCTCCTGGTCAGGATACGCCTTTTTTATTTTTAATATATATATATGCAAATACGTAACGCTTTACATCTATTTTGGAAAATCGTGTATGTATATAAGTAGAACCAGGATTCAAAATAATCATTCCCCCGAGGAGAGTGACAGCAGGTCACTGACACGTCGGGAGTTAAATAAATTATTAGTTGATGTGGCTGTGTTTTTTCTGAATCTATGAAATCGGTCGAATTTGCCAAAAAGGTATTTAAACTGGTGAAGTATCAGGGCCGAATTTCAGTCGGATTACAATATAAAGTTGCGGGAGGATGTATGTATATGTATGCACCATCACCACCTGTACTGGGGTAATGAGCCTCATTGTTTTATTGCATTTTTTACCAGGAGAAGTGCTTTTATTGGTACATATAGTTCTGAACATATAGCTTTTCTCTGCACAATATGACAATGACTTCCTTCAGACCTAATTATATCCTGTAACAAAATTGCGCGGAACAAACAGGTCCATTTTTATGTATATCTTGACGGAGATAATAATAGAAATAATGATGTTAAAAATTCATCAGTATGGGGGGGGGGGGGTCATAATAATTTTTCCATCTTCCAAAATATAATCCGCTATTGAGCTAGCTAACAAGCAGATTTTGGAGGATCGTCGAAACTATGACGGTAACTTTTTCCCAAATCTAAATTTGTGCCCCGACAGGTGGAATATTGTGTAAACGTACTATGGACGCACTTATTTGGTTTATGGTGGATATAAATATTTGTTATTTCTACACTTATATAGAAGAAGTGTGTTTTAAAATTATAACGCAAACAAATATATCGAGGGAAAAGAATATAAATAAGTAAATTTACTTTATTCATTTTATATAACGTTTCTACCACCTCTCTGGATGGGAAACATATTACAATATAGCCTGACTGTTCAGATGTGAACCCTCACATCGGTTTCGCCAGTCCACACCGCTGCTGTTGTATTTTTCAATCTTTCTAATTGAAAGATTTATTGAAGAAAAATTGAAGAGAGACTAAATGTTTGGAAATCAAACTGGTGTACTACTGATGAGTTAGATATTCCCAATATTTCTAGCTTCCCCTCGAAGAGATGGTGAAATTATGTGTCTGAATAAAAGTGACACAAAACAAATATATTTTGAGAATATTATGTTTGAGATCTATTTTAGTGACGATGATCACTGTCTATATATCAAAGCATGGCGAATTATAAGCAATCATTTTTATATCATTCACAATGCTATATTCCCTCTAATACATCGCATACATAGCTGCCTACCATTAGTATATTAAAGAACTTTCATCCTGATCCCGTGAATTTGCCATGAGTGACTTAGCTCATTCAGGCAACACTTAAAGTTTAATTGTGAGAGAGAAGGTAGGGGCGCACGTGGCAGATCCCTTCAGCACTACCCTCGCAATAAAACCCAATCAATTCTATTCTTAATATTTGACTCTACAACGTCCCAATGTGCCTATTGGTGAAGCTTTGACTTCGTACACCTAGAATATCTCACAAATCTCCCGCATGATCCACTTTCTATGTGAACCAACAATGATTCTAGACGTGGCTCATATCACGCGTGCCCTATTATTTCCACTCCATACTGGTATAGGCTTGGAGGAACTAGATCCTTATAAGTTGTCAGAATAAAGGTTGAATCTCTCTAAAAATACGCCGTCCAGGCAGTACCCACCTGAGGCTCCCGGGGACTGCGAGGTGGGTGGCGGTGACTCCGCAGCGGGGAGGGGCGCGGGGCGGTTGTCCTCGGACGAGTCGGGCGTCGAGGGAGAGGAGGGCATGGAGAAGTGGTGCAGGTTGAGCGCCCGCGTCTCCTTGCTGTCCACCTTCTCGTAGCCGTACCAGCCCAGCAGTTCGTTCATTGTGGTCTCGGCGTAGTCCTGACACACACCCAGCTTCAATTGGTCCGTTCACATAATCGCATTGGGTTTTCATCAATTACTTGTCCCGGGCTCAAATTCTGCCTTGAGCATCTAGAAGAATGAAATTTGGTATCAATGTTCAAATTTCTGATGACAATGTAAGTTGATACAATTTCAGACTTCTGGGAGAGTTGAATAATGTCAATATTTACTTTCAAATTTTGTGGTCAATTTTTGGAGTCGCTCAATACAGATAATGGGCGAATGAGAAGCTGGCATTCCATAAAAATGTGGTATGGAATGGACTCTCTAATTTCTATGTTTTGTGGTCAATTTTTAACATAATTCCCGACTACATAGAAATCTGAAATTTTGTACACTCACTTAATTCCGCTAAGAATACAAGTGTATAAAATATCAGTATTCCAAGTTTGGCTGTGATGGTCTAGAATAGACAATAGAATAGAATTTGTATTAATATCAAAAGAAGAAAACAGGAGCAGCCGTTTGTGTGTGTGTGTGTGTGGTGTAGTGAGCTCCTGGCTTTCCATAAAAATAAATCAGTAAAATAAAATTTGATCTCTGCGAATAATTGTGTACATATTTATATAAAATATATGATAATTTTAAAAATCATTATAATGTAATTTTTCCCGATTTAACAATTTATGGAGAATTCGAATTAAACACTTTCAATGTGTCCAAGAGAAACGCTGAGACGAAAATAAAGGACAATGTAACTCCGGGACATCCGCGCTTGTTGACTGTGGATAAGTAGGGTAGGTGGGATAAGAGATCGCTCTTATTGACCATCAGCCAGTTGGTGAGTCACTCCTTTTCATTTATCTTAATATGTCCTATACACCATCACAAAGAATAAACTTTCAAGTTCAGACTAACAATTAACAATATAAAAGTTGTAGACTTCTGGGGGATGAGCCAAGCTTTCCTAATTTTTTTCATCTTCAGTTTACTAATTGATTAAATTTGTATTATATATTGAAAGGAAAAATAGCGCTAAATAGTTGCATCCTCAACACACGTCATGGTACTACCTCTAAGGCTAGTTATTGTTCTCGAAACCTTGTTGCGACCCAAGAAGGGTTGACTGCAGTCTGTCCGACAAAGGCTGTCAGCGGCGAGGAGAGTTTTTTGTTGTGTGAAGGAGGGAATTATTTCTAGGTATGATCCCCGCTCCTCCTACGGCGAGAGGGGGCGGTGCTGGACAAAATTATAGGACACGGTGTCGCCGGATTGATTGCAGCTAGACACCAGTTTTTCCCTGAAATTGATCTAATGGTGGCTTCTTCCATCGCGTCCCAGCCCACACAGATGCTGCTGGTATAAATGATGTTTTGTGATCGCTAGTGGTTGATGCTTGAAGTCAAATAAACAATTGAGATCTTTGAGTCGAAGTTGAACATGTGTTAATGAACCAGCTTCAAGAATAACTCTTGTAAAAACTATTGAATTATTTAATAATATTGGAAGCTGATGGGGCAATCTGATATTTTCTCTTGGTCTATTCTCAAAGTTTAATTTAGTTGGCTGAAGTTTAGTAAAAGTTTCAGGATCTTGTGACGGCCTCAATCTAACTTGGTAGGAACTTTCGTTAACCTCTGTTATTATATTGTAACATTAGTAGAGAGTCTTACAACAGTCAACTATAAAAGGAAGTTCCAAAAATGCAATATAACAGCGGTATGGTAGATTAAACTGGCGAAACCGCTGGGAGGGTTCACCACTGATGAGCCAGGCCCTCCCTTTAATTTTTCCATTGCAGTAAGGACAGTAGAAATTGTTTTATTTTAAAAAGAATATTACGCCTCTAAAATAGTTTTGTAATTTGATAACAGATGGCGCGCTAGTGCATCGTAACATAAATAAATATATATAGGTAGATAAGTAAAGTCGACACCCCGCCATATAAATACATTTACATGATGGAAGAGATAAAAAAAACAGACGTGCCGCTTCTGAGTATAATACGAGAAATCGTTTTAGATCCAAAATGTGCCTTATGAAATAGAACTATATAAACTAATATCTCTTTTTTCCACACACACATGAGGTACAAAGTCAATATTTACTAAAATGGTTATATATGTCTCTAAAGTTGTATCGTTATATATAGTCCCAGAGTCAGTTTGGTTTGTTGAATGGAGATTGCAGGCCGCCGTAGGCTGAACTTATGTATCAGTTGACCTTCTCTCAGCGCCAAGGGATAAAGGAGTATAATACCAACTATATTACTGTTGTTTTCATATGTTGATACACGGTCACGTTGATCTATCGATTATTTATCAATATTGTGGACAGTGAGATTAATATATTTCATATGGTATAACGGGGACACCTCCCGTTTTAAAATGCATAAAATAATGATTTTTTTACCCGTATACAGACGCAAAGATGGTGATGAAAGAATGCTCGACAATAGTAAAATTTAAGCAAATTCAGACAAAAGTCAAACTGTATATCATAGTGTCAGGATAGAGCCCTCGTCAGTTGTGTGTCTTCAATAAAGGTCTTCACTGTGTATTAAATATCTTGCAGAGTTGTTGTCTGAATTCCGATATACATGCTGAAAGGTACACCTTCCTTAAGTTTTGACCTTGAGTGTATATTTTTCTCTCGAAGAATTATAACATTTAAAGATTATCGAGGTACCGAATTATAGAGTAGTTGCCATACTGGGATTGTTGTGGAATGTTCAGTCGAACTTGTGGAGCGGAATCCTTCCATGAAAACATGGAGACATTAAGTCGAGGAATTGGAAAAACAACGTTTCCCAAATTCATTTAAACCTTTCCGAACCTCCTAACAAGCAACAATGCAAAAACCCAACTAGCAATAAGCAGCAAACCATTTTTATATTGGCGTAGCAAAAAGCGATCAGAATGGGTGGCTAATGGAATAGAAGGGGACAAGCCACAAAAAGGATTTAATCAAAGAACTCCCAATACACAGTTTTTACAATTAGCAGTAAAAACGTCGAGCACAATCGCTTTTTGCCTCTCCAGTCCCCCAAGTCCAAATATTGGGCGAGAGGTAAAAACAGATTCCAATTAATATTTTCAATAATAGAAAGGCGCAAACACCAGTTGGAAATTAATTTAGGAATATGCAGCTGGTGTGGGGAGGGTAATAGTTTGGGCGTAATCACCGCGGCGGCTGTACCGCGACATCTCCTACACAACTGTGATGGCATAGAGAGATTTAAAAGCATTTTATTGACATCCGTCAATCATACACCTAATGTTAACGTTACGGGGGAACTATAAACACAATCATTTGCCATTATATAGATATATATATAAAGGGTATATAGTAAATGGTAATTGTATAGTATGACTTGGTTCTCTAGAAGCCTTAACACAGTACCCAGTCCAAAGTTCCATTATGGAAAATTCTATTACTCGTGTCAAAGTGAAATAACGTTGAAAGCTAACTAAAATCTATTGCGGAGATTGAACTATATGAGGATGCTAGAATGTTTCACTTTGGTGTTCACATGCTTTCATGATGATGGTAGAGAAGTAGCGGAATTCGTGTTTGAAAAAATATATATAAAATGAAGAACCAACGTTTATGTCAGCGTAACAGCGGCAGACTATAGAGTTAGGTGGCCGAGCATATGGAGCCCGGGCGTTGCTTCCTGAGTGAGCGTCCAGTTAAAAGCCAAGCTGCCGTGCGACGGTGCGGGACAGCCGCATGGTCAGATAGAACGCTAATTAGAATGTCAGTTCCAGAAGTAATTATCATATTGAATCCCTCCCTATAATCTATTTGATGTTTGTAAATGCTCTTGTCGATGTGGTAATACGGCGTTTGGGGCCCCGGTTGACAGCCGATGAATGGTCAAGTCGGAGGTGAGTGCCAGAAAGTGTCCTGGAGGCTGCTGGACTATACGGCACTGACTCGACAGCTCAACGACATGATCAAAAGTGGCCGCACACTGAGTTGGGAGATAGTAATCTTTGGAGGTAAAATGTAACCTGGTGGTATTTTTTTAGACCGCTTTTGTAATAATGTGTAAAAATATATTTGAATTCCAAAATGAACTCATGAGTTGTAGTTAAGCCATCCATAACAATACGAAAGCTGCTGAAAGTTTTCACCTGCAGGCAAAGGGAGCTGCCGTCTGTCGAGGTCTGTAGTTACTGGGGTTCTGTGCTGAGGTGTGGAAGTTTGAGAGTGGATTCTAGGTCTGTTGAGGTTATGTGTACTGATATGTTGAAGTTTGATTGTGGATTCTAGGGTCTGTTGAGGTGATTTGTACCAATATGTTGAAGTTCGAGGTTGATTCTAGGTCTGTTGAGGTGGTCTGTGCTGAAATGTTAAAGTTTTAGGATGGATTCTAGGTCTTTTGAGGTGATCTCTACTGAAATGTTAAAGTTTGAGAATGGATTCTAGGTCTGTTGAGGTGATCTGTGGTGGAAATTTGAAGTTTAAGGGTTGATTCTAGGTCTGCTGAGGTGATCTGTACTGAAATGTTGAAGTTCGAAGGTTTATTCTAGGTCTGTTGAGGTGATCTGTACTGAAATGTTGAAGTTCGAGGGTTGATTCTAGGTATATTGAGGTGATCTGTACTGATATGTTGAAGTTTGATCTGAGGTCTGTTGAGGTTATGTGTACTGAAATGTTGAAGTTTGAGAGCTGATTATATGTCTGTTGAGGTGATCTGTGCTGATATGTCGAAGTTTGAGGGTTGATATAGGGTATTTTGAGGTTTGTAGTTAATTGGACTCTGTACTGAGATGTTGAAGTTTATGGAATGGTCTGGCATCTGTAGTTTCTTCGATGAAATGTTGAAGTTTAATATATTCGAGCAACAGATAATTGGCAGTGCGGCCTCGATCGACCCGGGCGAGCGATCAGGTGCCCGGGGCGTGTCCCCGCGCTGCCATTAAAACCTCCATCAGGCGACATTGATTTTGTGTTAACGGCGGCGACCAAAAGATTGTCCGTCACTCGGCGGTCCTCCACGACAGCCGCCTTCCTTCCCTATGGAGGAACCCATGTGGACTTTATTCAACTCAAGTCCTAAGTGGGTTTGTGGAGAATTAAAAAAATATGTATCAAATTGTGTTCGTGCTTAAGAATTCTGTTCAATTACTTCTATTCGATTTTGATGACAAGATTTTTTTTTGCAGAAGGTGAGAAGGGTAAAAGTAAATGGTCTTTGTTTCAGATTGTAGTGACTGTGCCGTTCTAAACAAGACGAAATGCCGAAAATGCAATACATCCATTGTCTTAATGTTCAAATGCGCCCAGTTTTTGCCGGTGGCCTGTAAAAACTTTGTTTTGCTTCCGGAAGATGAACTTTTGAATTACGGGAATCTGTTTAGATAAAGGAGGACAGTATAATACCTATAATTTATGTAAAAAATATTATATAGCAAAATAATTATAGCTCTATGGGTATACATTTCAAATACATTTCTTATATTACTTTGTAGATTTTCTGTATAAAAGACTTAAAGTCTTTGAAATTTTGGAAATTTCGGGATATCCTTTATAAATTGTTTATAAACGCTAAAGGTATCGATAAAAGTTTTTATTGATTGAAGTACTTAAAAACGATGCTGCCAAAGCCCATTAGGATTAATTCCTCATTCATTCAGTAAGGGGGTAATAAAACCAACGTTTGAGGTCTGGGATAAGATAAAACCACATTTTTAAATATGAATTTTACTCTGCTGTCTTGGACAACATTCCCGTTTGGCCTGACACTTCCCGTCACTTTGTTTCCCGGGAATGTCCCAAAATTCCCCGCAGGTGATAATCGACAAATAATGTCCGCGCGGTGAATGATTGTTGACTTTCCGGACATGATCGGGATGTGCGGGATTTGTTGGACCACAAGGTCAAGAAAAGCTAACACTGGAATTTCCATTTTACATAATTTATCAATCACTTCTCTTAATTTTATGAAAAATGAAACGATATTATCTTTTTCAAATAAAACAAATTTCTTACTGTCCTTTTTGCGATTAATAAAACCCGCAGGAAAAGACGGTCGCAAGTTAGTTTTATTTGTATAAACGTTCTACAATATAGTTATAGTATAATCTAGTTTCATTTCTTATATATAGATAGCACGCTAATGTCTTATGTTCTTCTTTTACTTTGTAATGTATCAAAATATAGCACTTAACACTAGGAATCCGTGTTTTCATACTTAAAAAAGAGATTCTACAGCAAAATAATTCAGAGAGTAAATAAAAAGGTTGAGTGGCCAAAGAAGTCCTCTTTTATGTAGTTCAATTCCACTTTGAACACGTGGTAGAACACAGTCTCTGGTATCATCAGAAGACTGTTGTAAAATTTGAAACGGGACGTCTGGAACAAGTGTTGTCTTCGGCACTGACCTCCTAGGTAGATGAAGGACCCTGGATCTCACCTCAACATAACGGGAACATCATTTTTCTCTCATTAAGACCCAAAACACAATTAATAAGATGACCAATGCAACAATAAACAAAGCTTTTTTACTAAGACATTTCGTCCATATACTCTTCCTGGGAAATCCATTGAGAATAAAAAAGAATGATAAGAGAATAAATACGAAATCAGGTGTACACAATCGTAGTTTTGAGACAAACAAACACCGATTGTTTTCTAGTCATCTTCCCTTTCATTTTTATCGATATCCTAAACGTCCTGCTGAACAGAAGAACTGGTCGTACAAACGGACAAAACTCTCATCAGCCAATAAATCTGGTTATAAATCCTCCGCTTGTTTCATTGATAGGCATAGGTGACCGATTCAAGGCATTCTGAAAGCGTAGAGAAAAACACAATTGTACAAAGGGGGTTTGTGATTCATTGGTTAACAAGATGTTGTTATTGACTGAATCCTTTCCTGGTTACCATTTTGATTAGAATATTCAGAAGGTATGTGTGGGTAGCTATTTGAAGTGTTGAATTATACAGAACACACAACAAATGTTATAGTAATATATAAAACATGATAAATGAGAACTAATACTTGTCATTTTTTGCATTGGAGTTACTTATAGCCAAAAATGTTTTATTGCTGTTTTTAAACTTGCCCTTTTTCTTGCTTAATTGTTGACAACCAATAGTTTACCATTGTTATATTAGAATGGCTGATAGATAGCCACACACAAACACTTTTATGTAGAATACATATTTATTAAAAGTCAATTTTAATTTTGTAAATGTATAATTAATTTTAATAACGAGTTTACAAAGTGGGAAGAGGAGCTTCTTTTATTAGCATGCACACAAGCTTTCGGACATATCGTCCTTCATCAGGTAAGAGTAATAAACGCGCTGAGGATCCATATATACACAAAGCTGAAAAGAAAATTTTACATAACTGCAAAAGATAAAAGTATTTAAAGATAAAAATAAGAACCAAATATGCTAAAAAGATTATAGGGATTAAATGCTAATAAATCTGGACTAAGTACATATGCACTATGAATGGTGTTAATCAAGGGCAGGTAAATGCAACCTATGGCTATTCACATAACATATGGTATTGTTCTGGTATATCTATATGCCTGTTGATGCTGTTTGTTTTTATTGACACAAATGCCTCTAGTAAAAGTCTTTGGTACTTATTATTGATATTGTTGTATAGAATGGATGGCTTTGTTAGATTGAATGTATGACCGGTTTGCATAGAATGACTGTAAATAGGGGAATTTAGGTTTTTATTAGAGATGTTTCTGGAATGCTCAACCATTCTGATGGCGACGGATCTACCCGTCTCCCCGACATAAGTGGCATTGCATTGGTCGCAAGAGACGGAATAGACAGCACCACCAGAACGGAGAGAACTCGCATGAAGGGAAGATCTGGTAATGGGGTGTCGGATTAGTGTGGCGATGTTAGGTGGGTTCTGGAAGTATGTTGTAATGCCGTGCTGCCTTAAAAACCTGGCTATGGTGATGGACTGGGGGCAAAAAGGAAGGGAGCAAATATTTCTGTGTATAGCTGGAGCACTGTTGTGGTGAGGGTCATGCATGTGTTTAAGAATGAAGGGGGTCGGGTAGCCGGATTTGGATAAATATGAAAATATTTTAGCCTTTTCTATTGTTTGGAATAACGGGAGGGAACAATGAGTAAAGATACGTTTAGTGAGAGCTCTAACTGTATTGATTTTGTGTGGTGTTGGGCAATGTGACCGGAAGTTTGTGTGGTGTGGGGGTGTGTTGTTTTTATAGTATACTGTGGTATGGAAACTGCTGGGGGTGCGTATGACTAGTGTATCTAGGAAAGGTAGGACTGAGTGATTTTCTGTTTCATGGGTGAAGGCTATGTCTGGGTGGAAGGAGTTGAGGTCAGATAGGATGTGAGAGGCAGATACCTCACTTACCAAGCAAAAGGTATCATCGATGTACCGCCTCCAGAGAAAGATGTCTGAAGAATGGCGTGAAGTGATCCATTGGTCCAGTGACCTCATGACAACCTCAGCCACCACGGTTGAGAGGGGGCTACCCATGGGGGAGCCCTTGGTCTGCTTGAAAAACTGGGTATCAAATGTGAAGGTGGACATGCCTAGGCATATGGAAGTGAGCTCGACAACCGTCTCCGCGGTGAGGGTGTCTAACAGGGGGGCATTTTCGAGGAAAGTGCGTAAACTATTAATGATCAAGGGGTGGGCAAGTGAGAGATATAGAGACGTTACATCGAAAGAAACCATTGTGGACCTGGGGGGAGGTGTGAGGCTGGTGGTATAGGACACAAACGAGGGGGAGTTTGCAATGGTATATTCCCATGGGGGAGACTGTAGAAGGGGGGTCAAGAAGTTGGACAAAAATTTTGACAGGGTATATGCCGGAGAGAGATGGTAAGATATGATTGGTCGGAGGGGAACATCGGGCTTGTGGATTTTTGGAAGGCCGTAAATGTAGGCTATTTGGGCGAGGTTAGCTGTGAAGTCGTTATATTGCTCTTTAGTGATCTGCTGGGACCTTTTTAATCTTAACAATAGTAAACGGAAATTCTTAACGGATGTTTTATGTTCCTGTTCAGTGATGGCAGAAAAAATGGAGTGTTGGTCGAGAACGTTTTGCATTTTTTGCTTGTAAACGGTAGTGTTGAGAATTACGGTCTGTGAGCCTTTGTCGGATTTTGTTATGACTATGTCTCTATTGCGTTTAAGACGGGAGATAACCCTATTCATGGCTAGGGACGGTTTAGGGATATTGTAGGGTCGTTGAAGGGTGGAGGTGACAAAATGCCTGATCCTATGGGTGTCTTGGTGGTTAAGGCCTCTGAGAGCGGGTTCCACACCAGCTATGATGCGAGGAATATCAGAAGGCCCAGGCAGTCTGTATTTTAGGCCCAATGACAGAACCTCAGCATCAGCAGATGGCAAGACATAGTCCGAGAGGTTGACCACTCCTTGGGGTGACTGGGGAAGATAGGCTTCTAGTAGATAGGCAGGGAAGCTGTACTTCTTGATCCAGTGATGAAGCTTGGAGTTGTGACGTTGCGTTATATCGTTCTTCTGGTGCCGAATGTCCCTTGTGATGGATTGCAACAGATCGGCCATTTCTGGATTGGTTAGTAGTTGAGAGACCAGAAAGATCAATCCCTTGACGGACTTAGAAATAAATCGGATGTTGGAGTGGCAACCTTTAATTCTAGAGGATAACAGATGGAATTGGGCGCGGCGTATGACGACGGATGAAAATGGATTGCGAACAGGATCCCTGATTCGAAGGGATGGAGGTATAAAATCAGCCGTTTCACACAGTTTGTTAAAGTTCAAATGGAGGCGCCATCTTGACAACTGTAACGATTTCTTTCGCAGCTGATAGGTATAACGAGGTAGGTCTTCAGCGGAAGGATTCATGATGAATTCCAGGATAAAAAGCGTAAAAATGAGCGAATTAAGTAGAACTGCTCTTCACTGAAGGTTAATAACGAGTTTACAAAGTGGGAAGAGGAGCTTCTTTTATTAGCATGCACACAAGCTTTCGGACATATCGTCCTTCATCAGGTAAGAGTAATAAACGCGCTGAGGATCCATATATACACAAAGCTGAAAAGAAAATTTTACATAACTGCAAAAGATAAAAGTATTTAAAGATAAAAATAAGAACCAAATATGCTAAAAAGATTATAGGGATTAAATGCTAATAAATCTGGACTAAGTACATATGCACTATGAATGGTGTTAATCAAGGGCCTAGCCATGAATAGGGTTATCTCCCGTCTTAAACGCAATAGAGACATAGTCATAACAAAATCCGACAAAGGCTAACAGACCGTAATTCTCAACACTACCGTTTACAAGCAAAAAATGCAAAACGTTCTCGACCAACACTCCATTTTTTCTGCCATCACTGAACAGGAACATAAAACATCCGTTAAGAATTTCCGTTTACTATTGTTAAGATTAAAAAGGTCCCAGCAGATCACTAAAGAGCAATATAACGACTTCACAGCTAACCTCGCCCAAATAGCCTACATTTACGGCCTTCCAAAAATCCACAAGCCCGATGTTCCCCTCCGACCAATCATATCTTACCATCTCTCTCCGGCATATACCCTGTCAAAATTTTTGTCCAACTTCTTGACCCCCCTTCTACAGTCTCCCCCATGGGAATATACCATTGCAAACTCCCCCTCGTTTGTGTCCTATATCACCAGCCTCACACCTCCCCCCAGGTCCACAATGGTTTCTTTCGATGTAACGTCTCTATATCTCTCACTTGCCCACCCCTTGATCATTAATAGTTTACGCACTTTCCTCGAAAATGCCCCCCTGTTAGACACCCTCACCGCGGAGACGGTTGTCGAGCTCACTTCCATATGCCTAGGCATGTCCACCTTCACATTTGATACCCAGTTTTTCAAGCAGACCAAGGGCTCCCCCATGGGTAGCCCCCTCTCAACCGTGGTGGCTGAGGTTGTCATGAGGTCACTGGACCAATGGATCACTTCACGCCATTCTTCAGACATCTTTCTCTGGAGGCGGTACATCGATGATACCTTTTGCTTGGTAAGTGAGGTATCTGCCTCTCACATCCTATCTGACCTCAACTCCTTCCACCCAGACATAGCCTTCACCCATGAAACAGAAAATCACTCAGTCCTACCTTTCCTAGATACACTAGTCATACGCACCCCCAGCAGTTTCCATACCACAGTATACTATAAAAACAACACACCCCCACACCACACAAACTTCCGGTCACATTGCCCAACACCACACAAAATCAATACAGTTAGAGCTCTCACTAAACGTATCTTTACTCATTGTTCCCTCCCGTTATTCCAAACAATAGAAAAGGCTAAAATATTTTCATATTTATCCAAATCCGGCTACCCGACCCCCTTCATTCTTAAACACATGCATGACCCTCACCACAACAGTGCTCTAGCTATACACAGAAATATTTGCTCCCTTCCTTTTTGCCCCCAGTCCATCACCATAGCCAGGTTTTTAAGGCAGCACGGCATTACAACATACTTCCAGAACCCACCTAACATCGCCACACTAATCCGACACCCCATTACCAGATCTTCCCTTCATGCGAGTTCTCTCCGTTCTGGTGGTGCTGTCTATTCCGTCTCTTGCGACCAATGCAATGCCACTTATGTCGGGGAGACGGGTAGATCCGTCGCCATCAGAATGGTTGAGCATTCCAGAAACATCTCTAATAAAAACCTAAATTCCCCTATTTACAGTCATTCTATGCAAACCGGTCATACATTCAATCTAACAAAGCCATCCATTCTATACAACAATATCAATAATAAGTACCAAAGACTTTTACTAGAGGCATTTGTGTCAATAAAAACAAACAGCATCAACAGGCATATAGATATACCAGAACAATACCATATGTTATGTGAATAGCCATAGGTTGCATTTACCTGCCCTTGATTAACACCATTCATAGTGCATATGTACTTAGTCCAGATTTATTAGCATTTAATCCCTATAATCTTTTTAGCATATTTGGTTCTTATTTTTATCTTTAAATACTTTTATCTTTTGCAGTTATGTAAAATTTTCTTTTCAGCTTTGTGTATATATGGATCCTCAGCGCGTTTATTACTCTTACCTGATGAAGGACGATATGTCCGAAAGCTTGTGTGCATGCTAATAAAAGAAGCTCCTCTTCCCACTTTGTAAACTCGTTATTAACCTTCAGTGAAGAGCAGTTCTACATAATTAATTTTATTTTTAAATTTCTGATCATCAATATATTTACCCACTAACGGGCTCTAATTGTTAACGAAAAATACCTTTTGTTCAAGACTGATACCTGTCCATTATCACGCTAGAATTGTTCAAATTTGATATTCTCCCGTTATCGGGCTATAATTGTCGAAGACCTGCCCATTTTCGTGCTTTAATTATGTATTATTCGTCAGCAATTAAAGAATACTTTGACACTGATGTTTAGGTTGTTGAGAAACAACACTGACCCATTATCGTACTTTAATTGTTCACGACCAATAACACTTTCCCATTTGTGAATGTCAATATTATGTAACGATCAATACTTACCAATTTTTAACTTAAGAGTAAAAATAAAATATCTCTCAATAATTTTATTTATTTAAAGCGACTTTAACTGGAAGATAATCGTATTCGATTTCTTATTCTTTGGTTAAAATCACCTCAATCATTGAAATTTCGGACTTAACAAATATCCTGCTTTAAATAATGGTAGCATATACCTGTCCATTATTGTTTTTTAATTATATCGAATACTTGCCCAATATCGTGATTTAATTGTTAACGATCTTATAGCTTGTATATACTTGTCAATTGCTGTGTTGGAATTGCCCATTGTCGTGTTGAATTTGCTGCTAACTAATTCTTGTTCATCGTTGTGTTAGAAGTGAAGATATACCACCATTATTTTTGCCCATTTCAACGCTGAAATAATTGACAACTAACACTTACCTATATTTTTAATGTAATCGCTGAGAGAGAGAGAGAGACAACCACAATACTTATATATTATATTTTTGAATGACTAGAAACATTTTAGAGAGGCATTTCAATGATTTTAAAAATCATAAACAAATAAATGTGTGTGTCTTATATGAGGTTACTGAATACCTTGGTTGATCCCAGTAAAACGGTACAAACAACTCTGAATTCTCCTAACTTTCATATGGCAATATGTTGTAGTATTTTCTAGCCTCGTATTTAAATGAATATGTATGGTAGTTTATAGATTTACATGTATTACCTTTACATGTATCACCTTCGTATATATTTTAAACGTATGATAAACAGATATGGTTGGTTAGTTACGAAAATGGTATGAGCTAAGAAATTACAAAATATTATGAAAGATAAAGGCACTTCATTCAAGGCATAGAAGAGAATTGTAGAGACTTTGATATACCCTTTACTTATGGATGTGAGAGCCGGACTGTCAGAAAAGAAGAAAGAAAAAGAATTGAAAAATTTGAAATGTGGACATGGAGCGTTATGGACACAGATAAAAAGACAATATATCTCAGTCTTAAATGAAATTAATCCGGGTATATTCCTAGAATCCCAAATATGTTCATAAAGACGGGCCTGTACATAATGAGAGAAAATGAATTAGAAAATATGTGCTGATGTTATAAAAAATGGAAGAAAGAATGAAAAGAAGAAGACAATGCAATGAGCTGGCTAGAAGGAGTCTAGAAACTTCTGGAATGCCAGTAGATGAGCTGCGAGTGATATTGTATATTTTTAGCAAAATAGATTTTAATTATATATATTAGTAGTAATTTGAGTTATGTGTGACAATACAAATCATTAATAGAAAAATAACATATGAGGCTAAAATTTGATATTGATGCTTAAATCTTTTTATAGTTAAAAAAAGGATTAGGGTGTGATGTGTGTGACGAAATTCTTAAAGAATAAAAAATATATATATAGAGTAACAACACACAATTAATTTAAAATAAATAAAACTTGCGATCTCTCTTATTTTCATATTAAATTAAATAAATTTTTAATTTTTACTTTTGATATATATAGGTAAAGATTGAAACGTCCTTAAAATATATTGCAGACTTCTTTTTACTGCGGCGTACGGTTAATCTGGGAATGCCTGCCGCCAATTACGGGACAGAAACGACTCCACTTTTTGTTTGCGTTTGAAAGGAAATATACAAATCAGTCTATTATCGGACTAAATTGCATATCCCAAGCTCGACACTATGACAGTAACTCCTTCAGGACCTATCTCTATATATTGTTGAAATTACACCCGGATAAGTCAAATAGTATGGAGATGTAGGCGGAACAAACACACGCCGAGCGTTTTGCCTGCTTGATATCCTCGTACAGTGGTACCTCGACATACGAGCGCCCCAACATACGAGTTTTTCGAGATACGAGCCGACGAGCAAGTGATTTTTTGCTTTTAGTTACGAGCGAAATTCGAGATACGAGTTCGGTTCGGGAGTGTTGAAGATATTAATCTGTGATTTTAAATGTTTCTTTTTGACCAGTACTTTTGTTTTGTTTTAGCTTTTCCTAAAATGTTTCTTCCTTCTTCTTCATTATTATTTGTTCTCTCTCTCTCTCTCTCTCTCTATATGCAAAGCTTTGTCTTTTGAGACTTGAATAAACAAATTCAAGTTTATTATATTTTTGTGTGCTTTTAAAGTTAAAACACAACAGGTAGTAACACGCAGTCGCGCCATCACGATCAGTTAGCAGCGTGCTTCCGAACATTCTGAGAGGGAGGAAGAAACAAACCTCCTTGGACATGTTTTTTTCTAAACAACCTACAGGTGAAAGCGAGAAAAATATAGCGAAAAAGGCAAAGACCAGTGAGGATATCTAATTTATTTCTTTACATTCTCTTTTTGTTTTTGTGCAATAAATATTTGATATTTATAAATACGTTTTTATTATTTAAAACCACGTAACAAAAATAACTGGGGTGACATTTTGGAGGTTGGAACGGATTAATGGTAGTTCAATTGTTTTGTATGGGGAAATTTGCTTCGAGATACGAGTAATTCAAGATACGAGCAAGGTTGCGGAACGAATTAAACTCGTATGTCGAGGTACCACTGTATATCTATTATATAGACTAGTTATGGCTGTTTACCTTCTTGGGAGTGGTATAACTCACTATGGCGGCTTACTTACTTTAGCAATATATCCTAGTATATCTATTATATATTATTAGATATGGAGATAGCCACCTGCTTTTTTCTCACTTGTACTTCTTATATATATATAGGACCCTCCAGAAGTCCAACCCCTTCTCTACGTGGCGGGCGAAAGAAGCAGCACAAGTAAGGGGCTGCCCTGTAAGGCGAAGTACGGTGGGGACTTCGTGAGCCCCGAGCCGCTACGCGAAGGCCTACATCCTTGGAGCAGTGGCCACCCAGACCTTTCGGTCCATAAACCGGCATGCGATAGCATACCCATTGCTGTATCTAGGTCACCTAACCAAAAGGGAATGAAGGCCTACAGGGAACTCTGAAATGTGGCTGGCTTACGGGGCAATGGCACCCCCCCCCCCTTTCCATGGAGCAACAAAATCAGGGACAAGACGCCACCGCCGTATATATAAGACACCAGTTATGGTGGAAGACTTTCACCCAAGCTTCTCTATTATGGCCAGAAACTCTCATACAAGAGGGACAAGAATAAAAACAAGATAATCTACATGACAAGTAAAACTGGTGAAATAATAGGAGAGTTCTCAGTTGAGATGAGTTGAGCCCCTTCAATTAAGCTTGAAAATAGGACGAGAGATTATTTGTGTTTTAAAGACAATACACAAAATCAGGGAATGATTTTAAATAATAGATTATCTTTAAAAGATAATAGCAACAAGTATATGCTAATTAAATAAACCGGTAATAAAAGAAATTTAGATCGCATTTTTACTTCGGATGTGTGGATCAAAACTATTTAAAATTCTTGTTTATAATATTTCTAATCCTTTTTTAAAATTGTTAACGCCATAACATCCTTTTAAATTTGGATCTAGAAACACAAGATCGTCGATTTGTCCTAATTGAAATATTATTAATTATATTTTTAATATATATATATATATATAATTTATCATGTGTGGGAATAAATTCTTCAAAAAAGATATAAATATTTTGGAAAAAAGAAAAAAAAATCTAAGTGAAAATAATCTTTCTTCAAATATATCCCGTGCTATAAATATAGTTTTAAAATTAGGGTATTTTGAGCAGAAGAAATATTCCTCCGGGTTTTAATAAAAGAAAAGAATCCGAGGAGGGGGGGGGGGGGCGGTGTTTATTTATCAGGCGGACAAGAGCCACCTATCGGCTGACACGTTTCACATTTCGCCGGCTTGGATTTCGTCGCTGGTCGTAACCCTAACCCCGTTCCTCCATTAAGGTTTAGAATGACCGGCTGCTGGGCGCCATTTAATTCCAGACCCCGGACCAAAATTAACCCAATTTGGCGAAAAACAATACCCGGATATATTAAAGCGATAAATTATTACTATGACTCTTTATTATTCCCTCATTGGGGAGGAATATGGCGGCAATTAGCTCGCGTATTAATTAATTACATCGCCATCGTGTGAAATCATTTCCATATATCTCCTAACAATCCCGAGATAAACCAGAAGACTTGTCAACTTATATTTTAAGACTCCGTTAATTTCTATTTAAAAACTATAAAATTTATAATTTATATATATTACAAATAATATTTTTGTCGGCTTAATGCTATATTAAATATTTTGAGATGAGAGAGAGATTAATTGCTTAAGATTTGATAGAGAGAATTATTGAACATTCGATTGATTACATGAGTATTGTGGTATTGATGTGCGGTCGTGAAGAGAATAATAAAATCAACTTTGAATCACAATTTGCTTTAATTGTGATAATGAAACAATTTAGGGAAAGAGATACTTGATTTGAGGCGTAAAAAAAATAAAAGATTACGTATTTACATATATATAAAAAGATTCGAGCTGGCAAAAAGGAAACAACAACAATGAGTTTATAAAGGGAAAGTCGCGACGTCTAGCGGTCGATTTACAGGGTAGTTTGTTCTAGAAATTATAATCTTAAAAAATAAAATAACATGTTTATATAATATATATATATATTTAATTCTCTCGTACATGAATGTGCCGCCTATATAGTGATTTTCTGATTAACGACAGGTTCGCATTTACAACACACTTTGATTAAATAACTTAAAAAATTAAATATAATTTAAGACCCTCAATTTTGTTCAAATAGACAGGTTGATAATAAAAGTAGTTGTTTTTTATATATATACTGAAGTCTAATTTCAACGTGAAGTACCATCTATGTACAAGAAATGAAACCATTTTTAGCGCGATTTTTGAAATAAATAAACGGGTTCCCTTACTGTCCTTGCTGAGATGAAAATATTTGCGGAAGAGAAATGCAAATATTGTAGCAAAGTATTCATTATATTATTAACAGATTATCAATTTGATGTTTATATATTTTATTGTTCTGCGTAAACTTCCTTCATTGCCTCTCTGCTATTGTATTAGCTTTAATTTGTGCCTGCCTGAAATAAATTGCCGTGTCATCCTGAAGTTTGTCTTTCCTAATTTTCTACGTGACAATATATAATTCTATTGTCTCTCCTCTAAGCTTTGTTCATAGATTTATTAAATACCTTAACCAAGAATTTATTTAAGCTCCTGATAGAACAAAATAGTCTAATATCATATACAGTGCGGCAAATAAATTTTAAGACTCGCGCTAGATAAAGGCCAATAGCAGAGCCAGTTATGAAATTGCGCATGTGTATATATATTCGAAGCCTTATCTAGCGCGTGGCTTTGTTTCAGCCATTTTGGTTAACTCTTTAAAAACATACAGGCGATTTTTGAAAAGTAAAAATTTTTGTTCGTCGGAATTCTGAGATGGAACAGAGAGCGGTCATTAAATTTAATGCAAAACTTGGTAGAAGTGCATCGGAAACATATATTTTGATGAAGCAAGTTTATGGTACGTTATGTTTGAGTAAATCAAATGTTTTCATTTGGCACAAACGTTTTTCGGATGGAAGAAATACGCTAGAAGATGATAAGCATACTGGACGACCAAGTTCTTCAAAGACACCAGAAAGTATAGAAAAAGTGCGAGAATTTGTTGAAAACAATGATGGCAGAGGTTTTACACATCAACAAAGAAACGATTCGAACCATTCTGCATGAAGATTTAGGTAAAACTAAAGTCTGTACTAAATTTGTTCCACACACTTTAACGGGCGAGCAGAAATCAGTGTGAATTGCACATTGCAGGGACATCATTTCTGCCTATGAAAATAATTCAAACTTCCTGAAATCAATTGTTACGGGTGATGAAACATGGTGTTTTCAGTATGACCCAAAGACAAAGCGCCAAAGTGCCGAATAGAAGTCAAAAAACTCTCCACAAGCCAAAAAAAACGCGAAAAGTGCCATCAAAAATCAAAACAATGCTGATTACCTTTTTCGATAGTAGAGGTATTATCCACAAAGAATTTGTTCCCGCTGGACAAACCATTACTGGAGAGTATTATTTAAACGTTTTGAAACGTTTGATTGCTAGAAATCGTCGCATTCGTGCAGAATATCGCGATGAAGACAGTTGGTGTTTGCTGCATGATAATGCACCGAGTCACTCCTCACTCATTGTTCGTCGCTTTTTGGCCAAAAATAACGTCTGTGTGTTGAATCATCCTCCGTACTCGCCTGATTTAGCACAATGTGACTTTTATTTATTCCCAAAAATAAAATTGAAGTTAAAAGGTTGCTTTTTTTTATGATATCCCGACCATCCAGACAGCTGCGACGAGCACTTTGGAGGCAATTCCTCAAAGTGGCCTGCAAGAGGCATTTAATTCCTTATTAAATCGTTGTAACATATGTATTGAATCCGGAGGGGATTATTTTGAATAAAAAAATAGTAGAAATTGAATTAGCTTGTTTCTTTTTTATTTTACAAACCCATTTTTAAAAATTATTTGCCACACTGTATATTATTACATTCATGCATACAATACCATAGCGGTGTGATGAATTAAATTGGCAAAACAGTTGGGAGGGTTCCCCACTGATGAGCCAGGCCTTCCCAACATTTTTTCATCGCAGTAATGACAGTTGGAACCCGTTTTATTTATAAGGTAACTTAGCTCTAAATGTGGTTTCGTTTCTTGTAGTCTAAGCGTAATAATTTTTGTCTGCTTCTAATTGATAGTTCAATGCAATGTATCGGGAAACATATATTTGCTGTATTGATGTACAACGTATAGATAAAGTACATGTATTTATAACAGCTTCTTCAAGTAGAAATATTCTTGTGTTCTCCACTTAACGACGGAGTCGCTTAACGACATATTTCTCGATCCCTTTCTCCAGCGTTAAGTTAGAGCGCTCACGAGACATGTGAAAAGGGATACTATACATAACTTTATTAGATATTTATATAAATATAGATAAAGTATCAAATATATCTATATAGCCTGAACACTATTATTTACTTCCATAATTTCTCATTTTGTTACTTGATGGTTTTAGCACATACCAAGATAGGAGACAAGTTACGTAGAGATCGAAGATAATACTGAAATAGAAATAGGAGCACCAAGTTAAATATTCAATTGGCAAAAAAACTAGGATGATAATGATCTACATAGATTGTATCTGAAATAATTGAAACACACACAACAACAGCAAGGGTTAATTAAGACTCAATCGTTAAAGAACGTATTGTTAAATTGGGATTCATTTTGGTTAAAAAAAAAAGAGAGGCCCCTGTCAAAATAGACGTCATCTAGGGATATTTCGATATTGCCACGTGGAAAATGAGGGAAGACCAACTCCGGGGTGACACAACCATTTATTTCAGGCAAGAACAAACTATGAGTGATAAAAATATATAAGCAAAGAGGGAAGTGTACAGAGTAGCAAAATATGAACATTAAAAAATAATAAACTGCCTAATAAAATAATAAATAGTTTGTTACATAGCTCCTTCCCTATGGGAGCTGTGACCCACAGCTAGCAATTATTGTAGTTACTGACATGGATCTGAGGTGCTTCTGCCAAGGATCCATCGAAGTCTTGGAAATTTGTCCCTATTACCTTTGCGTCCTTTTTCTTGCGGCGTGAAGAGCGGCTTTGTCGTCGTATCGTCTATAGGGACATCGTCATCTTGGAGGGAAGTTTTGGCTTTGACACGTCGGTGGAATCCTGGAGCCAGTCTCCGAAAATGTAGATTACAACACCCATGGCCTCTAGGTCTTTTCGGCGATCTTCAATTTGTCTTCCCTAATTTACCCAGCATCTCCACCAAAATGCCACGTAGAAAATTAGGGAAGACCAACTTCGGGATGAGACAGCAATTTATTTCAGGCAAGAACAAACTATGAGTGATAAACAAAAGATAAGCAAAGAGGGAAGTGTACAGAGTAACAAAATATAAACATTAAAATAATAATACTCTGCTAATAAAATAATAAATACTTTGTTACAATATTTTAACTTGGTTATGTGTGCTTGTTTTGTATAGATCGGTATTTTGTTACTCTCTGACAAACCGTTGATAGATGCCTAGAACACAACTTGATGAAAGCTACCTTTAATCAATTATTACATAATTATGTATATTATAAAAAAATGCGGCAAAGTGATCGCAAACAAATTGAAAAAAAGGGCAGATATGAGAGCTTCCAAGCAGTTTTACAGTGCATATCGATATTACTTTATATAATCTTTGTGTAGAGAGATGGCATACGTCACTAGGATCAGTAGCCAGGTATACGGCCAGACTGGTCCAATAAAGTTCTGCCGTAATAAAACTGCCCAGAAAGGATGATCCCCTTGTATGGCATAGAGAGAATACGACATTCCCCCCTGAGGACGGTGACAGGAAGTTACTTGTGCCAGGATACAATAATGAGGTTGAAGGTTGGTTGATATAACTGTATATATTCTTTGTGAAATACTTGATTTAAGTAAAACTGTCATTAATTAATGGTATCTAAAGAAAATAATAACATTTTCTGCTAAGGCGCAGAATTCTCCTTTTCGGGCATACAGAAGCCAGGAATGTCTTGTACCGCTGCATCTAGCGGCTGTTGGACAAAACAGAGCGATGTGGCTATAACTATAATCCTTATTGGGGAATCCTTTTTATATAAAAATATGATTTATCGTATTAAAATTAGTACAACAAGGTGATTTTAGAATTTAAAATTTAGAATTAGAACTGTTTAAATATATTGGGTATAGATATTTCACGTTAAAACATTTTGTTCAAATGATTTTAAAGTAATAAATTTATGCAATCGACAATGTCGAACCACTTATTGGGATATATTCAGGGAAAGGTGAATACTTCCCAATTATAATAAAACTTATGGAGCAGACCAATTTGTAATCTTCACCCAATAGCAATGGTGGAAAAACTGGGACAACTTCAGCGATGGTCTAGAAACTGTGTGTGTCAACATGGCAAAGACAGATATGGCAAAGGTTATGATTTCCAGGATCATCACCAACTAGGGACATAGAAGAATCAAAGCGAAATGACAGCAGAAGACCTTCTAGACATAACTTCTTGTTCCGTGGTGGTCAAGAATCTGTGTGTATCATCATATTAAAGACAGATATGACAAACGTCATGATTTTTAGAATAATCATCAACTTAGGGACATAGAGGATTCAGGATGAGATTTGGCTGGAAGCAGCCCATCTTCTTGCGATAGCTTCTTGTTCATCAATGGTCAGGGATGAATGCAGCCATAATAAACGTCTTTAAAAAACATCGTTGTTTCCAGAAACGTTGAAAGCGCGTGAGCCTTAGAAGGTTCTTCGAAGTGAGATGAGACTGGATGGTAATAACCACGAGGCGGCACATCTAGTTCCTGTATCTGCTGTGACAACAGTGGTTGTCAGAACTAGCCACTTGAGAAAATTAAGGAAAAAAATAAATTAAGATGTAATTTTCCGCGCAATATAAACAAACGCATTATTATTTGCTGAAAAGGGCGTAGCAAAGAGCCATCGTTGGACTTAATATGCTCTGCCCCCACACAAAGAGAGAGAGAGAGAGAGAGAGAAAAAAAAAAGGTTACATAAGACAGAAATTGTCGTGAGGCAGCCGAATCAATAACTTTGGAAAAGTCCTCCTCTCTCGTTAATTTCGAGGAGGCGAATTCAATATTTTATCATAATAATATTCCGGGCTTAAGTTACCTTCCTTGGGTTTCATGTAGTTAGAATAATGAGGCTGGAAAAAAGAAGACACACAATCATTTAAAATATAATTTACCCTCACAAACAATTGTCTCGTATTGTGCTCGGAGAATTATTCAGTTCTAGAATAATCCTTTTGAACAATATTTATTCAAATCGCCAATATATAATTGTGTGTATTTTAAAGTGTTTTTTATAAGACGTAAAGGATTTATAGATAAAACCTGGAATAGACATAGCTGTAACCACCTACCGAAGTATTTCTAGCAGAGAACAGCTGTCAAGGTTGAGTAAGGGCTAGTAACTAGTTCCCTTCCGATCAGCGGTTTGCCAGATGAGAGCTCTCCAATCTTCTACAATAAATTAATCCCCTGTATCAAATTAAGGAGAAAACAGCAGGCGTTCGAGCATGAGTTTTATTTTTAAAACTATTTTATATGGTTCTCTAGCTTTGGGCCTGAACGATCTTCTACAGAAAACAAGATACAATATAATTCAATAAACTCAATCGTCAATAGGCACGAATTATAATAGGCTTAAAAACAATTTTACATACCTTTATACGAACGCTGTGTTCTCCTGTAGAATGTTTCTTTCAAACCCGAAAAAGGTCACAATAAGATATTTTAAAAGAAACTCACATCCTCGGACGTCTCCTTTTTCACCTTAATTCTCTCCTTCTTTTTTTTTTCTTGTGAGTAAAGCTTGCTGTCTGAAGGATGGAGACCTGTTGCCGTGTTGAAATGAGGTGTCTTTTGCCTGCCGCTGTCTATATGGAAGGTTTCAAAATTTTAAAATCTCGGTTGAGGATTTGTTGCAAAAGAGGAAAGGTCTTAATAAAAGCTTTTGTAAGCATGTCTCATATGTAAATATCCATGTTTTTATTAATTTTATTTTTATATTTTTGTTTTCCTAAGACTTATCATACAAATCCGTATATGAGACAAATTGTCTCAAATATTTTTCTGCTATAATATGCATTGTTATCGTTAAATATAAACAACTTTTACTTTTTTACTCTTTTCCTTTGCAGACTCCGAGGCGACTCCCTGTATAAGACTATATGTCTTAATTGTATGTTTGTCTATATGGTTAATAAGGGATTACATCTTTCTATCCATTACCAACCCTCGGCCAGAAGAACAAGCCATTGGAAGACTGGTTCACACAGCCACCCAAATCTCACAAGAAGTGGATTTCTTGAGGAGATACAATTTTGCCCCTGTAAGCCTATCTGGTTGAACTCTCCGAGGAGATCAGGTCAGTGATAGGAATCCATCAAAAAAACTCTATTTCGGTGGATGGACCAAGCAGTAAAATAAAGCTATGACAGAAGCATGACTCGCCGGCGACACTGCTATAACCTCCAAGTGATGGCTAATAATACAGGAGCCACTCAGGTAGACGTTAGAATTGAGTCTGGTCGCTGTATATAGCGTACATGTATTATAAGGCGATAATGTGCCATCTATATATTTAAAAATTTGAAGCACGAATGTTTATTATGAGCATAAAACAAACTTCTACTGCCCTTACTGCGATGAAAAACTGCAGCATATATAAGCAGAATCGTCGAATACAGTATTAGAGCTCTAAGAAGCGGTATGGTTGATTAAATTGGCGAAACCGCTGGGAAGGTTCATCACTTATGAACCAAGCTCTCCCAATATTTTTTCATCGAGGTAAGGACAGTAGAAGTTTTTTTTTTATGTTCATAAGAAACATTCGTGCTTTAATTCTTCCATTTTTGTAAATGATTTATACGATACCGAATTGGGAACATCTTCAGTTCCTGTCAGATAAATACTTGGTGGACCTTGTCGATCCAGTGGGTGATGGTGCGTGGACGAAGGACAAGTCTGAGAGATGTTCAGTGCAGATGGCTAGAATAGTAAATGTTAATTGTTGTGCTGATTTAAAAAAAAACTTTCCACACACACAGATAAAGTTCCTATTGCGATATTAAAATATATTTAGAAACGCCTGGATCATCAATGGCGAAACTTCCAATCGTTTTTCGCCTGATTCATCTACCAGACCGTTTCATTATTGTGTGCGGCTGTTCGTTTTAAATGGCGAGCATTATATATATTGATACATAATTTATCAACACGCATAACGAATTTCTCTAAATTGTAATCGGAACATTCATATACAATAATAAAGACAGAACTGACAGGAGGGTTTACTCTCTGATGAGCCAAGTCCTTCCAATATATTTTATCATCGCAATAGAATAAGTATATAAAAAATTGTTTTTAAAAACCACGCAAAAAGGGCTCATTTTGGTGGTGTTCGCTATATATAGAACTTATAAGCAACTTTTTCCCCGCCTCGAGTGTAGGCCAGTCTGAGGAAATTCCGAGAACTTCAATGGCAACAACTTCTGGTTGTTATGTTCACTATAGACGTGTTGAGGACTGTGGAGCTATGTTCTGGACCGAAATATAGATATTTGTCCCCAATCCATAAGGTATTTCAAAATCGATTTAAAAAAACATTTCTACAGAGTAGACTTAAATTTATTTAGCAATCAACATTTACACCTAATTTGGTGGTCAAATGATTGCAAATATTTTATAATGTTAACCTCTTTTATATTTCATATCCTATAATTTATTTATGGAGCCACTACCCGGAAAACTAATCATCAGAGATGATAGGTACTTTGAGAGAATAAATGTTAATTTTAATATATTTGGCATGTTCCACAAAGAGTTCCATAATAACAACAACCGACAAATGGGTGAGAGAGATCAATTATAATTCGAAGTTTAAAGTATATTTTATAAACAAAGAGGAGGTGTATACTATATTTGATAAACCTAAGTCGCTCATGCTACTTACACGATGACTTATAACGATCCGATACGTATAAGGCAACCTAGAAGTTTAGATCTCGTGTTTTAGACAAATGTAGATTCAAATTGTGTGAGGGGAGAATATTTGGCCATATTGTCACCAAAAGTCTACTGAGTGACTCTAATTCCGGCTAATTGACCATAGAGCATGCCTTCTAGCCGACTCGATGGACACGTACAACATACGCAAGAACTATATCACGCGAGTCACCCTCCGTATACCTTCTGCCGTTCTTTGTTGGCAAGCAGGACCGAAATACCCGCCGCCCCGGCAATCACCCTGGCAATGTCCGCTGAAACCCGAGCCGTTGCGCAAGGCGGTAACCCGAGCCGGGACGCCTGCACCCGATCCGCATATAGCCAGCCCGGCGGCTCCGTTTATAAACTACGGCGCGCGGCCTGACCACCGCGGCAACTACCCGCCCGCACGGTTCTGTTCAGCGAAGAATATAGAGAACAGTTAATTGATTAGATCGAGATAATATAATCGATCATCGATTGATTTTCAAAATTTAAAAAAAAAAATACAAATTGAAGAGCTCTCTCGTGGCTCTCTCTAGTCAATCTCTGTGGACCCCATCCGTGTTGGTAAACACGATCTCTAGGTACCTGGTGGACTGGAGAAAAGATAGCTTGCAATTATTTTTTCTACTTGAAGACACGTTGTTAGACTCCTTAGAACTTTGGCCATCGGCTCTTGTTACCACCACATTTAGACAATCCCGACCTCTTGAGAACAAGATCTCTTAAGTATAGCAAACTAATGACGAATAGCTTCCTGACTGATCCATTATCTACCGATTTATAGGTCCAAAGGTTCAAAAGTCAAATCAAATCTCCAATATGTTTTTTAATAGTTCGAGCTCTTCATAGCTAGAGGTATAAATTTTAATAAAGGTATCAATTCGTGACAATTTTATTGTAAACTATGTTAAGCTCCTGATAGATATATTGTTTTGTTTTATTATGTTGAATGGCAATATTTCACACGTTCAGAAATAACCATATATTATCACTCACACACAAAAAAGAAAAACCTTTGAAATCTCAAAGAGCAATCATTTATTCTCTATCCTCTACAAGGACAAAACAATTTGATTCGATGTATTAGTCAAGACTTGGTAATTTCTGAATTGGGAAAAATTCAAGGTGTTCAAGTCGCGCTTCAATGTGCATCCCGTGACATCTCAACAAGTGTTACGACTCTCAAGAACTGGGAATTTTGTCAATATTTATTGTCATTAGCTCAGCTAACTATTTTATTTTTAGAAGTCAAATTTCTATCCATATAAACGGAAGAATAACAATAATGTAGCAAAGTATTTATTATTTTATTAACATATTATTTTTTTTATGTTTATATTTTGCTACTATTTAAGCTTCCCTCATTGCTTCTTTTTTTATCATAGTTTGTTCTTGTATTAAATAAATTGCCGTGTCATCCTGAAGTTTGTCTTTCCTAATTTACCACGTGGCAATATTGTGAGAGGGCCTGGGGAAACCTCGAGACGGTTTCATTAATTTCATCTACCACACTGGTATGCCTAGAAGCCAGCTTCTTAATAATCAACAATCTTAATAGTTTCAACCCCAGCAAGATATCATGCGAGATATGGAAGTACATTACGGACAGAGATGTTCTTCTGACAAAGGTTACTACTTTTACGGGTTAACACACAAAAAAAGGAATATACTAGGGTCTAAAGTAAATGCACCTTAATACACAGAAAAGCGTACATTCAAGAGTACAACACCAACAACAAAAAGGAATTAAATAAGAACTAGCGATTTGTAAAATAAAATAAAAAGTACATATCTTTATTGTAGCGTTGGACTGGGGTCACACAGGGATGCGAAGAGAACAGCCAGACACGGAAAAATCACGCAGAAAACTCTTTAAGCGTCTCCACACAAATTATCCACGCTCTCTCTCAGTAGTTTAACCTTATCTTATATGGACTTTGAAATAAAGTAGTTTCAATCTCAATCTCTCTCAGTAGTTATTTTTTATATAAAGGTCGATTTTGCCTACAATTAGTTAACTGAATAGGAAGAAGAATTGGAAAAGCTATAGCCTCATCAGTTGTGAACTTTTCCAGTGATTTCGTCAATTCAATCCACTAGATCGCGGTTAAACTATTGTATGTTGACTCTGCATCTAAATTCTACACTTGAAGGTCAGGTGACGGCCATAGAATCAGAATTAACATACACTAGTTCTACCGCGATCTGGTGGATTAAATTGGAAAATTCACTGGAAAGGTTCACAACTGGTGAATATAACCCTCCCACAATATTATTTTTCCTATTCAGGTCATTGATTATAGAAAAATTCGACCCCATTAAAAAAAAATAGGGTTGAGAATAATTCCATCCTCAACATACTGTAAATCCGTTAGGCCTAGCAGTCGGTGTGCAGGCCGCAGGTGGGCCACCAGAAGCAGAAATCCGAGAGCGGAAATGATCCGCCCTATCCATCCATTCACTAAAATAGAAATGCCGCCGCTGTATAAATATACATCGTGTAAAACATTACGTGGCTGGCAATACGAGGACGTTGGCCCGTGGGGTCTGAGAAACCTTGCCTCCTACCGGACGGCTGTCCAGCCTCTACTCCGTTGTCTGGTTTCCCTCCGTGCAATACATTTTTACTGAAGGTGTGAAATTGATCCTTCGAAATACAACCACAATTGTACCGAAGGTGTGAAATTGATCCCTCGAGATACAACCACAATTGTACTGTAGGTGTGAAATTGATCCTTCGAGATACAACCACAATTATACTGAAGGTGTGAAATTGATCCTTCGAGATACAACCACAATTGTACTGAAGGTGTGAAATTGATCCCTCGAGATACAACCACAATTGTACTGAAGGTGTGAAATTTATCTCTCAAGAAACAACCACAATTGTACTGAAGGTGTGAAATTGATCCTTCGAAATACAACCACAATTGTACTGAAGGTGTGAAATTGATCTCTCGAGATACAACCACAATTGTACCGAAGGTGTGAAATTGATCCCTCGAGATACAACCACAATTGTACTGTAGGTGTGAAATTGATCCTTCGAGATACAACCACAATTATACTGAAGGTGTGAAATTGATCCTTCGAGATACAACCACAATTGCACTGAAGGTGTGATATTGATCCCTCGATATACAACCACAATTGTACTGAAGGTGTGAAATTTATCTCTCGAGATACAACCACAATTGTACTGACGGTGTGGAATTGATCCCTCGATATACAACCACAATTGTACTGAAAGTGTGAAATTGATCCCTCGAGATACAACCACAATTGTACTGAAGGTGTGAAATTGATCCCTCGAGATACAACCATAATTGTACTGAAGGTGTGAAATTGATCCTTCGAGATACAATCACAATTGTACTGAAGGAATGAAATTGATCCCTCGAGATACAACCACAATTGTACTGAAGGTGTGAAATTGATCCCTCGAGATACAACCACATTTGTACTGAGGGTGTGAAATTGATCCCTCGAGATACAACCACAATTGTACTGAAGGTGTGAAATTGATCCCTCGAGATACAACCACATTTGTACTGAAGGTGTGAAATTGATCCCTCGAGATACAACCACAATTGTACTGAAAGTGTGAAATTGATCCCTCGTGATACAACCACAATTGTACTGAAGGTGTGAAATTGATCCCTCGAGATACAACCACAATTGTACTGAATGTGTGAAATTTATCCTACGAGATTATCGCGACTCTTCTGATCCAATTTATGTCTTTTTAAACTGATTATCAGTGAGTTTTCCATCTGCAGTCTTTGTCATATTTTTCAAAAACTGTTGAGTTTGCCTTGGAGTCAGGATCGCCGAAATATAGGCACGTAAACGAGGAGTGCAGCGAAAAAAATGCTTTCTACTCAAGAATACAAAAAGTATTATTCGATATTATTGGACAGCAGTTCGACTTCTGCTCTTACGAATGTCCCCGAGCCCCGTTTGTTTTACTTGCGCTCACTGGTGGAGTTAGACTTTCTCAAGAATCAGGGAGCCATTGGGGCAATTTTTTTAAATTCAGTAAAAAGTGTCCAATGTGGGTTCGATCCCGGGTCGTGGCTGTCGGAACTCGCCCACCGACCCCCGGTTTAGAAACTATGGGAATAATAAACACACTATGATAATATGGACATTTTATAAACTTGCACAATTTGGCTTGGGGGATTTCATTATAACACAGCAATAAGACAAAATTTAAATTAGTAAACTAGAGTATTGTTTTTGTTTCGGCATTGCTAGACTCAGATCATTAACTTGAAGATATTTGGTCTTTCTTTTGAACTTTCAAAAACCTTTTAGTCCATTCACTCCAAATAATATATAGCAATGGTGGTAGAATACATCAGCTGGCCTTCTTTAGTAGTCTGGAAACCTTTTTTAAACATTCCTAAAATTTGGAGTACATGCTATGTGCGTGGTATATATACTAAAAAACACACAATGTGATGGATTGATAATTTAAAAATCTTTGAAAGCTCTAGAATGACAAGTTGACAAAATTTATGCGCCTAAATGCATTGAATACTCAATTTCGGCACTATTGTGGTGAATCCAACTTGACCAAAAAGCGATGGAGGAACTGAGAGTTTTCGACAAAATTGAGGCAAAGAAATTGACAATTGACTCTCATGATTCCTCAAAAATATTGGTTTCGATAGATTAGATAACATTGAAGTACTAATGGCCATTGAATATGAATTTGTGGTTGAAATTTCTGATTCTCAGAGGCAGAAAAATTGCTTCAGCCCAAAAATATTATTCAATATATTGTTGATAAAAAGAAAGTATAAATCATAATGGAAAGTCATACAATAGTTTTAACAATTTGTCTTCATAGTGTTGAATATAAATCATTATAAACTTTAATGACAAGTATAGAAAGTGATAAGATGCTGGAGCCTGTTCCATAGGAGAAGAAAGAACGCGCTATCACAGACCTGTCTAGTCGACCATGAGGTTCACGAAGAGGCCAAACACTCTAGAGTGAAATCGAGCCATGGGAGGTCCGCTTTCAACCTCTTGAGGAGGCTATCAGATGGCAGTCTCATCCTGCGACACCAGGCCTAGCCGTGTCTAGAGACCGGCCGCTCTTCTCTGATGGACATCGGCAACCTGACTGACGCTTCGGCGACCCACAAGGTCAGATATACTAGGACGAGATTTTGACTATTTAAAGGCATATAAAAAATTACAATGTACTAAAAACATTATAAACAAAAGCTATTGATTAAAGTTTGAAGTAAGAAACTTGAAATTTGTATAAATAAAACCTTAGAATGTGTAAAGCTAAAATAGGACCGATTCTAGCGTTGCTATAAAAATTAAAAGTTTCAAAAAAGATTTTAAAAATCCTACTACAAAGATATAGTAGGCAGATCCCATCTTCATCTAACAACACTCGGAATATGCATTTGATGCTATCTTCCTATTTTGGTTCTAAACTGTTGTATATATATTAATTAATTGTTCCACAGAGTGTGTGTAAGCTCACAGGTAAATAGGCGCTAACCGAAACAGAAAAAAGTTCCTTTGTTTAATATTAGTTTCCCTTTTATATTTTGTTCTCTCTCTTGTAAATCAATAAAAATAATGTTAAATTAATAATTATTGGAATCAGTTTCATTAATAATTCTAAGCAAAGTCAACAATTGGTAGCAAAGCGTGGTTATTTGATATAAAGCTCAAAAGCGAAAATATTTATTCTGAAGATTAAGCAAGAAGTTTATTCTGATCGGTAAACTGAAGCACTTCTAAGAAGATTAAAGATATTTATATAGATTAAGTTAAATTATATCTATATATTGCATGTTTAAAAGCTACTTAATATTTAAATAAATTTAAAATATATATTTGTTTTTAAATTATATTGGTTTGTTTATATTAGCTCAAAAGGCGAAAATGGCAGAATATAATGTTTTATCCCAAACAAAAATTGAACCATTAACAGGAACAAATTATCAAATATGGGCATTGAAAACCGGCGCAGTTCTGAGAGGAAGAAAATTATTTAAATGTGTAATTTCCGATCCAGAACCTGATATGGAAGACAAAAGTTCTTGGGAGATTTGGAGTGATAAAAATGATGAAGCTTCTGGGATAATCATCATTACATTGACAAAAATGAACAAGCTGGAATGTTCATAGGAGAAACAAATGCTAAGAAAGTATGGGACTCACTGAAAAAACATACACAGGCAATTTGGAAGATAAAATTATTGATATAGGCTTAGAATTAAAGAACATTAGAATGAAAGGTAAAAAATGAAACTGTAGATGAATATATAACAAGAGCAAAAAATATTTCTGCTAGAAGTTCATCATTAGGGCATCAATTTACCTCAAGAGAACTTTCATTTCATATTATCAGAGGCATACATCCAAGGTATGAAAATATTGCTATTGTCTTACGATCTAAGAGAGAGGCAACGATTGAAGAGATTCAACAAACTCTAAGAGAAGAGGAGTCAAGAAGAAATATGAGATTAAATCAATCAGTTGAGAATGGGCATGAACAAGCATACAGAATTAAAAATAGAAAAGTTAAACAATGTCAGCCAAAAAGATGTTTTGTTTGTAATAAAAGGGACATCTAGCTAATGATTGCTGGTTTCGAGATAAACAGAAACAAGGATATCAAAAGAAATGGACTCCTGATTATAGAAATCACAAATACAGTAGGGAACATTCAAATAACCTAGTGAATACTATGAAAAGTGGAATTAATGAGCAAGCATTTGAAACATATGTAAAATAATTTGAAGATTCATCAGATGGGAGAAATGATAGGCAAATATGGTGTATAGATTCAGGATGTACCGCACATTTAACCCCAAACCTAACTTTGATGGAAAATGTGGTAGATTATGAAAATGAAATCAACCTAGCTGAGAAGGGCAAAACTACCCAAGTCACAGCCAAAGGAGATATGAGACTTACTACATGCACAAGTGAAGGCCAAGAAAATATTCGCATCAAAGATATCTTACATGTACCAAATCTAAGAAATAATTTCTTGTCAGTATACGAATTAGTCAACAAAAGAAATTCAGTTATTTTCAATAAGGATGGAGCAAAAATTTATAATGAAGGGAATGATTTAGTTGCTGAAGCATATATTAAAGATAGAATGTTTATGATGGAAACAAAACTAAGAAATGTACCAATAGCAAAAAAATGAAAATGTCATGGTTATAAATACACATTTATCAAATAAAATAGCAATATAAGTTTATGGCATAAAATATTAAACCATTAAAATGAAGAATACATGAAAAAAATTATTCAAGGACATATTGTAAAAGGATTGGATCTAAAATTTGAAAGGTTACCACAGTGCGAAGCATGCATAATGGGAAAACAGGTTCAGAAGACATATAATATTACAGAAAATTATACAGTTAAGCCCCTGCAGTTGAATCATATGGGTTTATGTGGACCAATGCCATGTCAATCTTTAGGAAGATCTGAGTATTTTCTTGTTATAGTAGATGATTACAGTAGAAGAATCTTTGTATATTTCCTGAGGTCAAAAGATGAGATCTTTGAGAGATTTGAAGAATTTAAAGCAAGAGCCGAAAACGAATTAAGTCTTAGAATAAAAGATTAAGAACCGACAATGGAACTGCATTTTGTAACTCTAGATTTGAAGGGTTTTTCAAGAGAAGTGGGATCCATCACCAACTTACCACCACATACTCATCACAGAGTAATGGAGTCGCAGAGAGAGTGAATAGGACTCTTATAGATACAACAAGAACCTTACTAATTGACTCAAAATTACCCATGAAGTTTTGGGCAGAGGCAATTGCTACAGCTATATACATTAAGAATTGTACACCCCACAGGTCTATCAAGCACCATACACCTATGCAGAGATGGAATGACAGGAAGCCATCGGTCAAACACATTCGAATATTTGGATGTTTGACACATTGGCTTGAGAGCAAACCAAGAAGAAACAAATTTTCACCAAAGGGTAGAAAGGGGATATCTATTGGTTATTCCATTAAAAGAAAAGCTTACAGAATATATGATATAATGACAAAGAGAATTCATGAAGTCAGATCAGTAAAATTTAGTGAAGAGAAGAATTGATTATGCAAATGATATTTGGGAAGATACTAATTGTGATAATTTGACCTATAAAGGAAAATGTGAAGAAATAGTTGCTAAAGACTTTCTTATCTTGAAAAAAGACAATCCTGTCACAGAGAGTGAAATGAAGTCTCAGGAGGATACTTCAGCAAAACCAGGTGGTGACACTGAAAATGACTCAACACAAACTGAACCAATAGAGGAAAGATGCGCAAAAGGAGGAAGAAAGAAAGGAGAAACAAAGAGCATCTTAGAAGAACGGCACAAAGAAAAACTTGAAGAACAAGAAAGGAAATTGATTGAAGAAGGAGTTCGACGCTCACAAAGAATAAAGGATAGGAATGATGCAAACTTATTTATGGAAATAGATCATTATATCCCGGAGAACTCTAAAGAAGCAATGGATAGTGTAGAAAGAAATGAATGGCTCAAAGCAATGGAAGAAGAGCTCAGTGAGATAGAGAAACATAATGTATGGACACTTAGTACCAAGGGAAAATGGTATGAAAGTAAACAATAGTAAATGGGTCTACAGTACGAAGAAAACATCAAATTACGGCATATATAAAAGAAAGGCCAGACCGGTTGCTGTTGGATGCAATCAAAGATATGGTGTGGACTATAAGGACAAACTACGGAAAAGGTGCAGATAGCCTTGGACTTGCTGATTAGGGCTTACACACAGGGGAGCGTATGTTGTATATATATTAATTAATTGTTCCACAGAGTGTGTGTAAGCTCACAGGTAAATAGGCGCTAACCGAAATAGAAAAAAAGTTCCTTTGTTTAATATTAGTTTCCCTTTTTATATTTTGTTCCCTCTCTTGTAAATCAATAAATATAATGTTAAATTAAAAATTATTGGAATCAGTTTCATTAATAATTCTAAGCAAAGTCAACATAAACTAGATCTTCATTTCTGGAATCGAAAAATAAAAATCGGCAGGAGGATGAAGTGGTTCGTGAGAGAAACCTTTCTCTGGGATATATCTTTAGGAAGTTTGTATTTCAAATCCCAGGTTTTCACATACTAATGTTATCGTGGTGAGTATGGATTTGCGACTGCTTGAACTGTAAGTACACACCACATGTCTCTACATAGAGAAGCAGTTCTAGTTGGCATTTAAAAAGTGTCAGAGTCCTGTTTTGTTACTTGCGCCAATTAGAGAATTTTGCGAGAATTGGGGAGTGAAAGTGGTATTGGGAGCATTTGAATATTTCTAAAAACGACTTCAATGCAGGTTCCGAGCCCAGGGCCGTGAACCGACTAGATATCAAGAGCCACTTTGTCAATAGAAGGCAGTGGTTTTATTGGGGATCTCAGTAAAAATGTCAACCTGAATATACTTCCTGTTTGGATCACATAAGTATCTTGCATGTGTTAATAGTTACATTTGGAAGAAATGACAAAACTAAAAGAACAACTCATATAATATGGGAATAGGATGATGTGTAGAGAAAGATTCCTGCGGGAAAGCAAACAGAAGGACAGACTGATGGACATAGCTGAGAAGACAGACATGTTATCCTGAGACAGGGACCTTTCTACACAACACTTTACGATGCTAGTTTCACAGCTCTAGTCTATTCGTTCTCTACATTCGGCTGGTTACAAGATCTCTTAGTTTGATCTGGATGGACCCCCTCTCTCTTTCAGCAGGAAATACTGTGAAACCAAAGAAAAATAAAAAAGAATTTGCTGGAACCCTGGCGGCGGACGGTTGGCTTCGGTAACACTAGAGCTGACTCACTTCCTGCCGATGTTGTAACCCTACCTGCGGCGTTGCCATCGCCATGTTCCTTCTCTCCATGTGTGTTTACTTTTAATCTATATATATTCCCTTTACCTTATAGTTAATTAAAGTATAATTAACGTTGAGCGCTGTGTGTAATCAATTGGAATACAACAAAGATTATGAGACTGAAGAAGCGCAAGGATTAAAACGTCAGACTGAAGAAGCGCAAGGATTAAAACGTCAGACTGAAGAAGCGCGAAGCCTAAAACGTGAGTAACAAAATTTCCTTTGATTACTTGGAACATCCTTTTTTTCTACTTACCAAATATTTTGTAAAATGGCAAACACGACGATTACAAAATTAAATGGTGCTAATTACTCCAGCTGGAGCTTCCAGATGAAACTCGTTCTAATCGAAAACGATTTGTGGAGTTTGATCAATCCAGGAGAGGCTAAGCCTGACCCTAGTGACCTTGTTGCAACAAAACTTTTTTTGTCGCGGGAGGGTAAGGCGTTTGCAAAAATTTGCCTCGGGATTAATGATGAACAACAATTGCATGTTCAACATTTGAATACTCCGAAAGAGGTCTGGGAGGAACTGGAAAAATTATACGCACCAAAGGATAGTAGATATCGAGCCGTACAACTAAGAAGGCAGTTATATGGCGAAAGGTTGACTCAGCACAGCAATATGGAAGGGTATATGGGGACGATAAACTACATTGTAAACGAACTGGCCCCAAATTGGCGACAAAATTGATGATGGCGATTTGGCTATGGTTCTTTTGGGTGGATTACCAGAGGATTGGGACACCGTTGTCTCAACCATATGTAACTTGCCTGATTCAGACTTCACGACCGCCACAGTTAAAAGACGGCTGTTGGCAGAAGCAGAAAGGCGTTCGTCAAATCTACCAAAAGATGTGGGTGCCATGGTCGTTAATGCCTCTTCGAAGCCCATTGAAACAGAAAAACAATTTAAAGCAAAGGTTGTTTGTTTCAAATGTGGAGGTAAAGGCCACTATGCAAGGGAATGCAGGAAGAAAGGAAAGAATGAACAAAGACCAAAGAGGTTTGACCAAAACAAAGGCGTAAATATGTCGGCAATGTGCAACACTTTGTTTGAAGCTACCGCCGAGACCTGGATCATAGATTCTGGAGCGACGCACCATATGACTCCCAAGAAAGATTACTTCACATGTCTGAAAGAGTGCACAAGCAATATGAGTTCCATCACTGTTGCGAATGGCTCTTCTATAGAAGCATGTGGTATCGGTACTGTCAGTGCCAATATTGTTGGACACAAGGGAGATGCCAGCAAAATAGTTGCCCAGAACACCTTGTATGTTCCAGATATGCGTCACAGTGTTCTGTCTGTACTCCAAATGATAGAAAACGGTAGAAAAGTTGTCTTCAACAGGAGTGGTTGCCACATTATGGACATGAAAGGTAAACTCTTGATAGAGGGAAAGAAGTTGGGTAGACTTTACTACGTCCAGACTACTCCATCCTCTCCGATAGATCAGAATGATCATGTTTCTCTTGCATCTGAATGCAAGGAAGAGCTTACACTGGAACTTTGGCACAAAAGGCTGATGCATGTAAATGCATATACGATAGCAAAGATGGCCAAGAACCAAAGCGTAAGAGGACTTGATTGCAGCCCGGCAAAGCCAGAAAAGTGCGAAGACTGCTTAATTGGCAAGTCTTACCGTCTGCCATTCCTTCAACACTCACACAAGGAGGAAAAAGGAATCATGCCGTTGGACTTGGTGCATGCGGACTTGATGGGTCCACTTGACGTATTGAGCTGGGGAGGAGCCAAGTACGTCTTAACCATCATTGATGAATCTACGAGATATACAAGTGTATTTTTCCTGAAAAACAAAGGCGAAACCCTGGGAAAAGTCAAAGAGTGGATTCAAGAATCTGAGAAACAAACCAGCCGGAAACTAAAACGAATACGTACGGATAATGGCTTGGAATTTTGTTCCAAAGAATGGGACACTTTCTGCAAGAGCGTCGGAATAGTTCACGAACACACTATGACGTATACACCTCAACAGAATGGTGTGGCAGAAAGAATGAATAGGACACTCCTAGATCTTGTCAGGAGCACTATATCTGGAAGTGGTCTGCCAAAGGCTTCCTGGGCGGAGCTGACTTACACCGCAGCCTATGTCAGAAACAGAGTTCTCAACAATCACAATGGTGAAAGCACGCCATATGAACTGTGGACAGGGAATAAGCCTAGTCTTAAACACCTAAGAGCTATTGGCTGTCAAGTATTTGTCCATATTCCAAGACAAGTCCGTAAATCCAAACTCGAAAGGAGAGCTGTCAAAGGTAACCTTGTTGGATATACACTCAGAGGACGTGGCTACAGAGTGTGGATCCCTGAGATGAAGAAAGTGGTGGAATCTCGGGACTGTGTCTTCAAAGAGAGTGATGTATCGAGGAACGACAGCAACCGGGAGGTGCTTCCATCAGTTGAACACTACAGCTATGGGACACAACGGGAGATTGAAGAGAATCCAGTGTCTTTATTAGATCAAGAAGACGTGATACCTACAGAAGAGGACAGCCATAATGATAATACTGTGAAGCCTTCTCCTACTCGATCTCATCCAATGATCCTAAGGAACCAGAGAAATGCTCAGAACTCAACTGAACTCCTCAGTGCTGAAGTAAACAAGTGGAAGAAACCTAGCGGACATTTTGACCAAGCCACTGGGGAGAAACCTACACGAACTTCATCGTTCGAGACTCTTAAGCGGCGAAGTGATCCATGAATAGGAGGTCACTTCGAGGGAGGAGATTGCTGGAACCCTGGCGGCGGACGGTTGGCTTCGGTAACACTAGAGCTGACTCACTTCCTGCCGATGTTGTAACCCTACCTGCGGCGTTGCCATCGCCATGTTCCTTCTCTCCATGTGTGTTTACTTTTAATCTATATATATTCCCTTTACCTTATAGTTAATTAAAGTATAATTAACGTTGAGCGCTGTGTGTAATCAATTGGAATACAACAGAATTCATATAAAGATAATTCTAACATCACCAAGAATTAATCTTCAATGTACACTATAAGCACTACATTAGTTGTAGCGATATAGTAGATTAAATTGGCGATATCGCCAGACAGGCAAGGCATACCCCATTGATTAGTAAAGCCTTCCAAAATTCCTTTCAACTTCAACTCACTAATTGTAACACTTCGTCGAAAAGAGAGGATTAAAAGCGCTTAATAATTCTAGCCTCAACATACAGATGGCGCTATATGTGTCCATTTTATTAAAACCAGAATATTATACCGCTATCAACTCTGCATTTTGAAAGGTTCTGGGGGGGTTATCTGTGGGGAAGGTGACTAAGGTGTCACTTATGAAGATTGAGGAATTCAAAACTCTGCCAGATGGAGCCTTGTCTGAATACAAAAACCTAGTAGCATTGAGGTTCTCTCTTTTTCTTTCAGTTTGTTGTAGGGAAAACTTGAAGAACTTCTTGGTCATCGAGAAATTTGCATAAACTGACACAAATATCCGTTTGGTTTAATTAGCTCGTTCACCGTAACTTCGGAACGAATTTCGAACAAACACATCGTCGGACGAAATTAAGACTCTTAATGAGCCACCTGGGTCAAGTCCAAATTAAAAAAGATTTTGAAGTTTAGAAAAAAATTAACGCCATTTTTTTAATTAAAAAAAGTTTATCAAGCGAGAGAGAGGAAAAAGGTGATTAAAAAATTTGGGCGTGCAATGAAGCCGGGACAAATTAACACAGGAGGACGGACACCTTAGGCTCACGAAACGGAAAAATTAATTGCGCCCCTTCATTCCTGAGCTTTTAATTTTTTTAATTACTTTGTTTCTAAAAAAAATGGAAGCAAAGAAAAACTGGGCGTTTATTTATTTGTGTGCGTGAGAGAAAAAAAACTAATAAAAAGTTAAGATAAACTTTTTAAAAGAGGGAAACGGGTTTGCATCAGGTGCTTGATACAAAGAGTATAAAAGAAATAGGTCCTGTTGCCTACATGGATCTCCAACATTCTGAACAGAACCCCGTGTGTATGGAGCCTCCAAAATGATGGGATTTAAGAATAATATCATCATTTAGCTCTTAGCTTAGCAAATTTGGAGACGGCCTCATCAAAATAGGCTTATGTTTGCTCATCTTTCAGCATTGTACATTTGAGGTCTATTTATCCCTCTATTTAAATAAACCTTACTGTCCATACCAGATTGACCCGTGCTAACGATCCCAGTTTCTATCCTATATGAAGGATAAATCTTATGCAATATGAGATTCTATAGCTTGAATATGTGTCATCAGTTTCAGTATTTTTAAATAATGGAATGCTATCTTATCTAGAGTGCAGTTGAGAGTCACGGGAAAATGCTAAATCGCATTGCCATTTTGGTAAGTGTTCTCATCTGTCCCGGCTCCCGCGAGGTCTCATACATGTCACCTGATAGATTCTTCAATGTTTATCTTGCAAGTAATCTTTCGAGAAAACGAGAACAGGGCGAACATACATTTGAAGTTGTTGAGGACGGAATTAGTAAAGGCTTCTTCTTTTTCAGAATAAAGGACGGATTTCTAAAATTTGTATTTCAGTTGACTAATTTTAGAAATCCGTCCTTTATTCTGAAAAGAAGAAGCGTTTACTAATTCCATCTTTGTTTTTCAGTTGACTAAGAGATTTGCGAAGGTTTCACTCATCAGTAGTGAACCTTCCCAACGATTTCGCCAGTTTAATCAACCAGATCGCTACAACTATTGAACGTCCATTCTGCTTAAATAGTCGGCGGCATTCTTGCTTCACTTAGGGATATTGGAATATCCTCGCCACGTTGATACTCATAACTCTGCCCCGAGGGCAGGCATACAGATTGAAGGCCGTGGAAGTCCCCACCCAGCAGCGCTAACTACCATTGGCGGCCATATAAATAATCCCCCCTCAAGTAATTTCCAATTTGCCCCACCAAGATATGGAAAACTGCGGCACAAAACCAAATATCTTATAGATCGGAATCTTAATTAAACCCTTGCTTTACCTAACCAAATTTTTATGGCAAAAAATCCCCTTTTAATTACAGCACTGGTCGCAAGGTAATTAGGCTTACTCATTAGTAGGCCTAATTATGTTTAATCCGATCCCGCCAGTTCGAAAATAGCGACGGTCGTCTGCTGCGCTTAATCTATTTTTCTCGTTCCGTGCGCGGCGTTTTTCCCTCTGCGTGAATTTTACTACTTCACCCAATTTACTCCTGCGGCGGTGGTGGTGGTCTTAATGGAGAGCGACGTCAATGGCCCGCCCGCCCACTCTCAATGCCGCGGACAGCGTCTGGGATTGTGCAAATTTCCACTTGATACCTGCGCGAGAATGTGAGACGTCAGCTTGAAACCTCAGTCAATTACTTTGTCGATTTGAATAACAGTCTTTTTTGGTTTCATTTAGAAATAAACATTGGTCTATATATGAAATTTGTGACACTATTTAGCGTGAATTTTTCTTTTTATGAATAAAAATAAATTCCTTGTACCCTTTCTGCGATGGTAAAATGTTGGTGGGCCTGGCTCATCAGTAGTGAACCCTCCCAGTGGTTCAATCAATTTTATCTAAAATTTTTAAAAAGCGTTGAGGTGGTTTAATGATTCAAACCCTCCCCGTATATTTTTCCATTGCAGAAAGGACAGTTGACTTTTATATTTATAAAAATAAAAATAGCAATAAATAGTTTCAATTTTCAGGTAAAGATGGCGCGCTACACAATTCCTCTTAGTCTATATGAATAGTTTTATAAAAAGAAAGTTTATAAGTTTGTGCGTGTGCATGTGTTAGTTCCACATATATTTCCCCAATATTTGAGCTATCCCGATGTACACACGATATATCGATGTGTCGAGGAATATTGCTCATTCCATAGGTTAAAATGATTAAGAACGTGGCGTATTTGCGATTTAATTTTGAAACACACTTTATTTTACAAAAAGTAAGGTGATATTTCCAAAATCTGAACATCTTTCTATTGCAAACATATTTACGATTTAAACGCACATCTACGTCGTGAGTTTGAGTCGTAAATATGTGTATGGAGGAACTGCCATAGCGCACTCTAATATGTTAATTAGTCTGATACCGGAATAATTTGCATATTTCATTATGGAAAAAAATACGCATTTAACTCTTTTCACGCTATCAATGTGAATTCAGAATATATTGATGCTATCTAAAATTTTAGGGGAGGATTTATGACCAATAAAGAAGAATAAGTCAACTTTTTAATGCATGTCCTAGGTTTTCTGGAGAATCTAAACCTACGAAATTTTACATGATGAAGCTTCTGTACACTTTATTCGAACTTTAGAGAATATTTGATTCCTGAATACATATCTACAAGGTTGGATTAGCCGTGGTGTTATCTGGCCCCAAAATATGCAAATCTCCAGATTCCTATCTGTGGGAACATCCTAAAGAGATCGTTTATGAAATGAGGTGTAAAATGAAGACAAGTTATGTGAGATGATTGAAAATGTTTCTTTATAATTCAATTCGTACCTTGCCTCGTATTTACGAACGAATGTCGGAAATTTGACGTAGAAGCAGCAGATAGCCTTAACAATGTACTGAATTTAGTTATTGTTTGTTTGTGTAAGATATCACAAAACGCGGGCCCTAATAATGAATTTATTTTATGTAATTTTTTTCGGAAGTATATTGTTGCATCATGATTAATGCGCGTATTTTTTCAATTATTTATAATATTATTTTTAATATATTTAAAATTTAAATAACATATTTATTTATTTTTATTTAAAGCAAATTATTTAGATTATCATCATTCCTTTTTATAGTTTCATTCCTTTTGTAATATTTTATTGTACATATATATATATATTTATTGCTTATTGGAGCGAGAGAGCACCTAGACGAAGACTGCGGATCACGACCTACGAGGAAGACAAGAATAAATAAACGCAATAACTTTAAAAGGTAATTTATTTATATTTAATTTAATTTATTTACTTTTATTTATTTGCTTTGACTATGGAAACCCGCTCGAGAAACGTTTTTAACACCAAGAAGGAAGAAACCAAGGTCGACGACCCCGCAAAGCTGCAACTTGGTGCAACAATTGGTAGAGATGCTGGTTCCGACCCAGTTGCTTTGAACCCCAATATAGAAATTCCGAAGTATGACGGGACAGAAGACCCTCGCCCATGGATAGAATCCCTCGAAGAGATTGGTTTCCTCTACCATTGGGCAGACTACATAATTGCCCGTTAGGCCGCCATGAACATGACGGGAAGCGCTAAAACCTGGTTGAATTTACACAAAGCTAGCTTCACGAGTTGGGAAAATATTAAAATCCGCCTCATTCAGGATTTTTCTCTGGACGCGAATAAAGAAGAACTTAGAATGAAGCTCAACATAATGCAACACTGGAATGAACCAGCAATCAGGTTCGCGGAAGACATCTTAGTGTTGTGCAACAAGGGTGACCCCGCAACGGAAGAAGAAACGAAAATCGAGCACGTTATTGGATAACTGAAAAAAAGAGTACTTATTCGCGCTCGAGCTAAACCCTCCTAAAACGACCGATGAACTTCTTTTCGTGTCCAAAAAAAAAAGGATTCTTTTGAGAAGAAGTATCGGGAACGTGTGGAGAAATCCAGAAGCCTGTATAACGGTCCACGCTATTCTAGACCCCAACAACAATCGAGGAACGTGCCGACGACTGCCACGCGAAACTATCAGACCACTTCCTGGCCCCAGGCCCCTGCTACCAAATATTACAAGAACGACTCCCCTCCTACTCCCAGTGTTAGAACTCATGGCATTTTGTATGTATATATGTAAATAATACAACTATTTTCATATTTTTGGTTTTTGTGTGTGTGACCCCTCAGCGAAGGGGAATCTATTTTTTGCTGTTTCTTCTCCTCTTTTCACACACCGGCCCCCCCTTGCCGAGAGAATGTAAGCGTCCACCGGCCGGATGGACCGTCCAAAGTACCCACCGACCAATTGGAGGGGCGGAGGGGTCAAAAAGGTCAGGGCGCGGGGGCCAGAGTTGGTGTCACAGTTGTGCCGACAAGACAAGAAAAAATCCTCGCGGGGGCTTGCCCAAGAGGAGCTCCGGGATCTTCGTCCATCTTCCATAAACGACCATACAAGCGGTCTGAGAAGGGACTGAGTGGCTGACATCTCAAAGAAAGGTGAAGCCGAGACGAATCGTTGAGAGATTCGCATAGTGGTTGGAGTACGTCAAGAGCGACGAATTGTGCTTCATCTGAAGATTCCAGGAAGTTCGTCGAGGACAGACGAAATTGTGCTTCCAAGGCAGGGGGGCTCGGGCAAGCCGACCTAACAACTGAGAGGAACTGTTTTTTGGTGAGCACTCTCTCACATGCTTTTATTTCCTAAAATTGATATATGTTTTTATGTTAATCTAGCATATTTTTTTGTATTTTTCTTTTCTTATTTTTACTAAGTTTTTTATATTTCGTCAATATCATCATTTTATATATTTTCTTTTGTTAAAAAACATTTAAGTTGCATGCAAAATTTTGGAATACACAAAAATAATAAGTTTTTCATATATTTTTTTATCCTTCATTTTATAGCTAACATTAAACAAAACTTTATATGTGTAACCTTTTGTTGTCTTCCTTTTTTCTTGCTTGAACACCCAAGGCAGCCCAAAACAATATCAAACTTTAGGTTAAAGTTTTTATTTTGTTAAAAAGGGGGTTTGTGGAGCGTTCAGAATTTTTTCTTTTCCTCCTCGAGCTTTTTTAATTACCCCGTTCTTAACACCCAGGCAGTATCGAAACAACGAATAACACCAAGAAGGAAGAAACCAAGGTCGACGACCCCGAAAAGCTGCAACTAGGGCCTCCAATCCCGGGATACGGAGCCAAATAATGATCCCGAAATCCCGGGATTCTGCTCGAAAAATCCCGGGATTACTGGTTTGTGCATGAAAACCAGCGCAAAAATATATTTTTCTCATCTAGCATTTTGGTTATCAAACAGATGATGAGATAGCACACTTTTGACATTTTGTTTATACAGCTGCATTTCGGGTCTTTTTTTCTGAGAGATTTGAAATTATTTTCATGCACTAATAACGAAGGGTTATTCTGCAAGATCTTTCCAAAATGGCAGCCTCTAGAATGAGAGTATGCAGCAGTATACATGGAGGGGGCCCCAGTTTTTGTTCTGACCTTTCCGAGGATGACAATGAGGATACTTCTCCATTTAACGTTAGCCTAGAGGTAGCACATTCCTCATTCCCTGAAGCAATTTATCGACAATCTCCAGTATTTTCAAAGAAAAATATAAATGAAGTGACGAAAAAGCTCGTGTGGTTGTGAAATTGTTCAAACGATCGCCGCTGAAGAACGAGATCTTACTGAACTACATGCGGCAAGATGATCGCATTTCCACCAGTATGTGTCTCCTTCTCGACTGCAGAACGCGCTGGGATAGTTTATTGAACATGTTGGAGAGACTTCTCAGTGTGAAGTCAGCGATTCAGAAAGCGCTAATAGATGTGAATGCAAATGTCCGTCTAACTGATGAAGATTTTGATATCATGACGCAAGTAATTTCCGCACTGAAACCATTTCGGGCAGCTGTGGCGGCTATCTGTAGACGCGACGCTACGCTTTTGACTGCAGAAGCAACAGTAAAGTTTCTTCTAGAGGAGCTGCAAGCACAATCTCATTCTCTCAGCAAAGATCTGCAAAAATCTTTTCAAAAGAGAATTTTAGAATAGCGATGCAATAAAACATCTTCAGTCCTCCAATATCTGTACAATCCGCAAGCACAGTTAGAAAAAAAGAAGACGGTCAAAGACTTTAGCGTGAAATTGCTTTTGCGTCTTAAACCGTTACAGGAACAAATGGCCGAAGTAAGAAAAAAATCAGGCTGATAATTCGCAACTTCCTCGGAGTTTACAAGAACGCCATGAGCCATCACAATCGAATGACCATCTTACAATTGAGCGCCGATTGCAAGAAGCTATTGAGGCTGCCTCTTCGACTTCAATTGCAATACCTACACCAGACTCCGCATCCTACTCATTTATGATTAACCACGAACTTAATATTGCTGCTCAGTCAGGCAAACGAGGACCCCATTTAGAGAGTGTGTATCAATACTTGCTGACAATTCCTCCAACGTCTGTGGAATAGGAAAGAGTCTTCTCCTCCTCTGGATACCTATGCAATAAGATACGTTCTAGTTTGCATGATGACACTCTTGACAAATTATCTTTCCTACGCTCAAATCTTTCTCGGAATTGAATTTTTATCCTTAAAATAAAGTAATTAATGGTTTTTAAAACGGTGCTGTCTTCTTTCTAAACATTAATACATAGTTGGGCAAAATGCAATAATGATTATATTTTCTATAATCATAATTGCAAATAATCATGATTACATTTGCTATCATTACAATTACAAGAAATTTTAATCACAATTGCTATCATTATATATAGAATTACGAGTAATTATGTTTACATTCTAATGCAATTAATTTTTTTTGCAAAGTAATGCATTGCAAAGTAATCGTAATTACAAGGTAATGTATTACTTTGAATGGATTACTGACCAACACTGAATTAAGAGATGTGGTCTAAGAGTTCCAAGAACAGTAATTTTTTTCCAGATGTGTGTACAGTAATTGACAGATAATTTCAAACTGTAACCCAAAAGCAATGATTTAGTACATAAGCAGGCGCAAAATATATGGCTTTCAGGTTGTTTTCATCGAAGTAAGTGGCACGTCATTGGCACTATATAAAAGATTTTAATTTTCGTTTTACTATATAAAAGAAAAAATTAAAAATATAACAAACGAAACGATATACCTCTTGGCGTAGAAAGACGAAAATGTTTTTCAATCCCGGGATATCCAGGGATCCCGGGATTAAGAAAAAAGCAATCCCGGGATTGAAAATATGTACCGGGATTGGAAGCCCTAGCTGCAACTTGGTGCAACAATATGGACCTATATAAATAAAGGTCCCCTCTCCCTTCAAAATAGAACTTAAAACTAAGCGCCGTCTATTGACCGCCCCCGCAAACTAGCGTTCTTGGGTTGTTGACAGAGCCACACCAGCTTTGGCAAATTCATAACGGCCACCCGAAGACCTTGGTTCCAAGCTAATTGCCCTCGTCAGCCCAGGGCGGGCTTTGACTTCATGAGATCCATAAGGGATCAAATGAAATCTTCAGAATTTTCTAAAGAGGCTTTAGCTGGTAACGCGAACCGCGGTGATGATCACTATATAAAATTAACGTTAAAAAAATCTTTGTTGCTATTTAAAATACAAAATCTCAACATCTCTGATGACTGAAGAAGAATAGTATAAGTCTACAAAGCTCTCATCGGCCAGTGATTAAGATAAAAGCATGTAAATTAGGTTGACAGTAATGTAAAACTGACAAAAACTACGTTATTACACTGACTTACGTTTTCCCCCAACTTAGAAGTACTATAGAGTTAGCCGTTCTTGATTGTTTCGTGCCCTCCGCTTCAATACTTCTCGTCAGACACATATTTCGCGAGAAATACCAGATTATGAACGCAGAAATTTGATTCCTCTAAGCTCGCAAAACCCAAGTTGCCAAGTTGGACCGCACCTAGAGCGTATCACTTGGTCGATAAATGGGACGTTCTCTCGCGCGCTCTAAATAATTATTTCTTAAAAATGAGATATTTCTATTTGAGTAATCAAATTGATTGGGGGTATTTTTAATTAGAAGGGTTGGTACATAGGTTGTGGAAGAAAGAGGTTGGCTTCCAACTATTAGGATCAGGTTTCTGTAACCAGAGCTGGGGTCCATTACTTTATTGGCTCGGATTGGAAACTCAAGAAGACATATCTGCTGCAGCCCCCACCCCGCCTTTTTTCTTCTTTAGATAAAATCCGCTAGGCTTAGGAACGGCTCACGTCGCGATATTAAAACATAATACAAGTGTAAACTAAATATGCAAATTGAATTTAGCACAATAGAAATTATAGAACAAATGAGAAGTTTTTAATAAAAATGTACAAGTAGCAATGGGGGATGAGAGTAATGAAAGAGCAAGAACCAAAATTCTCTTGAAATTATAGAATTTGACTCTGGCCGCCTGGCTAATGAGATACTTGAGCCCAGGGAAACTGGAGACTATGCGCTCGCTCGCCCGCTCCCAAGAAATATTGCCACCATCGCCCGCTACCCCTAAAATTTGATCCCTGGTTTCCAAAATATCTTTTGTGTGCCTCCTCCGGGAAACTCCTTCTTATTAAATTCTTCTCTTTGGCTGGTATCGCGGTAATTAGCACTGCCGGGAGTGATCGGGGTTAGTTTATCGAGGTGTAGCACACAACGTTTTAAACAATTTAAACTCTGATGTATTTATAAAACTACTGCGCTATATATTATATTATATTGCATTGAACTACACCTAAGATACAGTAAAACCTCGAACGGGAAAAACACCGACCTATCTGATGTGTGTCCACCATCGTAAAATACCTTGAAGTGATCTAATTATACCTCCGATGAGAGACCACCTCTAGGAGAGACCGGATGAATACAGGTCTTAGTTTATTGTCTCACATGGAAGATTAGTTCTACTGTAGAAGTTTCTAAAGGTTATATATACACACCTAGTTTAAAATTTCTATTATATCAGCCCGAGAGAGAGATGTGTGTGGACAGGCAGATATATTGAAGTGCTGAAATATACCCTTATAAATAGAAGATTTCTAAGAAATAAGATATTGAGATACTTGGTGTTATTTAAAGAGAGTACAAATTTTTCATATACACAGCTATTACAGAACGGATAGTACCATCTTGTATGTTCAAAGTGAATTCATAGGTGTATGCTACATTTTGATGAATTTGTGAAAAAACTGATAGTATTGAGAAAATATTGGTAGGATTTAGCTCATTAAGATTGAACTCTTAAATGAAACATAAAAATGAATTTTCAAATGTATACTTTATAGGCAGAATAAACAACACAATAGGTCTTGCTGGGTTCCTGAAAAACAAAGTATACATTTGAAAATTCATTTTTATGCTGGTGTTGTGTCGAATGCGATTTGCTCATTACTTTATGCGCAGAGTAATGAAAGTAATGCATAGTTGGAAAACGCTCTGCTAGATTTTACTGGGGAAATAGATAGGAGAGTTGATGCCCTCCCAATATTTGTCAAATTCCAATAATTGTCTTATATAGTGGCGCAAACATTAGTTTTCCTTATAAATTTATTTATAAATCTAGGAGATGTTGGCGCAGATATACCGCCGCTCTTTAATGGGATTTGAACTTCTTATCTGGGAATCTTATAACTACGTCGTTCACCTGACTAAATGGAGGACCGGAAACTTCTCCAAGGAAGTAAAGATTCTTCCCTGCTTTTACATTTTGACACAATCAATAAGAAATCTAGGGCCCTTCAACACGGAGGTACTAAAGTACTCGGTAAAAAAGTACTACTTTAGTATTTCCGTATTGAAGGGCATGCTAGCTCGAACTCGAGAAATAAAATAAATGATAAAAGAAACCAAATCCTTGTTTCCTTATTGGCTGTGTCAAAATAAATAAATATATGAACAGGATCTTTTTTCTCGTTCTCTTATAGGAAACAAAGCTGGTGCTGTGGTTTTGTCACCTACCTGAGTCCGCTAATTTGTCAAAACGGTCAATATATGGCGCTTAGTTTTACCGTTATTTTGACGGGAGAGGCGACCTTTATAGATTATTGATTTAGTTACTTCAATCACTTCAACGTTTCAGCGACTCCCTGTCACCCTCCTCAGGGAAATGATTTTTTTTTAATTCCAGCTTCTATACTTATATATGTGTAGTATATTTTGAGTTAGATAGTTCACAACCTTCTTCTGATATTCATTATATAACCCCATATCTATATATTAAAATATGTATCGAACAATGGAAGTGACAATAAAACAAAGAAGGTGGAGGTAGACCAGAAAACAAAGGCCAGACGAAAAACAACCTGGCGCCATAAAGTAACGTGATTACAGTAGCCAATCAGGAATCGCCACATATGTGGGCGTCCCAAGGTATATAAAGAGCCCAGAAATGGGACAAAGGCAGTTATTCAGATAGTTGTTTCAGAGCGACGCCGTTATACGCTCGGCTAGGGCATCCGCGACAGTCTTCGTCCGTGGTCTACCTCTACCTTCTTGGAGTTACCATCTAGACCTGCCTCTGTCTCTTGCTGTCCCAGTGCGGGAATCCCATCACGCACCCACTACCACGACTGCCCAGCACATTCCACATCGGGTTTACTACATATGCATATGATTTTCTAAAACATATTCAAAGGTACAAGTATTTGTAAATATCAAGTAAAAATATGGGGCTCTCTAGGAATTAAAAGTTTAAAGTTTTTTGCAGAATTAAAAAAAAACATTAATTCTATATTCAAAATATATAGACACACATAACTTTAAGAAAAAAAAAGGTTAGCTTTTCTTGATTAATCAAGAATGTGTATTTGGCCAATTCTGGAATAATTAAAAAATAAACAAATAGTTGATATTTATTCTGATAGATGGCATAAGCCATCAGCAACTTTAAGTTGCACGATAAGGAGATGTCTTTTTTTCCTTAATGTATTCACCTTATCCCAGTACAATGTCACATTTGTACTATTTTTTCACACCTAACTTTGTTTAGAACCTATTGTTCCTATTTACATATATAGGCTTGTATATTTGAGGAATAAATACAGTCGATGGTGATATCAAAACCCTTGGTCGTTAGTGTATCGTTTCAAACAAACTCCCAACCAACAAATGACTTTGAAATTTCTTGATTTGGTTAAGATCATTTTTATTGTCATTTTGATTCATTCTTGTAATGACATCTTTTATATGGCTGTATATAATTGTATCAATTTTCTCAGGAACTGAGAAACCTGGAAGGAAGGTTCCATTTGTTGGTTGGAAGTTGATTCAGAAAACAATATAAGCCCCACATCAACCAATGATTCCCATGAGGAGAGTGTCAGCAGGTCACTGAAACGTCGGGAGTTGAATAAATTATTGGTTGATGTGGCTGTGTTTTTCTGGAAGAAAGGTTTATAATTCCGGTGATTTTGACCGGTAAGGTTTATAATTCCGATGATTTTGAACGGTAAGGTTTATAATTCCGGTGATTTTGAACGGTAAGGTTTATGATTCCGGTGATTTTGACCGGTAAGGTTTATAATTCCGATGATTTTGAACGGTAAGGTTTATAATTCCGGTGATTTTGAACGGTAAGGTTTATGATTCCGGTGATTTTGACCGGTAAGGTTTATGATTCCGGTGATTTTGACCGGTAAGGTTTATGATTCCGGTGATTTTGACCGGTAAGGTTTATGATTACGGTGATTTTGAACGGTAAGGTTTATGATTCCGGTGATTTTGAACGGTAAGGTTTATAATTCCGGTGATTTTGAACGGTAAGGTTTATGATTCCGGTGATTTTGAACGGTAAGGTTTATGATTCCGGTGATTTTGAACGGTAAGGTTTATAATTCCGGTGATTTTGAACGGTAAGGTTTATAATTCCGGTGATTTTGACCGGTAAGGTTTATAATTCCGGTGATTTTGAACGGTAAGGTTTATAATTCTGGTGATTTTGACCGGTAAGGTTTATAATTCCGGTGATTTTGACCGGTAAGGTTTATAATTCCGGTGATTTTGACCGGTAAGGTTTGTGATTCCGGTGATTTTGAACGGTAAGGTTTATAATTCCGGTGATTTTGAACGGTAAGGTTTATGATTCTGGTGATTTTGACCGGTAAGGTTTATGATTCGGGTAATTTTGACCGGTAAGGTTTATGATTCCGGTGATTTTGAACTGTAAGGTTTATGATTCCGGTGATTTTTAAATTATAGAGGCAGGACCATGGCTGCGATGGGTGCTGTGGGGGAGATTATTCTGAAGTCCAAGCTCAAATCCTTCCATGCAAGTATGAGATTGTTGGATTCTATGATCTTGACAGTCCTACTCTATGCGGCTCCAATCTGGGCACATGATCAAGCCTTAATCTTAGATAGAATCCAGGATACCTTTCTCAGACGTTTTCTGTGCCTTCCAAGCTATACTCCGGGCTATATTTTGAGGGCCGAAACAGGAAGAAACTCTCTTGATATCACAGTGAAAAACTAACTTTAAAATTCTGGACTAGAATTCTGAAAATGGACGGCAGCAGGCTACCTTCAATTTGTTTGGCACATTTGTGGGACATTTCAATTTCTTCAAAACAGAATATCGGACTGGTAAAAAGTATAACAGAGCTACTTAACAACACCGGCTTCTCGTGGCTTGTTGGAAGTACAGACTTCAATATTCTACAAAGATACACCCCCCTAATTATTAGAACGGCAACCGATCAGTCCTTGCAGCTGGATTATGTAAGAATAAGAAAATTAGTACTCTACTCTCACTATAAATACTTTCATTCATCACCTACAATGGAATGCTATCTGAATGACAATATCCCCCTAACCTTAAAGAGAATCATTGCACAAGTAAGAAGCCTTTTTGCAGTACAGAGAATTAATCATGTTTCACTTTTGAAAACTAAGAGCATAAAATGCACCTTATGCAACGGCGAATTTAGTCTCGATTTTCCACACTACATGTTCTACTGTACGGCAATGGAAGAAGAGAGAGAAATTCTACGTCAAGAGAACGGCTATAATAGCAATTCGCCTTATGTTTTAATGGCAAAAGTCGTAAAATCCAGACCCTTTGCATTCGCTTTTTATAAATACTGGAAATCAGCTAAATCAAAATATTTAGCACAGACACCGGATCCAACTCGATAATTGGTCGAGGTCAATACCCAATATTTGTATATAACTATGATGCTAATTTGTTATTTTTTTTTGTCCTACCGGGAGAATCCTGTATGACACGTGTGCCCAATAAAGGCTATTGTTGATTCCGGTGATTTTGAACGGTAAGGTTTATAATTCCGGTGATTTTGAACGGTAAGGTTTATGATTCCGGTGATTTTGAACGGTAAGGTTTATGATTCCGGTGATTTTGAACGGTAAGGTTTATGATTCCGCTGATTTTGAACGGTAAGGTTTATGATTCCGGTGATTTTGAACGGTAAGGTTTATGATTCCGGTGATTTTGAACGGTAAGGTTTATAATTCCGGTGATTTTGAACAGTAAGGTTTAGGATTCTGGTGATTTTGAACTGTAAGGTTTATGATTCCGGTGATTTTGAACGGCAAGATGATTTTGTTGGTATGAAGAGGTCGAGAGAGAGAGAGAGTAAAACCCAGAGACAAATATACGTGGTGTCTGAAAAGAGAGTGTGCTGTCAAATATGCATATTTAATATTTATTTTATTAAATAAAAAACTATTAGTCCACAAAAAATATTGGAAATATCTCCCAGAGGCTGGATTGAAGGCAAATCAAAACTGAGAGAAGTAATAAAGTCTTAATGAGGTATATAACTGGAAAATATAATACTATGAAAACAAAATTAAAACCATAATCATACCACCATTGACATTTCAAACATCCTAAACTTGGAGTTCAAGATTTTAAAAATGAAATTTTAAAATGTCTTATTTATAAAATTAAACAAGTTTAATGGCATCCACAAAATGGGATGTTTTTATATTTTTTAGTCAATAAATAATTTTAATAGCATGTAGTTTACATCGACAAAAAGGGCGGTGTGTTTGAATATATTTTTGAAATAAAATTGAAGGGTTCCAACATTATTTGTGTCTTCAGCCCTTAGTGAAATAATTAAGTTGCTCGATGTCGTTTTTTATCTTCTTCCCATTGGCTCAGACCAAAGAAGCGAAAAGGAAAAAAAATAAAGAGAAAAAAAAATCCGCGAGAAGGAGTGATAAAAAAAGTTTTAAAAAATTACCCCGTGTGTGATAATTGCAATTTAATGGCAAGAGTGGAATCAATGGTCGGTTTCTAGGTCCACCCGCTGTCTTTAAACATCTTGACTACATAGTTGTTCCAATCCTGGTTGTCATTATATATGTATTCCAATTGCTGAATACACAACAGCTGTGTGTGTATGTCTGTAAGGGCAGTAGAAATTGTTTTATTTTAAAAAGAATCATACGCGTCTATAATAGTTTCGAATTTTCATAACAGATGGCGCGCTAATGCATCATAAGTGTACGTCGGTAAATAAGAGATAAGAGCAACGACCTATTATCAAGAGCATTCAGATTTTTTATTATCTCTGGTACATGTAATACAGACTGTGATGATGGGGGGTAGTTAGCGACTACATTTATTGAAAGTGTACCGCATGTCTACAAGTGTATAAAGGACTTTTACACTTGAAAAGTGTACCGAAATTCAGTTTGATTACTTGTATTCGTTGATGGGGTTGGACTTTTTCAAGAATCGGGGTGGGCTATTGAAGCAATTTTTTTCTACTGAATTTTTTTTTAAAAGGACCCAATGCGGGATTCGATCCCAGGTCGTGGCTGTCGATGGAGAATACCACTCCCCAGTATAGGGTTCACACAGATGGAGAATACCACTCCCCAGTATAGGGTTCACACAGATGGAGAATACCACTCCCCAGTATAGGGTTCACACAGATGGAGATCCCCAGTATAGAGTTCACACAGATGGAGAATACCACTCCCCAGTATAGGGTTCACACAGATGGAGATCCCCAGTATAGGGTTCACACAGATGGAGAATACCACTCCCCAGTATAGGGTTCACACAGATGGAGAATACCACTCCCCAGTATAAGGTTCACACAGATGGAAGAAGTAACTTGATCTGAGGTCAGTGCTCTACGTAACATGTTTACCTACGGTCAACTTATATATCTACGGTGTACATATGTGAACAAACTTTACAGCGCGCGATACTTGTATCTGAACCAAATCTCAACAGCGCATACTTGGAAATATTAATTGGAATATAAAATAATGGAAGATAATACCATAAATATATATAAATGGCTGTATATACAAGTATTTAATATGTATTTATATTGTATTATACTTGTATTAATTATATTATAATATATAATGATATGTGAAAAATAAGAAAATAGAAAAAAAGGCCAAGTGTTGATATTAAAAACAAAACAGCCATTTCATGACCGCTCACTGAGCATTTTTAGATGGTAGAGCGACTACTAGTGGAACAAAAATAAACTAAACGTTGATTTAACTGAGTGTTTACGCAAATTTAGCCTTAAATACGCACTTCTCGATTTTTCAGGAAGCGTCTTAGACCAAATTTTTGGTCGTTGGGGTAAAACCTGCATCACGCTTAAGAGCGCCAACAACCCGAAACGCGTTCGTGGTTGGCTTCTCTTAATGGAACAAGCCTAAATCAACCTTTAGTTTATTTTGCTTCACTAGATGGCTCTCTGCTATCTAAAATGCTCATGTGAGCGGTCAGGAAATGTTTTTTGTGTGTTTTTAATATAGTAATATATATATATATTAATGGTATATAGAAATATAATCAATGAGATATTTAGGAATATGACAATTACACAGACTGGTGTGAATGGCACGTCATGCCTGTCTCACGGCAGATACCCCGGTGAACCATCTACAATACCACCAATACAAAGCAATAACGCGCCATCTATATACAGCAAATATAATACGAGAATTAAGATGCGAATGTTCCTTTCACACATCAATAAAACTTCTACAGTCCTTACTACGATGAAAAAAATAATGTTTTAATTTGCTGTATTTACAAGACTCTGTGAAACAAACTTAAAAAAATAACTGAATTTCTGGAATTTTCTATATTAAACTCTCTCTCTTTTCAATATACAGGGTGATCCAAAAGTCTTGCACAACTTTAAAATTAATAACTCCGCGAATATTTGCGCTAGAGCAATGCGGTAAACACCATTGTGTTCAGGATGAAATGGGAATTTTTACTTACAATTTTATTTGCTAGATGGCGCTCTAACAGAATCAGAGATTCAGCGGCCAAATTGTTTGACAAATTGAAAAATATAAATGATCGACACGTATATTTTCCTTTTTGAATACCAGGAAAGAACCCTAATAATACCAAATGATAAATTAATAAAACACCATTTCGCCAAAAGTATAAGAATTGGATGACGATTTTTAAATGCAATCTGAGATATGTAAAATAGGTGAATGCAAATTGAAACATGTAGCAAAAAAATTGACATCTTAGATGAGGTTTGCTGGAATCCTCTTAGCGATTTAAATTTCGAAGATAATAAATTTCTAATTTTTAATTCAACTCTCTCTCAGTATCGATTATATATTTTTTAATTCATTTGAAAAATATTTATCTATTTCTGATAATTTATTTTACTTTGGAATGCCGCCACTAGAGGATAAAGCACTCTTGGTGAATTTTTTTAATTGTAATTCCGAATCTGCCACTGAAGTTTTACGAGCGTTTCGTACTTTTAAAAGTATTCGAAGCGGTAAAGGACCCGTGAGCTGCTACTCTCTAAGGCGAATGATAAAAAAAATTAGAGAAGACTGGATCTCTGGAAGCAAAACCTCGGAGTGGAAGACCATCGACATGCAAGTCAGTGGCTGTTACGGTTTCGCAGAATGTTGAAGCTATTGAAACGTTATCCACGTATGGAGAGGTAAATGCTCGACAAGTTTCTCGACAAATGGGATTTCGTATGGAACAGTTTGGAGAGCACTAAGAATTTTTCTACTAAAAATACCCGTACAAAATTCAAAGATTTCACGAGCTAAAAGTCGGCGATTTTGAGAAGCGTAAAGAATTCGCTGCATGGGTTTTCTGGCAAATTGATATTATTGAAAACTGGCTGTCGAATGTTCTGTGGACAGATGAAGCTCATCTCTAAACGGAGAAGTTAACACTCAAAACAGCCGCATTTTGGTAACAGAAAACCCTAGGATTTTCACAGAAATGCCACTTCATCAGCCCAGATGTGGTGTGGGTTCACTACTTTTATTATTGGGCCATTGAAATGGGGGAACTTTTAAACCCGTTTATGTAACTGATGAACGTTATTTTCAACCTTCGAGAGAAAAGGTTATTCCCATATTGCAGGACAGATGCACTAACGAAATAAGATTCATTCAAGATGGAGGACCTCCTCATATCTCCCGCGGTGCCAAACAAGTGCTTAAGGATACGTTCGGTGAAGATCATGTGATATGTCGCCACTTTATATACCAGTGGCCTCCAAGATCACCAGACTTGACGCCTTGCGATTTTTGGCTATGGGGGTTTTAATACCTTGAAAAAGGTTGGCGTTCAGCCAACTGATATATTGGTAAAATAAATTATATTTTGATTCAATATATGCCTTTTAAATTAATTATTTTCCCATGTATCACAAAGTGTAATTTTGAGGTAGAAGCAAGTTTAATGTAGGTATTTGGGAAGCCCCCGGTGTAGATGTAGGATCCCTTTTGTTTTATTAAATTTCTTCTAAGATTCTGGAAGTGGGGGTTTTTACCTCTTGACACTTTTCAAAACCTTCCAAAGTCAACACGTAGTTTGACTCCGGGCGGAATTCCGCTGACCCACGTGAGGGGATGGACAGAGCAATTCCTACCAAGATAGGGTTGTATTTAGCGAAACTGATCACTTTGGCCCTAACGCGAGGGAATGGACAGAGCAATTCCTACCAAGATAGGGTTGTGTTTAGTGAAACTGATCACTTTGGCCCTAGCGCGAGGGAATGGACAGAGCAATTCCTACCAAGATAGGGTTGTGTTTAGTGAAACTGATCACTTTGGCCCTAGCGCGAGGGGATGCACAGGGCAATTCCTACCAAGATAGGGTTGTATTTAGTGAAACTGATCACTTTGGCCCTAACGCGAGGGAATGGACAGAGCAATTCCTACCAAGATAGGGTTGTATTTAGTGAAACTGATCACTTTGGCCCTAACGCGAGGGAATGGACAGAGCAATTCCTACCAAGATAGGGTTGTGTTTAGTGAAACTGATCACTTTGGCCCTAGCGCGAGGGGATGGACAGAGCAATTACTACCAAGATAGGGTTGTATTTAGTGAAACTGATCACTTTGGCCCTAGCGCGAGGGGATGGACAGAGCAATTACTACCAAGATAGGGTTGTATTTAGTGAAACTGATCACTTTGGCCCTAGCGCGAGGGGATGGACAGAGCAATTCCTACCAAGATAGGGTTGTGTTTAGTGAAACTGATCACTTTGGCCCTAGCGCGAGGGGATGGACAGAGCAATTACTACCAAGATAGGGTTGTATTTAGTGAAACTGATCACTTTGGCCCTAGCGCGAGGGGATGGACAGAGCAATTACTACCTAGATAGGGTTGTATTTAGTGAAACTGATCACTTTGGCCCTAGCGCGAGGGGATGGACAGAGCAATTACTACCAAGATAGGGTTGTATTTAGTGAAACTGATCACTTTGGCCCTAGCGCGAGGGTGAATCGACAGTTTTCAATATTTGATAGAACGAGTAGTATAAGGACGAAGGTAATTTATTCTCACGACCTCCATCATCACAAGATTTTTCTCGAACCTCTCAGTTCTTTGACAGCGGCGAAATTCTGGTGAGCAATTTAAAAAGGACGTTTAATTAATATCTTTATTTTATCACACAAAGGTTATGTTAAAATTACAAAAGCTGACATTTTACTGATTCATTATTTTTAATAAGTCGCAAAAAATGCCCCTTGTTTCTTTGCGTATGGTTTATATACGCTTTAATGGGTTTAAATATTACATTTACAAAAATAATGATATATTTTAATTTCTAAAACAAATACACTAACTGAATCAAAAATTCCTGGTACGCCCAGGTAAGAAGGGCCTTGATGTTGGCTGAGAGAAACACAATGGACATCAATTAAAGCCAAGAGGGCTCTTGTGGGGAGCTGCTTAAATGTGTTCTGGATGGCTAGATATTTATTTTCACAAAACATAGTTGAATAGTTTACATTTTATACAAACTAGGAAATAGGGTGGCCAACCACAATGTGGAGTGAGCGCCAAATCCAGGAAAATCTCTGAGTGTCCACCCACATCCTGCAGTGCTGAGAGACGCCGCCGAGTCACTTAGTTGTACCAAGGGCAGCGACGCTAAACACAAGCTGTACAATTATGAGGAAATTAATCGTTGTTCGCTCCTGTATTGCTCTTTCAATGGTTTATTGCTTCAAAAATTGAGTCTCAAAATGTTACCCTTTATAAGACATTTTTTATTTTTTTCATATTAATAAGCCACAGTCTCTCTCTCTCACGCGCGCGATTCTCCATTCAAGACAAAAAGCCGAAAATTCGATAATTGATTGCAATCGAGACGGGAAAATCTCGGTCCTAACTGCGATTTGTTCTTAAATTCAACAGGTCTTGATTATAAAACCGACTGTTTATTCAATAATTGGTTGTGGCTTGCAGAGGTGTATGGTTGGGAAGGTCAATATACGACATTCCAATCTGGAAGTGGCTGCGGGTGAGTTCTGACGGTAGAACATATACTTTGGAAGAGTGTGGAGCTGCATGCTGGTAGCGCCTCTCAAACTCGCCCACCCTCTCTCTGACACACTCCTTATCACAGAATTGTTGGGAAGGAGGTCCGTTTCTAATACATAACTTCAAAATCTATATTTATATTTAAATAATTATTATTTGTCTAGTTTTTAAAATTCATATCAATATTAATAAAATAATATTTATATTTCGAATATTTAAAAAATCTAATTTTGACATTGTGCGTAAAATGTGCCTATTCAGATCTCTTTCTGGCAATTCGGTGCAAGACATAGTTTTTGAAATATCAGATCAAAGACAATAAATAGTTTTCCAAAACTATAATATTCGAATATATAGACTATAATATTTTGATATAAAATATTCAATTTTTTTACTTTGTGTATAAGAAATAGTGTCCATTCGGATGCCTTCCTGGCAATTCGTCGTGCTCTAAAGTGGTAAATATCACGTGTTTGTGAACGTTGTCTTAGTTTTGATATTTTATATTAAAGTAAACGTTTCTGAAATTATAAATGACTTGAATTCGAATCGCCACATACATCGGGCAAAGTATAGCGCTACTTGCGTCGCTACTGCATTTACAGGAATCGCGAGGTTTCCCGGCGATTGCGGTAATCTCCGGGAAGATGTGCACAGGAGGACGGCGCGGGGCGGGTTGAAAGAGATGTTGTTGTCGCGGCACGTAATCCAACCCCGACTCCGGATATGATGACGGAGTAGAGAAACCCGAGCCCAGCCGTCCTTGGGAAATCAAGAAGGCTCGTTCTCCTCCTCGACTGCTCCGCTGCTACCCCTTTTGGGCCGCTCGATACTTGGGCTTTCCTTGACTCCATGGCCCCTTTTGGACCGTTCGATACTTGGGCTTTCCTTGACTCCATGGCCCCTTTTGGGCCGCTCGATACTTGGACCTTTCCTCGACTCCACGGCCCCTTTTGGACCGCTCGATACTTGGACCTTCCTTAACTCCACGGCCCCTTTTGAGCCGCTCGATACTTGGATCTTCCTCGACTCCATGGCCCCTTTTGGGCCGCTCGATACTTGGACCTTCCTTAACTACACGGTCCCTTTTGGACCGCTCGATACTTGGACTTTCCTCGACTCCACAGCCCCTTTTGGGCCGCTCGATACTTGGACCTTCCTTAACTCCACGGCCCCTTTTGGGCCGCTCGATACTTGGACCTTCCTTGACTCCACGACCCCTTTTGGGCCGCTCGATACTTGGACCTTCCTTAACTCCACGGCCCCTTTTGGGCCGCTCGATACTTCGACTTTCCTTGACTCCACGGCCCCTTTTGGTCCGCTTGATACTTGGACTTTCCTCGACTCCACGGCCCCTTTTGGACCGCTCGATACTTGGGGTCTTTCTTGACTCCAGGGCCCCTTTTGGGCCGCTCGATACTTGGACGTTCCTTGACTCCACCGCCCTTTTGGGCGTTCGATACTTGGGCTTTCTTTGGCTCTACGGCCCCTTTTGGGCCGCTCGATACTTGGGGATGTAAAAATGTCTTTTAATGAATAATTTGAGAAATCCGCAAGTTTTTTTATTCGTCAAAATATTTTGGGTGTCGCTCTTTTTAAAGGTTGAAGTGAAAAATGGGTATGAGTACCTTTGGTTAAGGTCTTTACAGTATTTTAGGATTAAAAAAGCAGTAGGAAGAAATATTGAATATGATCAGGATTTAATTATGGTTTGTATTATACGGTTTGTTCGAAACTACCGTTGTATGCGAATGGTTTTAATATATAAAAACGGGAGGCTTTTGTTTGCTTCTTTTCACATGTGAAATTGAGGCCAGGATAGTAACTATTCAGATTAGTTAGGGTGTTGTTGGTTTTTGATCAACAAAACAGATGTAAGATTTCGTCTATGTATCTGCGCTATATATGGCTATATCTATCTGGAATAAGAAAGTTATCTACTTATCTTCTGGAGCATGGTAATTTCGGCAACTGAAGTAGAAAGGGACATTAGAGACCCTTTAATATGTTTTATTTATTTATTTCGTCTCAATTTACAGGTGTTACATTCGAGCACAGCTCGCGAGTCACCTTGTCCTGGCTATTTACACATGGCGAGTTGGTGGAGTAGAAGTGGTCCCCCTAGGACTTGCAGGAGGGCAGCTGTTGGGCGATGAGCTCTTGACTAAGTGTCAGGGCCGGGTCGTCGGAATCGGGGATTGATATCTCCTTTATTTTGTAGGAGATCTTGTATGGTTGGATTATATATATTTGAATTTTGCATTTGAAGGTATAATTTCTTAACGGAAGTTTGGTACATATCTTCTAGATCGGGTTGGTTCAAGTCCTCCTTCAGTATCTTTTAATATGTTCATAAGTTTTCGAATCATAAAGCAGAATTTTATGATGAGTTATTCGCTTGTCTGTTATCAGATAAATTTGGTTTTCTCTTAAGAAATTTCAGTTCTGTTCATTATCAACCAGTGCGGAAGATTGGGGTAGAGAGGTGATTTCATTTAGCTGGGATTGGATCTTGAGAATTTCTTCTATGAAGTCGTTAGAAATGGATAATGGAGAATATTTTGTTTGATTAAGGGTCTAAGGAAGGCCGAGGTGAACATGGAAACGGTCGGGGAACGGGAGAAGTCCACGAGGAGGCCACTGAAAGGAATATTAAAAAGTAAAAGCTAATCACATTTAATGGTAATAATGAAATGTATATGCAGGAAATTTTAATTAAGACAATTAATCTCATAAACAGATTGGCATGGGTAAATCCGAGGAAAATAAATATATAAAAATAAATAAAATAATTTAGAAGACTGGTATTTACAGATTATATATGCATGCATATAACCCTCTTTATTAAGATCTATTATATCAAATAGATAAATGGAGTTTTATTCAAAAAACTCATCTAACGTCATTTTGCGAAGATACCTTCCCGACTGACTACCTGGACAACACGAAGCTTTTCATTATAGTGGACCCACACCTCTGGAGCTTTGTTCCAGCTGAGCTCGCTTCCATTGATAGTGATGTGTAGTCATATGTGTAGATTTCTACATAACAGTTGTAAAAACACAATGCGAATAGGTTTTATAAACCTATTTTTATCACACATTTATATAGATAATACCTTAAATTTGTAGGACAGAAGGTTAAAAATCCCATTCCTAACTCAAGCTTTGAGCGATGTGAACGGAGCAAGTGTGGCGTCCAAATGGTCGGATGGTGTGAGGCCAGTTGTCCGGCTGGGTGGCGTGACACCACATTAGGGTCACCCCCCCCCCCCCCCCCCTCCTGGCAAGACACTATGGCCTGGGATCTCTGTGAGGGCTAGCGCTTGGTTCTTTTAACTTCAATAATCCTTTCGTGTGGTTTCGTTTAGTTCGGTTACTATCGGAGAGAGAGTGTACTTACAAAATAGTCAGTCAAAAACCGCCATCCACAATGGCAGGTGTAGTCATATATTTATTGTAATCATTGTACAAGTAATCGCATGGCCTGGTACTACATGTGTAGAAATGTGACTAAATAAAATTCAGTCGGAGAGAGATCGGAGAGAGAATGATAGAGTGTTGGACCGCGAGCAAAGAATATTTCGGGCTAGGGAGTAGCCTGGCTTCAGTTATTTTATATTACGTTGAGTGTGTGGAAATGTTGATTTCCTGACCAAGTTCTACAGTGTTTATAGAAATGGAAGTCTTGTGAACTCCAGTACCGCGAGTAATAAGGCTGACTAGGCGACGTACTAGGTGACATTTATGTCGTTAGGATGGACATCTGCCTGTAATTCTTCATTTACTTTATCTGCGGAGAATATATAGACGGAATTCACAGCGCTTCGTGATCTTTCGCCACGGCATATTAGAATAAATTAACAATTTTGTGGTATTTACACATCTAGCACACACGGAGCTACAATCTGTGGATGTTGAGTGGTATGGACCAAGGGTCTGTGGTGCAAACACTGCCTTGATAGCCATCGATATAATGGAGATCGCTCCTTATCTCCCTAACTCAATAGTAAAAAAAATGGAGAAAACTCTATACATTGAAGAGATCTGACAGCTATTCGACTTTTTACGCGAGACACTGCGGTATTTTCTGTAGGTGTTGCAAGGTCTGATGAAGAGTATGGAGAGAAGGCTTGCGCTTTATGCGAATAAAAGAATTTAGTTGCGCTGGACGTATTTTTGTCCAATGTCGATATGTATTTCCCAGTAGACTTCGACTTTAGGCAATAACCTAAGTGTGGCAGGTGGTGAATTACTTATACTGTTGTACTCAGTAAGTTGTGTGCGACTGGTGCTTTGAATGTCAAATGCTCATTTTACGTTTGATGATTATAATTGTCAAATACAAGCTACGGACTGCATGTAATATGTAAGGATGGGACGCGTAAGTGATGCTAAAGCTAATTAAGCTTAATTAAGAACTTCCCTCCGCCACCAATAAATGGTTATTGATATTCTATTAGAGGATCTTCTGGCAAAAACCTCTTTATTGATAACTGATAAATCCGATTCTACCCGACCTCGCCCGGAGACAGATGAGCTGTGGAGGACAGGCAAAGTTGGCCTGCCTGCCTGCCCGTCACTTGTTGTTTTCACCGAATAACCATATGGACCATTCAACCATGTGGACGTTATACTTTGGTGCTCCTGATTTCTTCCACCAATGTACCTTCCTTTATCATTAGGAACCATGGTGGCAATTTAAATCAAATCTGACAAAGAAAAATGCACTTAAATTGTCATATATATATATTTTAGTGTTTTTCCGAATTATTAAGTTCATCCGAGCAAAAAGATTAAGATGCAAGTCTCAGTCGCCTCCTAGCACCAACGTCGGCGTCAACTCTCTGAAAGAATAAGCACCGTTACACATCATGACATATCACCGTCGCATTAGTTTCATTGTCACATTCATAAATATTCTTCCGTAATCTCTATACAGGGAGTTTTCTAACATAAAACGGTACTGATATTTTTATACGCGCGAGAAAAAGACTACAAGCACTGCAACAAAAAAAAAAAGAATTTCATTTAATATATTTAATACAATGTATTTTATAAAATTCTATTTGTGCAGGAATTTTTTCCTCATTAGAGAGTATTTATTTTTATATTCAATAAATAGGGTGAGTTGATTTCATATTCAATTAATACAAACAACACCTATCGTTTAATTCGATGACCACATCATGTTCTTTAAATACAGAACATGATGCCATCTATGATGTATTGATCGCAAATTTTAAAAATATTTACAAAAACTTCAATACTGACTAATCAATCTGTTCGGTAGTAAACATGAAAACAAAGATTCTCGTCTGGGCCGAGGTATCTATCTACTTACTACAGGATGGGCCAACCAGATTCTATTCTTAATTCCTCATGTCGAGGAATTGCTTCAGTGAGAGAGAAAGGAGACAAAAGATTTTTGTCAAAAGGTCGTGAAAATAAAACCTTTTCTGGCCGAAATGTCCCTTATTTAAGAATTGTATGAGCAAAAAAAGGTTCCCCTAAAATTTCCCTCCCATAAGGGATTATCCTCTCTTCGCGTTAGGCTTACTTTTTAATCCGAATCTATTTTCTTAGCCTTGAACAAATGCCATACACGTTTACAACACTACATTCGCGGACTTCGGATGCTTCAAAAAAGAAACAACATTTTAAAAAATAAATCCAACTCATTCATTGATACAATAATGGGAAGCCAATATGTAGAGGTTGTTCTTCTCCGGCATTAAAAAATCGCCTCTTTACAATAAAAACTACAATTATTATTAAGTCACGTTATTTAATTGAATTTACTTGAGTTTTTCTCTTTAGAGGCCATTTTTTAAAGATAGAAAGCCAAAGTAAAAAAATCTAAATCGATTCAAATCAAGATTTCATTTACAAAAATCATCATCCCAACCATTTTTTTGCAGAAGACATTCGCAGAGAAGGAAAGCCCTGATTTTCTCCCAAGCAATGAAAAAAACGAACTATTTTCTAAAAATGTTTCCAGTCTAAAATATCTCATTAAAGTGGACTTCCTTTTGAAAGGCTCTTTAAGACAATGTAAACCGTTTTCCAATCATAAAAACTCATTAATTGAAAATTGTAATAAAATTTTAAAAAACATTTGAAACCAATTCATTATGGCTCCGAGTAATTAATGATGAGTTTTCAAATTGGAGCGGGAGGTGGGGGTGATGGTGGGATAAAAAAATAAATTATAAGATAAATGTTAAAGGAGATAAAAATTAGTTCATTAAAAGGAAAGTCGTTTGCACAAAATACCAAAATTTGTTGGATTTCCAATTCTTTTGGATTTGATCGACAAAGGTTCATGGCATTTTTTCCCCTCGCAAAGTGGTCGAATAATTTAGATTTATGGTCACGACAAAACCTTTTTCTATTTTTGTGTTAAACGAATTAAAAGGTTTTTAGAAATATTTTTCTTCTGATTGGAGGGAAAAGAAATAATTAAAGAAACAAATTATGTCTCCAAAAATGTCGGAAAGAAATTATAACAATTAAAAATTTGCTTTTTCCAATTATAACCGAAAGTCTAAAAAGAGGGAGAAAAATGCCATTAAAGAGATGTTATTATCTCGCGTAGTGAGGAATACATAAAGGTCTAACCAATTGTCCCTTAATTAATTAATTTCCCCACAGGGGCAGCACAATTAAGTTGATTAAAAGATCTTTAGAGGGAAGCAATTTACGATGTCATTTTTGGATGGCGCACTTTAAACGTTTGGGAGAAAATGGCGACATTACCCTCTAGAGACAGCCCGGGCAGGATCAATTCAAAACAAATAGACAAACACGGCGATGGATCATGTTCATCTCAATTTCTAGACCACCTCAACACTGGTGACAGGAGATTTTAAGTAATAAAATTAATAGGAAAGAGTTTTATTTGTCAACACTGTATTTTGAAGTATCAAATTTACGTTGTATTTATGTCGTTTTTCAAATAAAACGCTAACTTGGCAGCCTATGTTTATTTTGTTAGTTATTTAAACTACGGTTGGTGTCTACGATCGTTAGTATTTGGGCGGTCTCCCAGCCGCCTGGATAGGGCAGGTCAGTACAATGTTACGGAAGACAGATCATTCAAGTCCGTAGGGTGGGACGAATATTGTGAGCCATTACCACCTACTGATATTGTTTGATTTGTAATGGAGAACTAGCGAGGGTCAAGAGTATTTTGCTGAAGAATATATGTTGTGAGTTTTACTATCTTCTGGTTGTCGTGGTAGGCATGTTATATGTCGTGGTGGCCATAGTGGTTTCAGGCGTCAATGGATAGCACAAAAAGACGAGGCAGGTTGGATGTCACCTCAGAGAGAGAAAGAGAGATACAAGCGCTGGTCCAGGAGGGTCTGATCTACATGAGAGCCAGAGAGGAACTGTTTGATATCCGACCAGGTTTTCGGTCCGACTGTGTAATCGGAGACCCATTTTTCTGTCTAGGCGCCGGCGGACTTTCAATCAAACTTTATTATCCCGTTTTGTATTACATGATGGCCAAACTGGAGAGTTGGACTGCGTCCACATTTTTGGCTGTTACACTATAATTATGTTACATATGGATATCAAGTATATATTGAAATATATATTACCACACGTTCAGCCAACTGAAATATTGGTAAAATAAATTATATTTTGATCCATACTTTGCAAATGTATTACAAGTATATATCAGTTTATAAGAACAGACACCGCAACACCAAATCTGTAACGAAATTTTCCTTTTCGTAAATATCTCGCAGTTACTTCCAACTCAATAGAAATAGGCCATTCTATCATGGATTCCCCTCTAACGAACTTCCTGGATTCACTAGAACGAATGGTACAATCTGTACATGTTGTCAAAAGTTTAACGTGAATGAGCATGTGTGATCCTTTCAATTCTTTTCACATCAAAGACCAAATAGATTGATGCTATAAGCATCAGTTCTGGCCCATTAATATCCAACAAATAGTTTCTTCCGTACAGTCACTGTTTCTCGGTGTGTTTTCATCTGGAGAGAACTCACCCTCGATGTCACCCTACTAATATAAATTAAAATAATCCATTCACAGATGGAGCGGGTCTCAATGGGGACAACTTTACAACCTACCTCCCCTCGTATTTGAGATATATAACTCAACTTCTCAAAGGTAATATAGGAGTAAGATCCTTGATACTCTCTCGGACAAAAATATCACGTAAAGCTATCTTTCTCAAAGTTTTAATGGATGGTAACATTTATCCACATGGGTCAACGACTTCCTTGAATATGTAAGAATCCACAGGATATAAAATTTTGTCTTTGCCATACACACACAGATCAAAATATATAAATTTAGAAACTAGAGTTCTAAAGAAGAAAGTATATATATATATAGGGCCATGGGAGAGGTATTGAATCTGTGGCTTTTAACTGCTTCCCCAACCTTCCCCGATAAACAAATGAATTATTCTTGGAATGTGATTTTCTCTAAGAGATCTCCTTCCCATCCGGGTCAACGGCATAACTGTATAGGGTTGTGGAGTATATCTTCAATGCTATATGTGTGTGTTGGACTTTTTTATTTATTTTTTATTTTTAATATTATACTCATGGAAAAAAAACTTAAGGAAGTAGAATGTCTTTGATGTCGCCGGTCGTCTGTTTTTTGTTTTGTTTTTTTTTTTCTGAAGAAGATAGAGGAAATTTTGTTCACACTTGGTTATCTCGTGTGTCTTCAATAAATGTCCCTTTGTTTCAGATATCTTTCAGAGTTATTGTCTGAATCCCGATATGCAAGTTAAAAGGTAAAACTTGCTCAAATTTTATCCATAAGTGTATAAATAAAAAAGATATGTCTACAAATATTTTCACTTTTGTTTATTACAACAACAAAAAGCCTTTATTCAGGGTCACTGACCCTATACAGGATTCACCAGAGGTATGCATAAGAACAAAGCAGTGAGACAAAGGAAATAACGATATATACAGAAGAAAAAGAAAAAAAAACAAGAAAGAGAAAGAGGGAAGCAAGAAAAACAACACAAAAAGAGTAGCAGTAAGAAAGTGAGGAGTGAGTGTCACTTGGCCTTCTTCTGAGATATGGACTTGTGGAAACCATAAAACGCCGTAGCAATATACTTATTCTGGGTCATATTGTCAATTATTGATGGAAGTGAAGCACAGAGTTGCCCAGTTTTTAGCATAAGGGTTCTTCTTTCTTCTTTCAGAGCATAGCAATCAAAAATATAGTGAGTGATTTCATTTTTTAGTTTTGAATTACAGAAGGTACAAATCGGGTCCTCACCGCAGAGCATCTTGGTGTGATTTTCTCTAAAAAAACTTGAAAGTATTCTAACTTGTGCGAGTAGTCTTACAACCGGGAAAGGAAACTTTTGTTTATTAAATCAATTTCTATTTTGCTGTGATAAGGATTTGACTCCAGTAAACTCTACGGGCAAAATTAGGATTCTGCGATCGCCAAAACCTGCAATTGTCTCTCGTTATAGGCCGAGCTTGTCGGCATAAGTGAGACATGAGTACCAACATAAAGCCACAAAAAGATCAAAATTCGAATATACGTAACCCGCGAAAATTCGAAAGTCGCGATACTTTTTGAACACACCTCGTACGTCATCTAAACCCATACAGCAGCTGAACCGAGTCATGTTCCGACTTTTATACAAATTTAACCTAAGCGATTTATATACAGTAGAACCTCCCTGTAAAGGACACCTAATTGCAGAGCCAAAGTGTTCTTTAGAGAGAGGTGTCCTCTTACCGGAGAGTTGTTAAATAGCAAAAATTATAATTTTTCAAATGAAAACTGTTCTTTATAGAGAGGTGTCCTCTCATGGTGGTTGTACTGTATCTGCCGGTCCGCTTAACAACTTCTTAAGTATTATTACCGTATAAAGAAATACTTTCGCCTCTTCGTTCTATGAGGAGAAGAGCATTTCTTTCAAATTAAAGATGGTAGTCATTATTTCCTTCTTATATATATACACTAGCGGATGTACCCGGCTTCGCCCAGGTTTTTCTCGAGGGAATGTTTGTAGTCTAGTAATAAGAAAATATACTACACCTAAAAACTATCAGAGAAAAGAGAAACCACGGAAGGTGAACAGAAAAATGCTTACAATGGATGTTATGTTTACGATATCAAGTTAAATAAAAACAAAGATAAAATTTGCATATGTTGGTTACTATAAATTTGTATATTTGTTAGGCGAAATTAGAAACATGATAAAACAATTGGGTATTTAAAAACAAATGTAGAAATAAAAGTTGAAGTATAATAAACAATGTTAAAGATTAGTTTTAATTATTAATCAAGATTGTGTGTGAATATGTGAGAAAGATGTAATATCGTTGTTGTTTTCTTGGCCGACTGTTTTACATATGGTGTTATCTTAAAATTGCTTGTTTTGAATATTTTTTAGATTGAGATTATTAGCTAGTATGTAAAAAAATTAACTCTGTTGAAATTTAATTTTGTATTTATATATAAATAAAATTAACTCTGTTGATTTTTTTGTATTTAATCGATAACAGCGAAGTTACGCATGTTAATGTTAGGGAAATATATTTTGATGTTAAGCAAAACCTGCTCCATCTCGTTTTACATAAATGTTGAAAATTTGGTCGAAATTGATGCATTGTAACGAAAGTTTTTAGTGAACAACACTTATGAAATTTGCATTTTATTAATATAGATTGATCTTATATTGTCATCCTGTGTGAGACTTAGACGTGTACGTATCCCACATTCTCCAAATTGACATGATCTCGCCGTCTTCTGTTTATCCTCTCTCCAATATTTGAACTGTAGCTTCGTATAATGAAATTTATCGAACATTTTGAGAGAATGAATTGAACGTCTTTGCCTACATATAATACTGGTGTAGTATACCCTCATATAAGCGATGATGGAATATTTGTGAGTCAATGTCTAAACAAAAATACTTAATTTTAATTAAAACACCTAGCTTTGAAATTAAGTATTTTTCAAAAAGTCGTTGAGTCAACGGCTGTAAGTTTAGGTTGGGAAACAGCTACGAACAGGGAACATGGGAAAATATCGACATCGTTTAGAGTTAGGATTAAGTCTCAATATATTTTTATCATTTCAAGAAGGCCTATAGAGTGGGGTAGAGTATTAGATAATATATCATAAGGAACATATTTGCAAAAATAATCAATACTAATTTGAAAAATATAGAGTATTTATTATAAATATAGTTGAATTCTTTCCCAATAAGTTTATTAGCTTAAATTATGAGTTAATAAAAGAGACTTTTATTGCAAAAGATTAAACTATTTATAATATTTATATTTCAATGTTTTTATTATTTGAGTGATTATATAGAGTCATTCTTGTGATTGCTATTTAAGGCTGATTCCTATTTTACATATTAGTTAATTTTGCGTATAACATTACAAAACTTGTAATTAAAAACATTTCCTAACTTTTTAAGCGCAAATTCATTTATTGTATGTTTTTCAAGCTCTCGTGAGAAGTTTCCCCTTTTAATTTCAGAACTATACGAAATTTACACTTTTACATAATTCCGAAGACATGGGATGCAAACAGCTATCCTGCTTGGGCCGACCCACCTCAATCCTACATCTATGGCCAGCCTTCCAGACTCAACCCCAGCATAGAACTTCCTGGTCAACTCAGCAATCAAAACAGGACGCGAGTTAAGCGCTCAACACTAGTCCATACTGTGAGCTAGACTTCCCGGGTAGTTGTCGTTCTATGCTCCAGGAACCTGGGTTATAAATATCTCTGTTGTCTATATACCAAAACCTTCTTTGGAAAGATAAATAATAAATCTATTTTTTATTAAATTTTATTTCTAAAAAGTGAATTTAACCTAAAGTTTAAAGCGTAGACTAAAAGAAGTAACGTATTTATAAAAGTTGCGATTCACAATGTTATGGACAGTTTCATCTCCCAATGCCACCTCATGGCCAAGTTGTTCAGATACCCGGAACAGAAGTGTCGACGTAACCCGAGCTCAGTCACGCGACCCCACGTCGACGCATTGTCGGTCTGAGGTGTAATATTGGTCCAATATTTCCTATCAATTATATTTTATTAAAACACGCCACTATTTATTTACATGCAAATAGGACCTTACACAAGGCCAACAATTTAATACAGTGATTGGTTGTAAATAGAATTGGATATTTAAATATTCACACACAATCCAGTACAAGGAGGTAAATATAGTTGAAGTTGTATTTTAAATGGACAATACAGTTATAACAAACCCTTTGAGACTGGAGATGATTTAGATTTTAAAATAAAACTACAACCTTTAGCAATAAGAGAATAAAAGAAACTTATTGCGAAAGGTTGTAGTTTTATTTTAAAATTTGTAGCGCAATTTTTTCGTTTACTTCAAATATGATTTAGATTAAAAAAAAAAAATTCGGATAAGTGAATTGGTTCAGTTCTCTGTCCAGAGTAGCACATTGACGGAAGGAAAGTTGCATAACAAATCCCTTCAGGGAAGGAAATGGGAGTTTAACCAGATTTTCTATGACCCTCGTACCACGATTCTTTAATTTTATTTAAATTTTATCGTATACTAGCGAGTGTACTCCAGTTTTACCCGAGTGAAAGTTTTCCAAAAGAGCATGTTTTTTAACAATTGTAACTTATCAGTAGAAGTAAAAAATCCATTGATTTTTACAACTTTTGTTCCAGAATCACTTTATTAGGTACCGCTCAAAAAGTGCAACCTAGTTTATGATAATTGAAACAATGAATAATATGTGAAGGTTATTGACATATTAAACAAAATGTTAACGATATTCGATCCCGGTTCCTGACTGTCGGGAATCGAGGGTGTTACCCACTCACTCGTCAATCGACTCTTTGATTTTCATCATCGTCATCATTTTCCTATTACAAAATATGTAAATTAATTAGTTAGCATTTGGCTCAATTTGAATATAATTTGAATAGTCTATATTTAAAAATGTCTATCCACTAAACATATATACAGATCTGTACATATTCATCTATACTTCTACCTATTGAATTAATGCATTTTTATTAGTAGTCAGAATGGAAAGTATGTGTAAGTACATCTTAGCTTTGTCCGTGTTGTGCTCGAGTAAATATTAACCAAAATAATATTTTTTGTGTCCATCAAACATGACACGGCAATAATATCATTTTCATACGAAAAAAAATGTAACAAAGACTTCTTCCAGATAACTTTATACCTGTTAAAATTTCAACTAGATTGGTCAAATATTGAGTAAATATAAGGCACAAATAATCAAATATATGTGATAATCTGTATATAGTAATATGTAACCCCACCACAATCTATGCAATGTATCGTCAAAAGATTTAATAAAAGTTAGGCTTCGCGAAAAGGGAAATAACAATTAACAGGATTACATCATCCAGGAAGTAAATGCCACTGCTCTGGACCCCCCCAATAAAACTTAAGTTCAATGGCCTTCTTCTTCCTGGAGGATTGCAATCATGGCGACAATGGAGGTATTTAGCCAATCACCTTTAAGCATGACCAACTGATAGCGAATCATCAGAGAGCACGTGGAAAGAACTCCACCAATGAGAAGCCGAGAGAGTTAATGACGATGATCTCGGACAAGAAGTAAAAAAAAAGAAGGTAGGTGACCGTGCTAGAGGCAAGGTGTGCTCAACATAGGCTCCAACCAAGGTAGTGTCCGCTCCATCATGTGAAAGGCCAAATACCTCCAGTCAGTCTCATCATTCTCCCTTTCGCGAGGTCTATTTTCTATCCCATCCAGGTGTGCTCGTTCTTCCCCTGTGGAAAACCACCATTCGACCAAGACTGCGCCATCAATCACCAATCCAATCACATCCACCCAACCACACAATTCACCAGGACTCCACAGCAATCCCACAGTAAGTCAATTCAACAGCAATCCGACAGGATACACAACAATCCTATATAGAGTCAAACACGATTCCTACATAGAGTCGACAAGGTAAACACCAATCCACAGAGAGTCGACAGGATCAACACCGATCCTACACAGGATCCGACACGGACCTTACAGAGAGTCGACAGGATTCAACAAACATTCTACATATACATACATTGATATATATTGTTCTTGCAATTGATATATATAAGTTGAGAAATTGAGTAAAATAAGTATTCACACTTACATATATTTAGAGTTATACGCTGGACATATCCTCTCTATATAATTTAAATTCTGATATCTTGTGGCCTTTGAGTTTGCGTGTCTGCACGGAGAAATAAAAATTATTATCTACTTATATAATTGCCTTATTCTGTCTGTATGTCTGAAGCTCACGGATAGAATGCGCGCCCATTGGCTGCCGGCGAACACGTGTCCTCCCTGCCCCCCTCTAGACAACCCTGTTATCAGCAGTGTGTTACATCCACCTGTCTATAGCGGCCATTCTAGACAACCCTGTTATCAGCAGTGTGTTACATCCACCTGTCTATACAGTTCACCCTGTCTATAGCGGCCACTCTAGACACCCCTGTTATCAGCTGTGTGATACATCCACCTGTCTATACAGACCACCCTGTATATAGCGGCCATTCTAGATAACCCTGTTATCAGCTGTGTGATACATACACCTGTCTATACAGACCACCCTGTATATAGCGGCCATTCTAGACAACCCTGTTATCAGCTGTGCGATACATACACCTGTCTATAGCGGCCACTCTAGACAACCCTGTTATCAGCTGTGTGATACATCCACCTGTCTATACAGACCACCCTGTCTATAGCGGCCACTCTGGACACCCCTGTTATCAGCAGTGTGCTACATCCACCTGTCTATACAGACCACTCTGTCTATAGCGGCCACTCTAGACAACCCTGTTATCAGCTGTGTGATACATCCACCTGTCTTTACAGGCCACCCTGTCTTCAGCGGTCACTTTAGGCAACCCTGTTATCATCAGTGTGTTACATTTACCTGTCTATACAGACCACCCTGTCTATAGCGGTCACCTTAGGCAACCCTGTTATCAGCAGTGTGATACATACACCTGTCTATATAGACCACCCTGTCTATAGCGGCCACTCTAGACAACCCTGTTATCAGCTGTGTGATACATACACCTGTCTATACAGACCACCCTGTCTATAGCGACCACCCAAGACAACGTTTTAAAAATATATTCGCCCTCGGGTAAAACCCGGGCGTTGCCCGGGCCATTCGTCTAGTTATATTATATTTAGAGAGGTATTTTTAAAAACACTTCTTCATAATGTTTGAACGCTTTTTAATATTCGTGGTTTGAAATATTCTAATGGATTTTTCTTTACACTGAAACTCCTTATAAATTATAATTATAAGTTCGACCACCGATTTGATGCGATATTTGTTTTCTGGTCCGCAGTCTGGACCTGCCCTTGCTTTCTTTAAGCGGTTCCTTTTTAGACTTAAGACGACCCCGTTAAATCCGCAGCCCGGTAAATCAGGAGATGACTGTATATAATATTTGGGCTCTACCCAAAAAATAGGCACAAAAATAAATGACGAATACACTATATAAAACCTTTGTTGATGAACTGTTCGGTGGAGAGAAGCGACCGAAATCAAAGTAAGCTTTTCCAAACTTTGTCTTAGCCCTCCTTGATCCCTAGCCGGAGACAAGAAATCCTGTCTAAAGCGAGCCCTATCTAAATCAGAAACCAGTTGTTTGAGGTTAACATCACATAGGTATCCGGTACACTGTTTCTCAACCTTTTTTCAATCATCAGCTCGATAAAATTTGTGGAAAATTTATCACAGATCGGTGGTTTAATTTCTAACAACAGCAAAAATAATCTTTACAAGGTATTATTGAACTAAATACAATCGCGAAAGTGTGGATTCTAAATCCTCTAATTAAGGCGCTAATGTGAAAATAAATATCGTAGAATTTTTTTTAACGTGCAGACAGGTCCGTAGACCGGTAAAAATTGAGGAACACTGAGCTAAAACATGTATTTGGACCATTCTCTTAAGACAGGCTTTTAGTGTTTGAAATTTCTGATCATTGGTGTAGTTGCCTCTTTTCTTCCAACTGAGACGGTCGTGATCTGTTCCGACCCAAGTGAAGGTCCAGCCGTTAGGTCCCCGTTCTATAAAAAGTCCCTCGCGGGACCAAGTTTTATCACCGCGTTGTTGATGGTAGTGAGTTGGTTCCACGCTGGGGCCTCTTTCTCTGTTTACAAATTCCTTTCAGAAGAATGTAGCAGTTTTTTTTCCCTACAGAGATCTCAAAATTCCGTTTTTATACATTTGATTACTCTCTCTTTATCATGTATCATTATTTCAAAAAGTATTCTTAGAGAGAGAGAGAGAGAGAGAGAGTTATTTTAATAACAATTCTTCTTCATAATGTTTAAACGCTTTTTAATATTAGTTCCCTGAAATAAGTCTAATGGATTTTTATTCACACTCTCTCTTATAAATTATCTCGACCATCGATTTGATGGGATATTTGTTTTTTTTTTGGTCCGCGCTGTAGTTGCCGATCTGTAAAAGAACAAAAGCTATTCAAATATATCAATGTTTAACTTCTAAATATTCATAGGTCACTTACAATAGAATTTTAAAGAACTTTTTATAAGACTAATTGTCTTAATTAGGTTCTCCTGTATCTAAATTATTATCATTGATATAAATAGCTTTTACTTTTTTTTTGTCTTTGCAGACTCCGTGTAAAAATACTTATATACCTTAATAAAGGCTTTTGTTTGTGTATTTTAAGAAACCAATATGAAAAATCATTCTAAAAATCTATAATACAAGTTACATTAATTGTAACAATAATTTATTCATAGCCATTCTTATATAAAAGCTATTTTGCAGCTTACATATTATTACAATAATTGCGAGACACAGATAGCGGTCTAATTCAACCATAGCAACCACCACTTTCAGCCTCGCAAATGAGGTTATCAAGAAGGCCTTTTAACGCTAGAATTTGATGATTTAAAAAGCGGTTTGAAAAAAACAAAAATATATATATACAGTAGAACCTCAATGAAAGGACACTCGCGCTATAGTACAGATCTCTATAAAGGACAGTTTTCATCGCCAAAATTAACATTTTTACTATTTAGCAACTCTCCGGTAAGAAGACACCTCTCCTTAAAGGACACTTTGGCTCTGCAATTAGGTGTCCTTTACAGGGAGGTTCTACTGCATATTAGATTTTCAAAAGGCATTCTGCAATCTAGCACCTTCTTTCGAAACAGTTTGCAGCTGGTTTTATAAAATAATTTGAGAGTGGAAGAAATCATCTTAAAGATGAAAGATAAGGTAATATTGTGTATAAGCGTATGGAGGTTAACCAAATAAGAAAGGCATGAAACATATGTACAAAAATAATCATGAATCAGAAGTGACATATATATTGTAGAGTAGAATAAATTAAATAGAATTCGATGTTGAGATTAAATATAGTTTATTTAAAGTAAGGTTACAAAGAAGAGAATAACGGGAGCTAGCGCAGTATGTTTACAAAATGGCAGCCAACAACCTAATCCGCGCATGCTCCCCCTGTTCCACTGCGCGCGCACCTCCCGGGCCTCCCCCCGCGCATCCTTTCCAAATGGCGATGCATTCATATTTCACAGCCCTCCCTCCAGGATGTCGACAGCGTCCTCGCTGTCCCAGCTATTGTAGTCTCCGGTCACCAGCTGTTGGCCAGGATCTCTGTAGGGCTTCATCCGGAGCACATGGACGACGTCCTTCTGGCTGCGTCTCCTCCGTCTTGAACTTTGTTCCAGAGCTTCCACTTCATAATTCACTTCCGACACCTTCCTCGTTATCTTATACGGCCCGAAGTATTTCTTTAGTAATTTCTCGGACAACCCTGTCTTTCGAACAGGGGTGAACACCCAGACGAGGTCCCCAACACGGTACTCAACAGATCGATGCACCTGGTCGTAATGGTACTTGTTATTCTCCTGGGCTCTCAAAATGTGTATCCGAGCGAGCTGCCGTGCTTCTTCTGCCTTGGTTACCATCTGATCTCCAAAGTCATGATCCGATGTTTCGTCTTCGTAAGGCAGCAGGACATCAAGGAGGGTCTCGGCCTCGCGACCATGAACCAAAAAGAAAGGAGAAAATCTGGTACTTCCTTGTTGGGCCGTGTTGTATGCAAAGATGACATACGGCAGAACGCTGTCCCAATCCCTCTGCTCGGTGTCCACATACATGGAGAGCATGTCACCCAGGGTCTTATTCAGCCTCTCTGTCAATCCGTTTGTTTGAGGGTGATAAGCCGTGGTGAACAGGTGGCTTATCTTGCAACGGGAAGTGACTTCTTTGACCATCTGAGACATGAAGGCCCGACCTCTGTCAGTTATTATTTCGCGTGGAGCGCCATGCTTCAAAATTACTTCTTCCAGTATGAAAGTCGCGATTTCTGCAGCCGTACCAGATGGCAGGGCTTTGGCGATTGCATATTTGGTCAAATAATCTGTACATACAATTATCCATCGATTTCCTTTGTCCGAAAGGGGAAACCTCCCAAGCAGGTCCATGCCTATTTTCTGGAACGGAAATGACGGGGGTTGAATGGGAATTAGTTTTCCAGCAGGCAGTTTGTTTTCTCCCTTTCTTCGCTGGCACTCCTTGCAATGGGCGACATAACGTCGAACGCTGTTGTAAAGTCCCGGCCAGAAGTATCTCTTTCTTATTCTGTCGTAGGTCCTTGCAAAACCTAGGTGGCCCGCGGTCGGAACATCGTGGAACTCCTTCAGGATATCTGGTCTCATACACTTCGGTATAACCAACAGCAAACGTCTACCCAATGGATCAAAATTACGCTTATAGAGTAGACCGTTCTTCATTTCGAATCTCTCGGCCCCTTCACCCTGGTTTAAGGCATTTGAAATTTTTGTTATATCAGGATCTAGATTCTGTTGTTCTCTTACTAATGTAAGCGACGTCAGAGCAGGCGACTCTGGCAGCGGGTATCTCGATAGGCAATCCGCGTCTTTGTGCTTGACCCCGCTTTTATAGGTGATGGTTGCGTCGAAATCTTGCAGTTTGAGGGCCCATCTTGCTAGTCTTCCAGAAGGGTCCTTCAGACCAGCCAACCAGCACAAAGAATGATGGTCCGAAACAACCTCAAAGGGCCTTCCATATAAATATGGACGAAATTTTCCAATTGCCCAAATGACTGCTAGGCATTCTCGTTCAGTGGTGGAGTAGTTCTTTTCCGCCTTGGAAAGTGTTCTGGAGGCATAAGCAATAGGATTTTCTTGATTCTCCTGGATCTGTACCAGAACAGCACCCAAGCCGTAGCTACTGGCGTCGGTATGAAGTTTGGTGATGGCACTTTCTTTAAAATGTCCTAGTACCGGCTTCTGCATCAGAGCTTTCTTCAGGGACTCGAATGAATCTTTTTGCTCTTGTGTCCAAATAAACTTTTGATCTTTTTTCAGAAGAATTTGTAGAGGAGCAGCGATTTTGGAGAAATTCTTGATAAACCTTCTGTAGTAGGAGCACAATCCTAAATAGCTTTGAATATCACAGACGGACTTGGGTACAGGGAACTTCTTTATGGCTTCGACCTTTTCGGAGTCGGGTTGTATGCCATCCTTATCTACCACATGACCCAGGATTTTTATTCTTGTTGATCCAAACAGACATTTATCCGGATTGATTGTAAGCCCCGCTTGTTGAAGACAGCTCAGAACCTTAGACAGACGTTCTAAATGTTCCTCAAAGGTATCAGAGTAGACCACGATGTCGTCCAAATAGCACAAACAAATGTTCCACTTGAGGCCCATGAGCACATTATCCATCATCCTTTCGAATGTGGCAGGCGCGTTGCACAATCCAAACGGCATTACCATGAACTCGTACAACCCATCCGGAGTAACAAAGGCAGTCTTCTCGCGGTCTCGCTCGTCCACCTCCACCTGCCAGTACCCGGTCTTCAGGTCCATGGTCGAGTAATACCTGGCGGATGACAGATGATCCAGGACGTCATCAATGCGGGGCAATGGATAAACGTCTTTCTTGGTGATGTGATTTAGCCGCCGGAAGTCCACGCAGAATCTCCATGTGCCGTCTTTCTTCTTGACCAGCACCACAGGGGCTGACCAGGGACTCTCAGATGGCTGAATTACTTTTCTTTCAAGCATGGTATCTACTTCCTTCTGCATTATTTCTCGCTCTCTTTTAGATACCCGATATGGGCGCTGCTTTATAGGGGGATGGTCGCCGGTGTGAATTCTGTGCTTCACTCTGTTCTGTACCTTGTTTGCGTTTTTCATCGTGGGAAGGAAAACTCCTTTAAAAGACAACAGCAGCCCCATTAAATCTTCTTTTTTTTTCTTGGGCAGATCGGGGTTGATTAGAGATAACAGGTAGTCGCTGTGGTCATCTTCTCTTCTCTCCCTTGAAAAACTTTCCGGCTCCACACTCAAGAGGCACACGTGTTCCGTCTCAATATCGCACATCCTACCCAAGTTCATTCCTTTCGGAATCATTTGAGGTTGAAGTCCGCCGTTAGTTATCCAAATTTTTCCAATTCCTTCTTCAAATTCAATCAATGAAGAAGGAAATATCACGTCTTTTCGAATGAATAGTTCTTTAGAACAGGTAACCTCCATGTTAACAATTCCTACGAGAGATCTATTGACGACGCTTATCCTTTGCGACGATCTCCCGGGGATAACGAAGTCTTGGATAGCGTACACTCCGTCATCTCTACCCTCGGCGTCTAGGTCTGGTAGGTCGTCCAGTTGTAGTTCGCCCAGACCGCAGTCGATAACCGCGTTGGTCGCCTTGAAGAAATCCCAGCCTAGAATCACATCGTGACTGCAATTTTCCAAAACGACGAATTCAAAGTTTTCCGGATGTCCATTTACTTCCAACTTCAAAGTGCAGCGTCCTTTGGATTTGACCACCTTATCGTCAGCAACTTTCAATACAACGTCGGTTTCGGCAAACATCGTCTTTTTCAGTTCTACTCTGAACCGCTCGGATATAACAGAATAGGAGGCTCCGGAGTCCACCAGAGCCCGTATTGTGTCGCCTTCAACTTTAATGTCAATGTAGTTGTTCGTCATTTTCACGACTGTCGACAGGGGAGGAATTATAGGTTGTGCAGCGGCCTCACCTCCATTTGAGGGCGCGGCTCTTAGTTTTCCGATTGTAAACGCCGAGGAGACTGGCTGGCTCGTCTTGTAGCACTGCGACCAGGGGAACTTCCGCGTCTAGGAGAAGGGGAGGGGCTGCGATAACGTCTGGTGTTGACCCTTTGATCAGCGTCGTTTGAGTTATTGTTGCGTCCGGAGTTCGTCATTGTCCTGGCCCGATCTTGGTACATTTCGTCTCTTCTCTCATCAAGTAACCTCCTCCTGTCGCGGCAATAGCGGACAACGTGGCCGGGCCGTCCACAGTGGAAGCATACGGGCGTGCCGTCTGGGGTCCTCCACTCATTAGTGTCCCGTACTTCGACTCTTGAGCCACTTGCTTCGACCTTAGGTGCATACCAGGTGTTCTTTCTATAGTTCCGTGGTGCTGACCTCGCCGCCGATTCCATTGGGAAGGTATTTATCCCCGACATGGGAGCGAGGACTTTGTCGACTTCCTCCTTCACTATTTCCTCAAGGGAGGAGATTCTTGGTTCTTCCCGTGGCAGTGCTAGGGCCCGCTGCACTTCTTCTCTAACGATCTGTCTTATCAGAGACTGTAGATCCGTCACGTTCCCCAGGTCACCGAGCGAGGTAACATTGGGCAAGCGCTCGAATTTTGAGGCTGTCACTCGTCGTCCTTGGAGCGCCACAACGCGACGACACTCTGCGATAAACTGATCCGTCGTCGCTATGTCTCTCGGCAGAAGATACCGGTAGACTTCCTCTGCTACTCCCTTCATCAGATGAGATAGTCTCTCTTCTTCTGGCATCTGTGCATCTACTTCCCTGCAGAGTCGCAAAACATCTTGGATATAAAATTCAGTGGTTTCGCCCCTCGTTTGAGCTCGCACCTTTAGCTTTTGCTCGGCTTGACGCCGCAGGTTATCTTTCTTCCCAAATACGGATCCTAGTTGGTCTTTAAATATCTCCCACGATGGGATATTTTCCTCGTTATTTTCGTACCACCGTTGAGCGGTACCGTGTAGATAAAAGTACACGTTAGCCAGACTGAGCGAATCGTCCCAATGGTTATGTCTTGCCACTCTCTCATAACCTTTCAGCCAAGCTTGGGGGTCTTCGCTGATCTCACCAGAGAACATGGAAGGGTTCCGCACCACATTCTGACAAAAGAGTGGACTCACCTGAGTGGTCGCCTCGCTTCTGTTGTTCATCGTCGCTGTGTTGTCGGGGGTAAGTCCTTGTAATCTTCTGCTTCTTCTAATAGAGCGTTCTTCTTCTTTAGGTACCCAGCTGATCTCCGCCACTTTGTAGAGTAGAATAAATTAAATAGAATTCGATGTTGAGATTAAATATAGTTTATTTAAAGTAAGGTTACAAAGAAGAGAATAACGGGAGCTAGCGCAGTATGTTTACAAAATGGCAGCCAACAACCTAATCCGCGCATGCTCCCCCTGTTCCACTGCGCGCGCACCTCCCGGGCCTCCCCCCGCGCATCCTTTCCAAATGGCGATGCATTCATATTTCACAATATTATTACTAGCGGACGTACCCGACTTCGCCCGAGGTTTAACCCGAGTAAAGGTTTGTCTAGCGAACATTTGTTAAAACAATTCTCTAAAAACTTATATAAAAAAAAAGATATATTTTGATAATTTGAAACTCGTAAATTTGAATCTCTCGATAAAGTGAACATTTTTTCCCGGTCCCTGTGTGCCGTGTCATCCTGAATTTTGTCTTTCCTAATTTTCTACATTAGAAAATCATAGTTTTATCTAGTGAACATTTTTTCCCGTGTCACATTGCCGTGTCATCCTGAGATAATCTTACTTTTGATAAATAATATTTAAGATAACAAACTTAGTGATAAGAAAACCTGTTATCATCGTCACAATGGGGGCGCTGCTTGCGAGTTAAATCTACAAATCTGCAAATAACTCTAAGGATATTCAAGATATTCATGAAATTATTTTTCAAAAACCTTCCCGGTGATATACCTAATAATATCCCAAAATTTCACGGCGATTGGATGTATGGTTTTTGAATCTATAGAGTACAGACAAACAGACAGACATTCAATTTTATATATATAGATAAGTAACTTATATTATTCATCATCATTATATTTGCAGAAGCTTGTTTCTCAATGGGCGGGGATGCTCAAAAAGAGGTATGCTTCGATTCGTGCAAATTTTTGTGGCAAAAAAAATCGTTGAAAGAAAGTATGAAATTGTGATTAACATATTTATACTGGTGATAATTGTTAAAAATAATTTATAAAAAACTCACAATATATATGAAAAAATAGTCCAAAGGTGAAATTGTACTGGGATCAGGTGAAAAAAGCTTTTTTCTTTTTTTACAATATATATGGTAATTGATAAAATAAATTAAATTTGAAAATTATTTGAAAGCTCATTTATTTACGCTATAATAATAATTATAAAATATTTTATTATATAAATTAATATATTTATTAAATAATAGATAAAATCTCTCTATATAGATACCTACCTATATGTTAAAACTTTACTTAAAATTCTTGCAAAGCTAAAAATATTATTCGTCAAATTCAGATTGAAAGTAGTTCCAGGAGCACAACTTTGTTCCACCCAGGGCAGTTATAGAAGCACCGATGGTTGAAGTATCTTCGCTTATACCAGGGGTCGTCAAACTGCGGCTCGCGAGCCACATGCAGCTCTTTGGATGTGAAGCTGCGGCTCTTTATATAGTTCCATACGCAAATATTATTTATGTGAGTACTATAAATTGTTGGCAATAAAAAAAAATGTTGTGGCTCTTTAAAAACTTTGAAATTTTGTAAATTGTAACTTTTGACTTTCCAGACTCAAAAGTTTGTCCCACCCCTGGCCTAGACTACAAAGGGCGCCATATAATGTCAGAAGCAGACGAAGGTACGGACAGTGACGTAGCTGGCTGACGTAACGCACTGTTGGAGACACAAGTTGACGACTCGGAGTGGTAGCGTGATGACAGTCGGTAAAATATGGCAGCAGAACCCTGCCGCTACGGCAGCCATGTTGTTGGTCGGGCAAAAGAATGGTAAACAACTACTTATTCCAATTAATAATTATTTAATCACGTTTAGAAGCATAAATTAAGAGTTATACAAAACGAGATCATAGTATACACAAAATATTTCCTCTTGTATTTCTCTATTACTTTCCCCATCTCTACAATACTTCGAAGAATATTTTATTATTAAAAATTACAGAAGAATAACAATGTGCTATACGCACGCGGCGGAACATTTTAATAACAATTAAACCTGATAAGGCACAATTTAAGGCACAGTAACGCTGTTAACGAAGCGTCACACACTATTTATTTATTTGGATTTGGTCTTATTACCTTGTGTTAACAATTAAACCTAAAAATGCGCCGATGTGATAAATCGAACTATCCTTGCGCCTCTAAAGGAGAACAACCCTCAGATCCCTATAGGTATAAATATTTAAGTTCTGAAATATATCAATATGATTCTTATAAATGCAAACTTTTTATTGGAATGATTTAAGGTAAATTGATGGGTGAAAGGTAATTGAAATTATAAAGATTTTTCAAAGTGCATTTTATAAAAATAAAATTTGATTTTAGAAAATACAAATGAAATGATAAAATAAAAACAATTTTACGTCATCAATTATCAAAAAAGAGAGATAGCTCCATAAATTTCGAGAATCAAACTCATAATTTTATATTCAATAGAGAGTACTCTGTTATATAAACGCCTTGCAACCGCTGGGCTGAAAAAAAAACAACGCGCGCTGATTTGCTAATGAATTCAGATGATTAAGGCCACCTGCTAGTAGAGAAATAATCAGCGGGTGAATAAAGTGATGTTATATACTTCAAGGCATATCTCTTTAATAATAAAGGCCACCTCTTCAGTCAAAATACGCGCAAAAGTAAGAGTCGTCTATTGACCGTCTTTGAAATCGAGCCGACTCGACAAAGCCACAACATCAGCTCTGACTAATTCAGAACGTCACCAGGAGACCATAGTTTCGGGCTATGGCTCTCATCAGTCCAGAGGACTTTAATTTCAAGGTAGTCATATCTTCAGAATTTTCCAAAGGTGGCAAAGTGGCTAAGGCCAATTCTATTGCTGAAGACGTATATTATAGTTGGTATAAATATGGTTTACAAAATTACTGTTCAATAAAAGTGCAGCAAGCCACCGTACTTTGAGAAGAAACAGAATTAGAAAGGACCGGCCACAAAGGTTGTGACGCCGGAAGGGCTCCAACATCCGCAACCCTTTGGCTAGGTTCCGACAGGAACTTCGGCCGTGCCCGGGCATCCAGTCTGAGGAGGATGGAGCTAAGTTCTTCTTCCTTTAGAGAAAGACATTGTTTCCTGGGGATAAACCCCCAGATTGATTCCATAGACAATATTCTCACAAATTCAATCAAATTGTGTGGCATTCAGTCTTGGACTGATCCGCCCTTTATCACAACTGTCCTAGTGTTTGTCTTGACGTCAGGCAGCAAGAAGTAAATGGGAAGTTTAAAAGAAAACTTTATATATATATATAATATTTCCGCAACCCGACCATATACCGAACTGGATTTACTTAAAACAATATGCAAATCTGCAAAGTACTATCAGTGAGAATTATCACTGAACAAGAATTGATTATGATATACTGCAGACGTGCCAGCTGCCGTTACAACAACAAATACATACATAGAATATACGCTTTTATAAAATATCAAAAAGTTTTTTCGTTTACCAAGCTGTCATATTATACAGCTCGTGCAGGAAATCAAGAAGCTCGAATACAATATACCAAGATCCCAAGTCCAGCAATTACGCGAAAAAAAAAACGTTAAAAAAAAATCAAACCTAACTTGGGAAACCTGGTCAGGTATGTATTGTTTGCCTTGTGCGTAGTTCTACTGTACACAGCACGGTTTCCTGTTGCAAAAAATCTTATTGTACTGTAAAAAAAGCTCTAGTTGAAAAACTTTAGTTCTATTCCAGTTTTATTTGAAACTAAAAAAAAAAAGTATGTTAGCATTGTCCTGATCCTAAAGAGATAGAAATGACTGACAATCCAATATTTAAAAAAAAATTGCAGACTTTTTATTTAACAATATTTTAACATGTTTGTGTCTTTTGACAACTTTGGTGAATCATTCTCAGCGTCCCCATAAATTCATTTGATCTTTCCACCAACGCAAAACCCTGACATTCGAGTCAGATGCACTGACTAACCTGTCAGGCCAGGTTTGTGCTACGGACGGAAATGCTGTGCTTCAGCCAACAGCATCGCTAAGGAGAATCAAGCGTTGTCACCATTATAAGCGTTGTCAAGAATCAACCTCTTTAAGCTTAATTGAGATAAAGAAATTTAAAATGTCCTTTCACATTAAAGTATTGACCGATTTTGTGACTCTTCTAAAAGGTAGAAGACCACCAAGCCATGACTGGTGAACAATTCAAGTCGAATCTTCGCGGCTCCACAACCTGGAGGAGATAGAAATCCAAAATAAATTCGTATTTCCAGGTTTCAACCAGTCAACAAGCAATGATTTGATATATACATTAGACGTACTATTGGCTAATACTATTGTCTTTCTATATATATATTTATATAAGAATACAGGAGATATCGACGGAGATAAACAAACAGGATTTGAAACATTTATTTTGAAACTCCAACTGACATTTACTGAATTCCTACATTTTCTTGAAATCATTTTAGGCCTACAGAGAAACCTAGTGATGGAATCCTAGAGTCTAAAAGAAATGAACTTTGATTCATCTCAATTGCTACGGTGAAAATGTGGCTTAAATTTTCAAATTCTTGTCAATTTGAATAATCCGCTTTTAAAACATTTATGTTGTCCAAATATTTGCTCATAAAACCTTTATATTGTTCAAATAGTTGATTCTTATAACGGACATTAAGTTAATCTAATTTAAGAAAAAAAATCTAAAATAGATAGTTATAAAGATTAAATGTGTAAATATTGAGAGGGTCATCAGCAGTGAAGCCAGCGTTTCTCAACCTTGAGACTGGGGAAAGTCGTGAAAAAATATCTCTCGGGATTCGCGTTTCTTTTTTTTTTTTTAACAACTTATACTACACATACTACACATATAAGTTAAGGGAATCATAAAATTACAAAATAATGGTACCCCTTTAAAAAATATTGTACACATTTTATGTGTTTTAATTAATTTTTAAAGCAAACAGGTGGGATGGGTTAAAATATTCCGCGGACCGATGCCGATGGGCTGACCAGAGATAGAAAATATAACTGCCCTAAGCAATTATTTCAATTTACTTCCTAGACGGAATATTCCTCTGATTATTATTTCTTGGATCTGTTAATCTATGGGCTTATCTATAGAAATAGACATTCGACATATCCAGGTGAACCATGCTATAATATAGAGTTAGTAGGGCGTGAAGTGTTGTACACCGGACTGACGACCCACGACCGTCAGCGAACATTTGCGTAAAATAATTATCAAATGAATAATGTTGGCATATCAATGGTTGTGTAAACATCATTAGGACAAAACATGGTGAATCATTCGTCTACTAGGTTAAAAAATGCATGATAGATCTTTAAGTTTTTTAGAATCGTTTGCTCTTTTGATAGAGAGAGAACACAACAACAGAAAGATATTAATAATTAAATTATCCTTTGCACGAGATTTATTAATTGAATATTTTTGCACACAAAAAAATCATTTCTTCTATCTCTACAATGAGGAGGATATTTTAGAAGAAACATCAGCATTTCCACAGAGAGAGGATCATTGTATACACAGCACCACTTGAACTACGGGTTTACATCTAATGATGGCCTGTTGGGGCGCACTCTATCTCCCACATTGTCTAATCAACCAAGACGGTGTAGCATCTAGCGGGTTGGAGGAGGTTTATATCCCACATTGTCTAATCAACTAAGACGGTATAGCATCCAGCGAGTTGGAGGAGGTTTATATCCCACATTGTCTAATCAACCAAGACGGTGTAGCATCCAGCGGGTTGAATGAGGTTTATATCCCACACTGTCTAATCAACCAAGACTGTGTAGCATCCAGCGAGTTGGAGGAGGTTTATATCCCACATTGTCTAATCAACCAAGACGGTGTAGCATCCAGCGGGTTGAAGGAGGTTTATATCCCACATTGTCTAATCAACCAAGACGGTGTTGCATCCAGCGGGTTGGAGGAGGTTTATATCCCACATTGTCTGATCAACCAAGACGGTGTAGCATCCAGCGGGTTGAATGAGGTTTATATCCCACACTGTCTAATCAACCAAGACTGTGTAGCATCCAGCGGGTTGGAGGAGGTTTATTGCCCACATTGTCTAATCAACCAAGACGGTGTAGCATACAGCGGGTTGGATTAAGTTTATCGACCACATTGTCTAATCAACCAAGCGGTGTAGCATCTAGCGGGTTGGAGTAAGTTTATCGACCACATTGTCTAATCAACCAAGACGGTGTAGCATCCAGCGGGTTGGAGTAAGTTTATCGACCACATTGTCTAATCAACCAAGACGATGTAGCATCCAGCGAATTGGAGGAGGTTTATAGCCCACATTGTCTAATCAACCAAGACGGTGTAGCATCCAGCGGGTTGGAGGAGGTTTATATCCCACATTGTCTGATCAACAAAGACGGTGTAGCATCCAGCGGGTTGGAGGAGGTTAATATCCCACATTGTCTAATCAACCAAGACGGTGTAGCATCCAGCGGGTTGGAGGAGGTTTATATCCCACATTGTCTAATCAACCAAGAAGGTGTAGCATCCAGCGGGTTGGAGGAGTTTAATATCCCACATTGTCTAATCAACCAAGACGGTGTAGCATCCAGCGGGTTGGAGGAGGTTTATGTCCCACATTGTCTAATCAACCAAGACGGTGTAGCATCCAGCGGGTTGGAGGAGGTTAATATCCCACATTGTCTAATCAACCAAGACGGTGTAGCATCCAGCGGGTTGGAGGAGGTTCATATCCCACATTGTCTAATCAACCAAGACGGTGTAGCATCCAGCTGGTTGGGGTAGGTTTATATCCCACATTGTCTAATCAACCAAGACGGTGTAGCATCCAGCGGGTTGAAGGAGGTTTATATCCCACATTGTCTAATCAACCAAGACTGTGTAGCATCCAGCGGGTTGGAGGAGGTTTATTGCCCACATTGTCTAATCAACCAAGACGGTGTAGCATACAGCGGGTTGGATTAAGTTTATCGACCACATTGTCTAATCAACCAAGCGGTGTAGCATCTAGCGGGTTGGAGTAAGTTTATCGACCACATTGTCTAATCAACCAAGACGATGTAGCATCCAGCGAATTGGAGGAGGTTTATAGCCCACATTGTCTAATCAACCAAGACGGTGTAGCATCCAGCGGGTTGGAGGAGGTTTATATCCCACATTGTCTGATCAACAAAGACGGTGTAGCATCCAGCGGGTTGGAGGAGGTTAATATCCCACATTGTCTAATCAACCAAGACGGTGTAGCATCCAGCGGGTTGGAGGAAGTTTATATCCCACATTGTCTAATCAACCAAGAAGGTGTAGCATCCAGCGGGTTGGAGGAGTTCAATATCCCACATTGTCTAATCAACCAAGACGGTGTAGCATCCAGCGGGTTGGAGGAGGTTTATGTCCCACATTGTCTAATCAACCAAGACGGTGTAGCATCCAGCGGGTTGGAGGAGGTTAATATCCCACATTGTCTAATCAACCAAGACGGTGTAGCATCCAGCGGGTTGGAGGAGGTTCATATCCCACATTGTCTAATCAACCAAGACGGTGTAGCATCCAGCTGGTTGGGGTAGGTTTATATCCCACATTGTCTAATCAACCAAGACGGTGTAGCATCCAGCGGGTTGAAGGAGGTTTATATCCCACATTGTCTAATCAACCAAGACGGTGTAGCATCCAGCGGGTTGAAGGAGGTTTATATCCAACATTGTCTAATCAACCAAGACGGTGTAGCATCCAGCGGGTTGGGGTAGGTTTATATCCCACATTGTCTAATCAACCAAGACGGTGTAGCATCCAGCGGGTTGAAGGAGGTTTATATCCCACATTGTCTAATCAACCAAGACGGTGTAGCATCCAGCGGGTTGGAGGAGTTTTATATCCCACATTGTCTAATCGACCAAGACGGTGTAGCATCCAGCGGGTTGGAGGAGGTTTATATCCCACATTGTCTAATCAACTAAGACGGTGTAGCATCTAGCGGGTTGAAGGAGGTTTATATCCCACATTGTCTAATCAACCAAGACGGTTTAGCATCCAGCGGGTTGGAGGAGGTTTATATCCCACATTGTCTAATCGACTAAGACGGTGTAGCAATAAGCGGGTTGGAGTAAGTTTATAGCCCACATTGTCTAATCAACCAAGACGGTGTAGCATCCAGCGGGTTGGAGGAGGTTTATATCCCACATTGTCTAATCAACCAAGACGGTGTAGCATCCAGCGGGTTAGAGGAGGTTTATTTTCCACATTGTCTAATTAACCAAGACGGTGTAGCATCCAGCGGGTTGGAGTAGGTTTATATCCCACATTGTCTAATCAACCAAGACGGTGTAGCATCCAGCGGGTTGGGGTGGGTTTATATCCCACATTGTCTAATAAACCAAGACGGTGTAGCATCCAGCGGGTTGGAGGAGTTTTATATCCCACATTGTCTAATCAACCAAGACGGTGTAGCATCCAGCGGGTTGGAGGAGTTTTATATCCCACATTGTCTAATCAACCAAGACGGTGTAGCATCCAGCGGGTTGGGGTGGGTTTATATCTCACATTGTCTAATAAACCAAGACGGTGTAGCATCCAGCGGGTTGAAGGAGGTTTATATCCCACATTGTCTAATCAACCAAGACTGTGTAGCATCCAGCGGGTTGGGGTGGGTTTATATCCCACATTGTCTAATAAACCAAGACGGTGTAGCATCCAGCGGGTTGGAGGAGTTTTATATCCCACATTGTCTAATCAACCAAGACGGTGTAGCATCCAGCGGGTTGGAGGAGGTTTATATCCCACATTGTCTAATCAACCAAGACGGTGTAGCATCCAGCGGGTTGGAGGAGTTTTATATCCCACATTGTCTAATCAACCAAGACGGTGTAGCATCCAGCGGGTTGGAGGAGTTTTATATCCCACATTGTCTAATCAACCAGACGGTGTAGCATCCAGCGGGTTGGAGGAGGTTTATATCCCACATTGTCTGATCAACCAAGACGGTGTAGCATCCAGCGGGTTGGAGGAGCTTTATATCCCACATTGTCTAATCAACCAAGACGGTGTGGCATATTGTATGTTAACTCCACGGCGACACTTGCGGCCTCAGTGGCAGTTGCCGGCGGCTCCACTTCCTTCCAGATTATATTTAGACCAACGCGGTGTCGGATCGTCTTCTCTCTACATGCTCATAACTACCCAATCATAGCCCCCTCAATTCAGCGTGGACTTCGTTAACTCAACTGCTATCTAAACCGTTACTTTGACAGGTGTCGTCAGAACAAAGTTCGATAGTACCGGCTTGTCACGGCATAATCCCACATGCTGTGTCTGCCCTGAAGAAATCTTTCCAATTAAACCTCTTTCCTCAATATTTCTCAAAATATATAATATCTATTTTATAATTGACTTTACATATTGGTTTATACTGAAACTTAGGTGCTCTCTTGGTTTCATTTTTAATTGCCATTCCCCATATTTTTTTCCCCTTTCGTTTTTGTAAAACTTTTCTTGCCACAACACGTGGGTCCCACCTAGCGAATAAACACTATCAGTAGTCAGGTAGTATATCGTACTCTAATCAGATGTTTTCAGTGAGATATTGACAACTTTAAAGGCCACTATCGTCTTGAGTTTCATCATGTGGGGGAGTAAAACTCGGCGCACACCTGTTGTAAAAGTCAACAACAAAATTGCACGATTCAGGAAAGCAGCGAGCGTCGTGATCTCCCTGCCATGTGACAAGTTATTAAGACGCCGCGACGTACCTTGATGTCATCGGGGGGCTCGGGCTTGACGCGGTCGGCTGCCGGCGGCGAACTCATCGTCTGACTCCACCGCGGCGCCCGCAGCGCCCCCACCGACGACATCCCCCTATTGCATTCCGCCGGAGTGCTGGGCTTTGTTTTCTCAGGTGTCACCTCTCCACACGCCATTTGGTTTCGTTTCTCTTTTCTCGCTCTTTGTAGAAATCTCCCATGAGAAACCATCTAACATGTATGGCCTCTCCTGGACATGGTTTATCATTGGAAGGTTGGATTAATTCAGCTAAAATATACCTCTTTTTTTTGTTGTTGTTGCTCATCATATGAATCTCCCATGAGAAGCTGCACTGTGTGGCAAAGTATATATTTTTCAGGAAAAGCATTACATCTCTCACTAACTATATAAAATGTATTTTATTAAATATCCCGATCCATGGGGTGTAAACTTTCTAATAAATGATGCCCATCTTGGGTCTATACGAAACTTTCATTTCGACAAGCAATACGCTCATATTAATCAAGATAATCGAGTCTAATCGTTGGCTTTAATTATTTCCCCCCGGGCTCTCCGGAATATCTCGGAATAAAAAGTTTCCTGCTGATCAAAGAAGTGTTTCATGTATTTAAAATACAATGGCCATCAAAAATTGCGTCTTCTCGAAACACTTATGTAAATTTTCTTAAAATTGGCGAACTATATAATAGTAATGTGAAAATACGTAATTGATTAAATTTTTAGTTTTTAATACTTATTGATATACACAGCTTTTATCAATATTTGGTGTGTCCCCCTTTGGCACGTATACATGCAACTACATGGTGAGGCATACTGTTATATCGTTTTTATGGCTTCTTGTGAGCTGCTAGACCAAGTCATTTCAATCTTTTGCCGACGCTGTGGAGATTGCCAAATTTTCCTCCCTATGATGTCCTATACATGATTAATTGGGGAAAGATCTGGGAAACATGCGGGCCGAGGAAGGATGTCATTATTTTGAAGGAAGGCTAATGATATGTTGGATATATGTGGTCGGGCATTATCGTTCTGGAAAATGGCATTGTTAGTCTGCTCAATAAATGGTAGCACAACAGGTTGTAACATATCTGAAATGTATAGCTGAGCAGTCATTGTGCCTTGAATAAAGACTGAAGGGCTCCTACTTTCATAGCTGATGCCACCCCACACCATGAAGCCAGGAGTTCTTGTTGTTTGCCTTCCCACAATGCAGTCCTGAAGGAATCTTTCTTGGAGCCTACGTCTAACATGTATCCTGCTGTCATGAACCCCCAAACTGAATCTGGATTTATCAGAAAAAATGACAGAAGGCAATTCTTGAGCCCAAAGACTTCTCTCTTCACACCAGCTGTGTCAGGAAGAGAGTTGAATTCTTAATAAAGGCTGGCGACTACTGCTTTGATAAGACTGATATTAATGGTGTTCAGAGATGGTCCAGATTCATTCTGCACATGAATAGCTGCTTGAATCATTAGTAAATCAGTTGTCCTGTCTGCTACAACCATCCTTCGTATCCTCTCTCTGTTATTACTCTAGGGCGACCTGAGCCAGGTTTTCTTGAACTTTTCCTCTGACCACTGAGACCAAACCCTTATAAAATACTTTCCCGGCTACTTTCATAGCAATTATCTAGTCGAAATTTCACCTTTATAAAATCAGAAATTTACTTATATGAAGCCCCTTTTTTCTGCCTTGGCATTCTAAAGATCAAAGATGATCTTAGGAATTAAAAATAAAAAAGATAACTTTCGTTATAATGATACACTAAGGAGGTTATTCTAATATCCTTTCATGAATAAACAAGACTATTTATACACTATATTCTAGTTACAGTCTTAGAAAATAGATCATTTACATGGCTTAATGTTTCGTTTAAAAATGCAAATTTTCAGAAAAATTCCTAAAATGTTTATAGATTATGCATTTTGTGTGTGTGTGTGTGTGTGTGTGTGTGTGTGTGTGTGTGGCGCCGTGCATGCATATAAATATGGATGAAAATGTGGATATAGAGGAGAAGGGAAAATAAAGATAGGTCTACTTTATCAGAAATGAAGACGTGTTTAGAAGAATGTAAATTAGCAGAGTCCTGTTGTAGGTCATCGTAAAAGAGCAGAAGCATTTGATGGGACATATTATTAAAAGGAAATGGATTCATGAAGAAAGGAATGTAAAATGAATGGAAAGAGAGCAGCAGGAAGAAGAAAATCACTGATGGACTGGATGGAAAGAAACTAGGAAAAAGCAAAACCTCAAAATAAGAATCATGACGTCACTGGAGACCAGGACCTTCTCATAAGCTGAGAAACTGAAGAAATTCTTTTTCAGATATTTTTAGATATTTTAAAACGTTTTTCGGGATATAAAGTATAAAATCTCACAAATTTCTAAGTGAATAAGGTGATAAAAATCACTAGATGAGTGAGATAGAGTAAATGTTTTTTCTCATTAAGTCGAATCCTTTTTAAAAACGGTATTGTTAAAATATGGACGTCCGCGAGGAGAGCAAAGCGTGTCATTCACTTACTTTAAAGATACTACAACTAATTCAAATGAGAATATTGACACCGAAATTTAATAATTTCCACAAGGCTAACATCTGCAGAACGTCAGTTAGACAAAAAGTTACACAAAAGTCTTGACTCGAGCGCTGTACTGAGGGCAAATCTGGTTAGATTGGAAGAAATTCTCTCTACGCACGCACCGTTAGGAAAAAAATCTTTTTCGCTGCTAATTAGAATTGGAAAGATGGCATACTCACCACAGAATGATAGATTTGGTTTAGAAAATCATTTCTCTCCTACGTCACCGAAATCCATTGTCTGTCATGATTTGGTAAGAAATAAATGTGGCTGTGTGCTATAATGATAAATTAATGAACTACTTTATATATTTCACGTACATGTCGACCAAAAATGTTGATAAATTATATAAGGGATTGTAGTTTTGTTCAATGATTTCTCTAGGGGTCTTCAATTTGTTGAGATGACTTTCCGTTCATAAGCTAAAACTGACCCAAATGTTCAGAAGTAATCTTTTCCTTTTTTAACTATTAGATGAATTGCAAGGCTTGTGCAATTTGATATTAAAGGTATGTTAATTATTTTTAAAAACGAGAGAGAGAGAGGAATATATAATCTTCGAAATATATAAATAGTTTTTTCAGCTGTAAAGTTTTTGGCTTATATCTCCCCCGAAGGTAATAAAATATATTTAGTGACCTATATACCAAAATTCTCCTTCATTAGACACATCCCTTTTTATTTTTAATGAAACTAATATATAATAACATCAAAATTATTATTAAGATAAAACTTCAATAAGAATATGGAGAGACTGGCTGTAGTCCTAAATACGTTCGTATAGATGGGCTAGTACAGGGGTCGGCAAACTTTTGAGTCGGAATAGTCAAAAATTGCAATTTACAAAATTTCTAAGTTTTTAAAGGCCCACACATTTTTTTCTTGCCAACAATAAATCGAACTTACATAAATAATATTTGCGTATGGAACTATATAAAGAGCCTCAGTTTCACAACCAAAGAGCCGCATGTGGCTCGCGAGCCGCAGTTTGCCGACCCCTGGGCTAGTAGGATATAAGCGGTAGGTAGAGGCTTAAGGCAGCTGAAACATTATTCCCATGTTTTTACAGCTCTCCATCTAAACTATTCGGGTTCTCTAACTACTATATTATCGGGAGAACACTAAGGTTTCGGACTAAAGTGTGCGTGCCCACTGTGCCGTGACCACTGTGTCGTCTGTTAATTAATTTTTGGGCCGGAAATCGTCCTTCTTTTAATTAGCTCTCCGGCGCTTGGTGACGGCTGGAAATTTCCAGGATCTGTTTCTATCAAAAGCCTTATGTTGTTCCTTATGTAAAATTATGGGGTGGTCATTGTGTCGAGGTATAGATATTGGGCCAGATCTCTGAAAGTGTGTGTTGGATGAATTGTTCCGTTGTTGAGATGTTCTCTCTCAGAGTTTTCCTCTATCGTGGTGTATAGATATATTGCCACGTAGAAAATTAGAAAAGGGATAAGCTCAGAATGTGACATGGAAATTTATTTGATTCGAAACAAATTTAAACTTGTAAAATACCAGCGAGGCACTGAAGGAAGTTTATAGTGTAGAAAAATATTTTTTCAAATAATAATAATCTGTTCGTAGAATTCTAAATATTTTGCTCCAATTTTGTCCCAGACCTTCAACTGTATTGTTCCGCCGTTGTTCCCAGTGAATTGTTGCGGGGTTAAAATGTTCCAATCTTGATAGTGCTTTGTGCAATCAGCGGGCTTTCAAAGAATGCATTTGAAGTCGGAATCATTAGAGCCGAATGTTTTGGTGGCGCTCTGTTTTGTAGATTGGAAATAACACTAACTCACATTGATTAGTTAGAAAATACCAGTGTTGGGTATGGTTACACATAGTAATAGGAAAATAAAAAAATGTCTAATGAAAATAAAAGAGTGGGTCGTTATTTTGGCGTTTTCCTAAAGAATAGGTCTTAAATGTTTCATCTTCCATGACGTAATGATAATGTAATGCTCTGTATCTTTTTATGAAAAGTGCTAGAATGCTAATTTCTGCATTGTTCCGATATAACTAGAGAAAATTTATTCATCTCTAGAAAAGAACTAAAAGAGTTCGTGCATAGTAAATAAAAATGTATCTAGAAAATTATTTCGAAACAAAATAACGAGGGGAAGCCACTCCACTTTCGTCATCACCGGTCATCACTGTTGTCATAGAGCTGCTGCCTTTGCGTATATTTGGTGCGCCAGGGAACACGCTTGAGAAATGTGATCTTTATTTCGTCGTTTTATGCTATTTGTTACAGCATGGCCGCACCTATCCCAGCTTGTACGAAAGAATAACATCGAACAGTAGGTGTAAAATTAGCTGATTTCATAGGCGATTTGCTTTGTCACGCCGTCGCTGTACCAGGATGGTCAAATAAACACGTGAGACTGATAAGGATCGCTGGCATTACAGACCGTAGGCATTTACTGCGAACAAAGGATGTAATCAGCAAGAAACCGCTGAACTCCGGCGGTGGCACCAATGCAGTCTCGACGGTCAGTCAAAGCAGACTGGCGTCACTCCCCGCGCGCCCATCAACTCAGCTATTATTGGCGCGCACATGTTCTCGAACGGATTGTCCCCGTAACCTGTTACCATGACCATGCCAAATCTTCTTTTGGTCATCGTCTTAACAGTATTATAATATTGTGATAGTGCTTTAGGTGGTTCGCGATGTTACAAACAGCCGTACGAGACAAGAGGGAAAAGGATGGCTGTCAACTAATAGCATGAACGAAAACATTCAGAAATGTTGCGCCATAATTCAGGTAGATAGATAAGTCACCATTGATGAGGTTGCATGAGCTTTTAACATCAGCCATTGTTAATCCCACACGTCATCCACACCTAGCTCGTATACCAGTGAGTCTGTGCGCGATGGGTGCTGAAAATTCTTATTGCAGAACATAAAGGAAAACATATGTAAAGGTTTATTCGAGCTCTTTAACACAGAAGGTGAGGCATTTTAAGCAGAATAGCGACCAGTAACTAGGGTGCATCATTACGATCCTGAATCTAAACGCCAGAGTATGAAGTGGAGAATCTCTGAAAAAGAGCTAGAACTGAACCATCGGCGATAAAGGTGATGCTAACCCATTTCTGGAATGCAAACAGCCTTACACTGATCGAATACTTAGACGAGAGAAACACCATCAACAGTACGATGTAAAAGCTAAAGCGAGCTATTCGCTACAAATGGAAAAAGGGAAATTAAATTGTTGTATTACATAATTGTATACGTCTCGTTACACTGTCGAGACCACCGCCATATTGAAATATCAGGTACTGGATACTACAGTCCAGATATCGCTCCCACAGACCGTTCGAACTGTTTATAGAAGCTTTGAGAAGTCGTCGATTGTACTCAAATACAGATGTTCGATACAAAAGTGACTTCACAATCAATTAAAAACCTTCCAAGACGATATAGAAATATAGTTACATGTTGTCCACCTTCCTTCTGTGTAATAAATCTTGTTTACTAAAGTGTATAACGGTGGTTAATTTTTTATTTATCCTCTCGTGTGTGTTTGAGATCAACTTTTGAAGAAAACCTCACCTTTAATGTTTCCAACTGAATTAGCTAAAAATATATTTTTTTAATCTTTTATTTAACTGTCCATAAACCTTGCGATCAAATTTTAATATAGTTGTACACAGAACACCTAGACGTCTGAAATTTGGTAAACTTGTTAAAACCGGATGACAATGCAAGTTAACAAAATTTCAGCCATCTAGGTAGCCATGGTGGTCGGGAATAGACTTAGATAATAGAATTTGTATATTTCCTTTCAAACTAAAGGACATAGCCAGTTTCACTGGCGTAATGAGCAGCTAGAGTTCCAAGGAGTCGGGGTGGACTGGACTAATTTCTATATTTCCCTTCAATTTTTGCGATCAAGTTTTAATATACTTCCAGACCATATAGAAGTCGGATATTCTATGTACACTTGCTCCATCCAGCTAACAATGCGAGTCTACAAGACTTCTAGATTGCGATGATCTGTGTGTTCTGGAATATAGACTTTAGAATATAATTTGCTAAAAATAGGTGCAGCCGTTTGTGGCGTGAAGAGCGTTTGGCAAACCGTAAAATTATATCAGTAGTTAGAACTATATATATAGAGCTATAAATATAACAAAAATAGAATAATTTAATACTATTAAAAAATACTCAAATTTAACCAATTTTAAAATATAGTACTATATATATTTACAAACGTGTATATACGCAAATTTAATAATATATGTAAATTTAATAATATATGAGATATTTTGTTAAAATATTATATAATTAGAAACAAATTATTAAAATAATTATTTATTAAGGTAATTATTAAAAATATTTTATTAAAAAAATTAACCATGAATTAGAAAATAAATATTTCAGATTTTCCGCTATTGAGCAATTAGATTCATAGGAGTCAAAATAGAAGCGGCGGGGGGCGATCGTCGTATATTGAGTGAAGAGGTAACCTATTTATAGAAACATACAAACTTGTTAATCGGTTGTTTCCCATTGTTGTAGATTCTTGAAGATCTTCCCCCGCCGCTTTTATGTTGACTTATATATAATATATAATTGTTCAATGGCAGAGCTGGAATGTTTATTTTTTTCTTTTAAATCATTTTATATTTAGCTTTTATCAAATTATTTTTATTAATTATTTATTTCTCAAGTTTTTCTATACAGTGTGTGTCTTTGGAAATCAAGTCAAACCTCCCATACACAATATATCACAAGTAATATCACAAGTTAATAGGCGCTAACTGAAAAAAAATCCTTTGTTTAATATAAGTTTCTCTTTTATATTTTGTTCTCTCTCTTGTAAATCAATGAATATAATGTTTGATTATGATTCTTGGAATCAGTTTCATTAAAAATTCTAAGCAAAGTCAACATGATGGGTCTGGATAAGATGGGCCGCTCATAGGAAGGTTAAATGTTCAGGTAAACTCTAATTGGTCATTTATATATTGTCTCTATATTAGATATGAACTTGAAGAAGTCCTGATACCAAAAAAATGTGCCTTCTTGGGTAAAAGTGTCAAAACTAGAGAATTTATATTTATTAAAAAACGAAAGCATTAGGTGTCACGATGAGTTTCTTTTTAAAATATTTTATTTGACTCTCTTTATAAATTTCTGCCTAATAATTACTCAATAATATTTATTATATATTCCTGTTCTATTAGATATTTATTTTATTATCTTGTTCTCTCTCACTCTCTTGTACAAAATCTCTTTCAGCCTCGAAAGCTAGAGAGTCAAATAAAATATTTTTTAACAAAAACTCATCTTCGGATGCCTAATGTTTTCACCTTAATTTTTATACAGGGGAATTAGCTTTTTCAATTATTTACACTCATAAGCATCAAGTCTTTGATATCACCGGTCGTCTTTTTTTTTAAAGGAGATTTTGTTCACACTTTGTTATTTCGTGTGTCTTCAAAAAAAGATCACTATATATCATCAAATATCTTTCAGAGTTATTGTCTGAATCCCGATATGCATGTTAAAAGGTACAAGTTACTTCAGTTTTGTCCATAAGTGTATATTATAATGCGTTCGTATCTCTCCAAATAACAAATCTTTTTGTTCTAGACGCTCCGGGGCCTCTCAACCGTCCTCTCTTCTAAACAAGTTTTTTTTCTCAAGGCAACCAGAAAAATGATTCCTTTCAAATATTTTTTAGAATTTGTGTGCGCTTTGTGTCGCTATTTAGCTATATTCAACAACTAATTGTACCGAAAAAACCTAACAATTACTCCACACTACACTTAGATACAAACACCTACTCTGGCGGCTAAACGACCAAAAATATGACTATTTTATCTAAACCAGATTAAAGGCAACAACTGACAAAAATGATAGAAATACCATTCTCACAAAACAAATCAAAATCATTATTTTGCAGAAAACACGATAAACAAAGAAGACAATTGGCATAATTTTATTGACATTTTGTCAATACATGCAAAGTGTACAGTCTGCACTATTGTTTAAAAATAATAATCAGATATATGTACAACTATATACAATTGATATGTAATTCTACTGTCCTAAAAGCTTATGTCCATAGTTTTCTTGAAGGCCATTTCTGAGATTCTACCATTTAGTGTAGCATATGTAAGCAAATTGATCCGATACAAGTATTAGAATCCTAAAGAAGCGGTCTGGTAGATTAAATTGGCGAAACCGCTAGGAGGGTTTACCACTGATGAGCCAAGCCCTCCGAATATTTTTTCATCGCAGTAAGGACAGAAGAAATTTGATTTATTTGTGAAAGAAACATTCGCGTCTAAATGTTTTCATTTACAATGCATATTGTCGCGTAGAAAATTACACTGAGAAACTCGCCTTGTAAAGCTTCAAGAAGCTGAACTTTCCAAAAATAAACTTAGACGTTGAGTTTTAAATGATTTGCAAGAAATATATATTTATTCTCTCTGCTCGTGGCGCGGTCTCCTCAAGCCACGAGTCACAAGCTCTTCTACCCTTGTAATGCTGTGTTTTCTCAACTTCTTGAAATAGAGGATATATTTAGATCATATATAAAAGTAAATGCCGCGATATGTAGAGAGCAATTTTTTTATTACCATTGCTATTTTGCTATAATATTGCCACTTGAAAAATTGTGGAAGACAAAAACTTCAGGAGGAGACAACAATTTATTTCACGCAAGGACAAACTATGAATGGTAAACAAAAGATAAGCCACGAGGGAAATTTACTGAGCAGCAAAATATAAACATAAAAATGACCACTCTGCTAATAAAAATAATAAAATTAATAAATACTTTGTTACATAGCTTCTTCCCTATGGGAGCTGTGACCCACAGCTAGCATTTATTGTAGATACTGACATGGATCTGACGTGCTTCTGCCAAGGATTCCGTTGAACCCTTGTAACTTTGTCCCTAGTACCTTTGCGCCCTTTTTCTTGCGGCGTGAAGAGCGGCTTTGTCGTCGTATCGTCTATAGGGACATCGTCATCTTCGAGGGAAGTGTTGGCTTTAGCACGGCGGTGGAATCCTGGAGTCAGTCTCCGAAAATCTAGTTCATAGCACCCGTGGCTTCAAGGTGTTCTCGGCGGTCTTCATTTTTCTTACCAAACTAACCCAGCATCTCCACCAAAATGCCACATGGAAAATTAGGAGACACCACGCTGTGATGACACCATACCTGCGACATCACGCTGTGATGACACCACACCTGCAACACCACGCTATTACCACATTCGGGAACAATGTACGGCAGATCACGACGCAGACGGCTCATGAGCACGCCTCTGAAGATCCTGTAGTAGTTCGCTTAGAAGCTGATTGGCTGGTAGACCCAAACCAACGTGCCATTTCGGCAACAGGATGATTTTGCTGCGCCTCGCATATGGAGGCAAGGCCCCGCGGAGCCAAGAAGCCTCGAATACTTGCCACAGAACTCTGAAGAAGATATCTCAAAGGCCTTGATAAACTCGCAGAGTGATTCATCCCATCCGAGGGCACGGTCATTTGGCAGGCGGGGGATCGCTGTTGCAATCTAGTCGCGAGAGAAATCGGTGATAAAGGTCTGGTTTCACTCGTTAAAGCCCAAGGGGGGGGGGGGGGTGACTTCGTGTAGGAAATCGGCAATAGCTTCAATCGAGTTAGGAATTTAGGCGAAACGACTACTTAGGCGCTCCATATGGTAACGTCTAAGCTGGCCCCCGGATATGGTGTTGCCGTTTTAGACGGTGTGGGGGAAAGAAAAGCGAGGTCTGGCTCGAAGGAAACGTCTAAGGCCTGACAAGGAAGGATAGTCGGAGCGAGCAGTATCGTCTTCCAGTCTCCGCCTCTGGAAGTGGCTTATTCTCTCGATACATCCACCGACGGACTCGGACACGGCAGGCGCGAGTGACTTATCTCCACAACCAGATCTGCCTCGATCCCGGTCCAATATTCTCATAGTATCGTGGATGAACGATTTTCCGGGTGTCCAAGCATTTCATCGAAGAAAGTTTCCATTCGATAGATGAACAGGTCTGACTGTAGCAGCTTGCCGATGCAGTGAAGTCTAGTAGGAGCTGGTTCATCCATTTGGATCAGGACAGCACGGTAGTCCGAATAGACATAGTCGATAGTTTGGTATTGGGTGAAGCGGTCACAGTAGCCTGATTGAAGTAAGATTATATCCAGACGAAACGCGTCGACCCGGTTTCAGATGGTGGTCTTCCTGGTAATTTCCAGCGCATAATCGAAGAAGGTGGCAGCGTAGACTAGATCGGCTTGGTCCAGTAGCTCCGCGAGGGCTTCTACTTCGACCACACCTCGGAGATGTTCAGGTCACCAAGAATCCACACACATTTTTTAAACACCAGTGCTGCGATGACCTGCACCTGGTGGTATCGCTCTTCAGGAGCATGAGAGACGTGGGCGTTGACACGCGTCATGGAGTCCCCTCAGACGGTGAAGTGGGTGACAGAAACCTTGCCAGCCAATGGGATCTGCTGCTGGTGAACCATGGCCCCGGGCGCGAAGACTTAAGCATGACCTGATCCTGTGATGGTCGTTGCGGGCACAACGGCGGCGTTGTAGCGATTACAGAGGTCTCCTACATTGTTTAGAGACATGTTGTTCGTTTCCGACAGTGTCGACTTCATGCTCCTTAGGAAAACAGCATGGCATTAAGAGTAACAAGGTAAAGAGTAGCAATGCCGCGCGCATTTGGAATCTCATTTAATCTGCTGGGAATAAATTCTGCTACGCGACAGCATCTTGCACTGAATGCTCTCGTTCCTTCTGTAAGAGCGATAAGAGGACTAGTCATGGTGTCAATGGCTTTCTTCTGCTCATTGTTGGATTCGGCAATAATCTTGTTCATTTTTACATTTTGGGTAAAAGCCTGAAGGAGCTCATCTCTCTCCAGACCCAAAGGCTCTACTTTGGACAACGCCTCTGACGTCTTCTCATTTTGCATGAATACATCTATCAGGGTCTATGCCATATTTCGTGTTTCCTGGAATGAAGTGGACTTCTGGGGCGCAATATTCTCTTAAGATGGAGGCAAAATAGAAACTTCTGACTCTTTATCCTGCTTAGTTTCGCCAGAATAAGAGTTAGTCGCTGCAGAGATTTGAAGTGATGGAACTATCTAGACGAACTTTAGAAGATAGGGGTTTATTCTTTTTTTTTTTCACATTATTTACGCAAATTTGGCCTTAAATATCCATTTCTTGATTTTCTCTCTGTTAGGTAGTGTTCCTTGACTTAGTATATTCGACTTGACATTTGTAGGCCCCTCCGATAACACAGCTTTAAGAATTCTATATATCTTGATTATTGCCCACCCCTAACCCCAAGGAATTGTCGTGTAACGTCGAATCATTATTCAGAAGTTGGGCTTTACAAACAGGTTTGATTATTAGAATAATTATAGAGCCTATAAACACAGATTCGGAATTTGAGAGATCTAACCCTATATCACAAATTTATCATCTACGCTTTTAAAACTCATGTTAAGAATAATACATACATTTTCATTGGTTTATATATAGTATCCATTTTATTCTTCCTCCAATTGGTTTTCCCTACTTCTCCGCGCTGCTTAGGGGACACATGCACATTTCATTTCCTACTTGTCGCCATTATGGGCAATGGCCGCACAGGCTCGCAGGCTGAAGACTACTGCTGCTGGTTAAACTGCAGGATGCACACGCGAGCTCTCAGGTCAGGTGTTTTAATGCTGAAGTATTTTATTGGGAGAGACTAAAGTGTGTCTATATTTGCATATTCCTAACACAATAGCAATGATATAAAAAAAAATATTTGCTCTCCAATTTATAAATTTTCCAATTATATCTGAACCTTCTTTCTAATCCCAGAAATTTTGGATAAAGCTCTAGTGTAAATGGATTTTACTGTGAATAAAATTTTGGGAATATGTGTGATTTATATGTGTTATATAACGTTGTATATAAAGATAAAATTACATGTCATATCAAAATATCAAGGATACCAATTTTAATTGAATAAACAATGCTTGTGAAAACAAATTTATTATTTTTTAAATATTTGACATTGCACCAATACCAGAGTTTTGTCAACAAAGTAGTCTAGTCTCTTTAAATGCCATATGAGTCAAAATTTACTTTTGAAATATAGAACCCAAAATTAAATTATTAACTTAAAACCTATATAATTATAGAATGTGTTAGGATAAAGATAACTTGTTAGGTAACTAAAGCTTAATATACGGTTTAAAAATTAATAGATATTGCGCCCACTCTCGGCGCGGTATATGTGTATTTCAACCATATGTCTGCATGTCTTTTATGCTTAAAGCAATCCCTTAAAACTATTTCGAGTCAAAATGATCAAAACATTTATTTCAAAATATCGCAGATATCAAATAGCAGAATATTTTATTATATTAAACCTCTTTCTCTGTTTCCCTTATCAATATCTTCATAATAAATCTAGTTAAATGTAGAAATGCTGTTTTCCTAGTAATAATGTTTGAACAACCATTTTCAAGATATATATCAGTATTATATAATAATTTTATATATCTTAATATTTATATTTAAAAAAAAATCATGAAAGATACAATTTTTAGAATGTTATTTAGTTGGTGTATATTATAAATTTAGTGTATGGCTTTTATTAAGTAAATAATTTCGTGAATTTGCCCTTTGCCATTGTGAAAAGCTTGTGTTGCAGCTAATAAAAGCATTTTAGGTTAGAATATTGACATCAAAACATCTGACTTCCCAACATTTTTAGTGCTTTTTTTTTAAGCTATAAAATCACCATTTTTTGACATATACCAAGTATATATTAAAATATTGATAATAAAAAAGGCATATCCTGACTACTTACATGAGCATTTTAGATGGGAGAGCGCCATCCAGTGGAATAAAAATCAACTAAACATTGGTATTAAAATATATTTGATAAAATTGTAGCTGCAATATGGGACGAGCTAAAAGACTTTCAAGCAATAAAAACAAAGCCACTAATGTAATGGAATTCTTCTCTAAGTAGAGAACATCACATCCTGGACACTTCAATGGTTACATTGCTGGTTAGTGACAGTTACTCAGTTGGTGTGTGTTTTGTTATTAATAAATATAGTTTTAAAATTGTTTTTATATATTTCCATATTATGATGCATTAGCGCGCCATCTGTTATGAAAATTCGAAATTATAATGGACGCATATGATTCTTAAACAATTTCTACTGCCCTTACTGCAACAGAAAAAAATCTACCATGGCAAAACAGAGGGTTCACCACTGATGAGCCAGGCCCTCCAATTAATTTTTCCATTGCAGTAAGGGCAGTAGAAATTGTTTCATTTTTAAAAGAATCGTGTGCGTCTATAATAGTTTAGAATATATTTCCATATATTTATTATCAAGTTCAGGTCTATTATATTTTGGATTGAGGACACCATCAATTTGGAATAATTCTTGAGATTTGAAAGTTTTAAAATATTTCTGGAGCATTGTTGATAAGGCACAATTTGGATTATAGATTATAAACACAAGGTAATAAGACCAAATCTAAATAAATAAATAGTGTGTGACGTTTTGGTAACAGCGTTGTTACCGAAACGTCACACACTATTTATTTATTTGGATTTGGTCTTATTACCTTGGAGCATTGTTGTATGTATGTAGGGCTGATTTACATCCTGTTGTTTTAAAGTTACAATTAATGAATTGAAGGGAACAGTTACAATTCTTCTTATACATGTTATGATGATATGATGCTTACGTACAATATTACATATTGAAGTGAAACAATTATGCAAATTTTAAAATGGAGCATACAATCAAATATACAATCAAATTTGAAAATGTCTTCACTAAGGCTAAAGCTTGAATGTAATTATGCAAGCTTTTAAATGGAGCATACAATCAAATTTGAAATGATTTGAAAATGTCTTCACTAAGGCTAAAGCTTGAATGCAATTATGCAAGCTTTTAAATGGAGCATACAATCAAATATACAATCAAATTTGAAATTTAAAAATGTTTTCACTAAGGCTAAAGCTTTCGTGGTAAAACATCTCCCCACATTGCTGATTGTTGGCAGTTTTACAATATAATCCTTAGTTTTGACTTTATTCAACTTTAGGTTAGCAAAACCTAATGAAGCCATAAAACAACTGCAAACATTCAAATTACACTAGAAAAATGAGTATAAACCAACTTAGTGTTGCTCATTTAACACTGAAGTGGATACTAAGCATATTATCAACCAGCAGGTTCTTCTGTAAAAATTATGGTAAAATTATTATACATGTGCTCTCATTTGGCAGCACTTATCTAAGGCTGATCCTGCTGTTCTGAGGCTCCATGTTCCAGAACATTCATATCAGCCTGACAGCAATCTTCCAGTGTCATAGTCCTCCACTTCCATCTTGGACTGGAGTTTCCCATATCTGGAACATGGCTAGATATTTGTGGTCTCACAGTGTCTCCTTGCTAGAGTCACTTGTAGTTAGGAACACTCATTTTAATCAAAATCTCCCATGAGTGTGCACAATACCCATTTAAAAAAATTGGGTAATAACCTAGCTCAAGTTGTACATAATTAAAAGTTAGTTCCTTAAAACAAATATTCCCTTAGAGCAACCAATGTTGGCTGCTTCCACAATAAAGTGTCAACCAGCAGCAGCTCTTTCTATAGTGAACATTTGGCAACATTATTTTCATATACATGTTATGATGAGTTCAACAGTGTCGATGGAAGGATGGTCTAAACCATTGGTTTTTGACCGCTACGACCCAGGTTTGATTCCCGCGTTGGGCACTTTTTTTCTGATAAAAAAAAAAATAATAATGCTCCAATAGCCCCCATTTCTTGCAAAAGTCCAACCCGACCAGCGAGTGCAAGTAACCAAATGGGGATCTGGCATATTTGTAAGTGCAAAGTCGAACTGCTTTTCACATGTGTAGATATGTGGTGCACTTAGAGTAAAAGCAGTCGCCTACTTCTACCCACCATGATTATCATTATCATGGCCTGTACCACATGTACTAAGGATAAGCAAAAAAAAAAGATGAATTCATTATTCTTTTTCTATCAGTAAAGGTGATGTATTTGAGCCATGAGGCAATGTATATGTCTCTATTGTCAGTATACAGGTTTTGTATAAAGTAGTTTTTGCTTATTTTGATATTCAATTTTTTTAACTTAACATATTATACGATAAAGCACAATTTGGATTATAGATACAAGAAAATAAGACCATATCCAAATAAATCAATAGTATGTGACGTTTCGGTAACAGCATTGTTACCATCATCAGACAAAAGAATAAATGAGAAAAATATCACAGCAAGTTCTTAAATAGTACTGTTATGTAAGAACATGCTGTGATATTTTCCTCATTTATTCTTTTGTCTGATGATGGTAACAATGCTGTTGCTGAAACATTACACACTATTAATTTATTTGGATTAGGTCTTATTTTCTTGTATCTATAAACATATTATATAATGAGGTTTTTGTGGGCGTCTCAATATATATTTCACATGAGTGGGGAATTTCATCTTGGTGTGAAAAGTAACTTTTAAATATTTGGCTTGAGTTGTGGTTTCAATTTATTGGTGATGAGAGGACCTCCCAGATGAGAGCTTATTTTGTGGAGTAAAGTTAAATGCCTGGAACTTTATTAGATTGAGTTTTATTTTCACCCCAGAAGTCAAAAGAGTTGGTAAGTTAGGAAATATCATTAGTGGAGAGCTACTCAACATTTTGGGGTATCATGGATGTGCAAATTATGAAGCTCATAATTGAGTCTTGAGGAATTCCAGATTGTCTAGGCTGGGGTCTATATAGGCTATGTTTCCTTTTAAACTGAGAATGTTCTATCTTGAAGGTAATAAGGCATAATTTGGATTATAGATTATAAGCCCAAGGTAATAAGACCAAATCTAAATAAATAAATAGTGTGTGACATTTCGGTAACATTGTGTCACTATCATCAGACAAAATCACTGAGTGACTTTCAGTACTTTTGTCTGATGATGGTGACAACACTGTTACTGAAATGTCGCACACTATTTATTTATCTATTTGGATTTGGTCTTATTACCTTGTGCTCATCTTGAAGGTAGTTCATTTGGAGATTGAAGAAATTCTGAGGGAAATTACATAAGCTTATCAGTTTCTTGATAAGATCTCTGTTCCAAGCTAATTGGAAATACTGATTTTTAAAATTTCTTCTAGAATTCTCAGAGCATTGTAGAAATGTTTAAATAGGAATAAGCTAAGGAATATATTTGCAACAAAAATTTAACTTTTGATAATTTTGGGAAAATCTTTCCTAGTACGTGGTCCCACTTAATGATAGAAGAATATTCAGGCAAGGATGGAAGCTACGATTCTGTGTTATACTGTCTCGTTGAATGTCCAATTTTTATTACAGTAGAATCTCCCTGTAAAGGACAACACCTAGTTGAAAAGCCGAAGTGTCCTTTAGGGAGAAGTTTCACCATACTGGAGAGCAGCTAATTATCAAAAATGGTCATTTTAGCGATGAAAACTGTCCATTGTAGAGTGTCCTCTCATGGAGGTTCTACTGTATTGATAAACTCTCACTTAACTTGCAATAAAATTTTAAAAGCATCAGGCATACATAGATGAAATTTGTTACACAAATAGTTTATTTAAATTGATAATTTTGGCATAACCATATGAATTTATAAATAATATGTTGGACACCTGCGCCGCCACTCAAGTATAACACGTGACCGGAAGGATGACGTCACCCCCCCCCCCCTCCTTCTCCAACTGACTGTAAAGTTTAGCCTAACGACGCTGTTGTTTGTTTACCTTCTACGGAGGATGTAACCTCTTTGTTTCCTCTCTTTCCCTTTTTAATCTTTATATAACCTATGCTTTAATAAATTAGTTAGTGCAAGGCTCTTGTCCTAAGTGTAACCAAGTACCTTGTCTACACCCCTACAAGAAAAGATTATGAGACTGATTGGAGCTGCCTGAAGCATTGAACGGTAAGCCTATTCTTTTGTTCTCTCTCCCCCCCTTTAGTGGACGCCATCTTATAATGGAAGCTAACGAAAGTTTAACGAAAATTACCAAGCTAAATGGATTAAACTATTCCTCATGGAGCTTCCAAATTAAGCTCATTCTGATGGACAATGACTTATGGTCAATTGTTGACCCAGGCGAAGTCAAACCCGAGGGAGGGGATGTTGGTCTAATCAACAAATTTAATACGAGGCAGAATAAGGCTTTAGCAAAGATATGTCTCTCTATTGGTGAGGAGCAGCAGAACCATATCAGACATCTAAATTCCCCCAAAGAAGTTTGGGATGAATTACAAAGACTTTATGCACCCAGGGATAGCAAACACAGAATTCTCCAACTGCGTCGAAAGTTGTACTCCCAGAAATTCTGTCAACATGCGAACATGAATGCCTATTTGGGCAGCATAAATCTAATAGTGAGTGAACTCACAGGTGTAGGGGATAAAATTGAAGACGGTGATCTAAGCATGCTAATTCTTTGTGGAATGCCCGAGGACTGGGATAATGTTATATCAACAATGTGTAACCTACCAGAGTCAGAGTTCACCAGTGCCAACATCAGACGTAAATTGTTAGCTGAGGCAGAGCGCCGGTATGCTACAACAAATGAAGGGATGGGTGCACTGTCAGTCAGGAACTCTAACAAGAAACAATTCCCTCATGAACATCAAGGTTCTAAAACTGTTAGAAAATGTTTCGGATGTGGGAAAACAGGGCATATTGCACGGGACTGTTTCAAACTGAAAAAGAATAACGGTAAACAACAGGAAAAGGGAGCGATACATCAACATCACGAAGCAAAGAACTTAAATGTGATGATATAATGCAGTATAATGCAGCAGTTGTATCAGAAGAGGATACGTGGGTAATTGACTCAGGTGCCACGCATCATATGACTCCGAACAGAATGTATTTTTCCACGTTGAATAACGAGAATGTAGGACAAGTGACCACCATTGATGGTACATCACATTCAAACATAGGAAGAGGTAATGCTCAAGTAGATCTGATCAACAATTCTGGACAACTTAGAAGCATAGTTGCTCAGAATGCAATGTTCGTACCTGGGATCAGACATGGTGTACTCTCTGTTCTACAAATTGTGGAAAATGGTCATGAGGTTATCTTCGACAAGAAGGGATGTCATATCTACGACAATGATCATAACTTGATGATCAGAGCAGAGAAGAGAGGAAGGCTCTATCTCGTCAGGACTGCTCCGTCCAGATTTCCAGAATCAGGAGAATGTTCAAATTCCATTGCTCAAACCAACAATTTTCGTAAATTCCCACTAAATTTATGGCATCAGAGACTCATGCATATCAACTATGACACCATAGTAGACATGATGAAAAGAGAAGTTGTCATTGGTTTGAACTGTCAGGCTGAAAAACCTGATAAGTGCTCTGATTGTATGATTGGAAAATCGACAAAAAGACCTTTCCTGAATTTGAGATCTACCAAGGAAACTCAGACACTAGCCCTTGTTCACTGTGATCTAATGGGACCGTTCAACATTGAGAGCTGGGGTGGATCAAGATTTGTCTTGACCATCATTGATGACGCATCAAGATATACAAGGGTAATTTCCTCAAAAGGAAGGGCGATACTCTAGAAAAATTCAAGGAATGGATGAAAGAAGCTGAAAATCAGACGGGATTTTCTCTCAAGAGGATCCGTACAGATAACGGACTAGAGTTCTGTTCATCTCCTTGGGATATTTTCACGAAGGCCCATGGTATAGTACATGAACGCACCATGGTCTACACACCTGAACAGAATGGTGTCGCCGAACGCATGAATAGGACTTTGCTGAACTTAGTGAGGAGTACTGTGAACAGTTGCAATCTGCCACCCGCCTCTTGGGCAGAGCTCACCAACACAGCAGCATACTTGAGAAATCGTGTTACAAACAGACACAATGAAGAGAAAACGCCTTTTGAATTGTGGTTTGGAAAAAGACCTGCTCTGCAACATCTGAGAGCAATCGGCTGCGAAACCTTTGTTCATGTTCCAAAACAAAGAAGGAATTCGAAGCTTCAGCCAAGAGCCACTAAAGGAATTCTCGTGGGTTATTCTCTACAGGGACGAGGTTGGAGAATCTGGATTCCTGAAAAACGCCAAGTGGTGGAATCTAGAAATTGTGTATTCAAAGAAGAAATCCTCTATAAACAGCCCAAAAGAGAAAGGGATACTCTACCATCTGTCCATTTCTCCTCGAAAGAGGCCTCCTTTCAAGAAGAAAGTAATGCAGATCAACCAGTAGACCGAGAAACTGAAGAACTGATTGGAACTACAGGTGGAATAGATCAGCTATCTGAGACTCTCCCAGAGAACCTGAGAAGCCATCCAATGACACTCCGAAGTCATGGAAAGACGGCAGAATCTCTGGAAGAGGATAATAGTGGTGGACAGATAAATGCCACAAGTGCAGAGGACAATAACCCCACTTATGAAGAAGCCATGAACAGCCCTGAGGTAGTTAATTGGATAGAATCCATTGAAGAAGAAAGGGAATCGCTCGAAAGACATGATGTATGGCAACTGCAGGAATTGCCGAAAGGTATCAAACCTTTAAAATGTAGATGGGTACTGAATAAGAAAATCAATGCAGTGGATGGTACCACTAGATACAAAGCACGTCTAGTCGCCAAAGGCTTCACTCAACGTAGAGGAATTGACTACAACGAAGTCTATACTCCTGTTTCCAGTTTTGAAACTATAAGGCTATTAACGGCGATAGCAACAGAAAAGGACTGGTTCATTGACCAATTCGACGTGAAGAGTGCTTATCTTCATGGGACACTCAATGAGACTATTTACATGGAACAACCTCAATGCTTCAAGAAACCAGGAGAAGAAAACTTGTTCTGCAAGCATAAGAAATCAATCTATGGATTAAAACAGAGCGGAAGATGCTGGAATAAATTCTTAAACAAACAACTTCACGAAATAGGATTCAAACGTAACCCAATTGATCCGAGCATTTACGAAGTTGAACTTGAAGAAGGAAGGATCATTCTCTCAATCTATGTGGATGACATCTTTGCCATTTCAGAGAATCAAGCAGCGAGAAACAAATGCAGAGAACTCTTAAATTCCAGTTTTAAAGTGAAGTATCTAGGACCAATTTCTCATATGCTTGGAGTATCCTTCAAGAAGTCAGAAGATGGAAGTATGACTCTTTCTCAAAGTAACTACATAGAAGAACTGCTTCAACGTTTCAGACTACAGGATGCAAAAGGTGTCTCGACTCCAATGGAAACCAATCTTGACCTGAGTGTAAGGAAAAATGGAAATTCCAATGAGCGGTTTCCATACCGTGAACTGATCGGAGGACTGTCATACCTTTCTCAGAGAACCAGGCTCGACATCGCCTACGCAGTCGGGATCCTATCCAGATACTGTGATAACTACACAAGAAAACACTGGGAAGCTGGGAAACGCGTGCTGCGTTATCTGAAGAGCACCAAGGACTTTGGCATAACTTACAGATCCACTGGCAAACCTTTGATTGCCTTTTCGGATGCAAGTTGGGCCTCAGGCATTGTAGACCGAAAAGGAGTATCTGGACATCTCATCATTTTAGCTGGAGCACCAATAATTTGGAGAAGCACCAAACAAACAGTTACCGCTTTGAGTACTATGGAATCAGAATACATTGCACTGTCATCAGCTGTGAAGGACATCACATGGGTACGGAATCTGATGGAACAGCTGAAAATGTCAAGTTTGATTTGTGGAGAAACAAAAGTATTCTGCGACAACCAAGCTGCAATTTTCCATGCGGAAAATTACATCGACAAATCGAAAACTAGACATTTTGCCGTAAAGTACCATTTTGTTCGAGAAAAGATCTCAGAAGAAGCAATCGAACTTTTCTACACTCCGAGTGCTGAGAACCCTGCTGACTTCCTTACCAAGCCTCTTGCTAGAAGCCAGCATGAAAAGTACTGTAGAGCGCTGATGGACTATCGGAATAAACGTCCAGCTGAAGTTATTCCGGGAGGGGATATGTTGGACACCTGCGCCGCCACTCAAGTATAACACGTGACCGGAAGGATGACGTCGGGCCCCCCCCCCTCCTTCTCCAACTGACTGTAAAGTTTAGCCTAACGACGCTGTTGTTTGTTTACCTTCTACGGAGGATGTAACCTCTTTGTTTCCTCTCTTTCCCTTTTTAATCTTTATATAACCTATGCTTTAATAAATTAGTTAGTGCAAGGCTCTTGTCCTAAGTGTAACCAAGTACCTTGTCTACACCCCTACAAGATAATATATAAGAAATATTGTAATTATTTCAAATATGAGGTAACACATTTCCAAGAAATAGTGGCCAACAGGGAGATAGTCACTTCTAACAGTCCTCACAGCAAACCTTCATACTGAATAATAGCTTTGGAAAAGTTTTTGCGGCACTAAATCCCACTCCTCCAAAAGCAGATTCTATTTCAAGAGGGATTCTGGAAGGGGCTGATGAATGCCAATGAATCTACCAAAGCATCCTAGATATTTTCTGGCCGATCTCTGGTGATTCAAGGGTATCATTGACTAGCAATATTGCAGCGAAATATATATATTTTATGAACACAGATTATTAATTTATTTATATCTTGCTACTCTGTATACTCCCTTATTGCTTCTCTTATAAATTTTAGTTGGTGCCTGTGTCTTAAATAAATTGCTGTGTCATCCTGAAGTTTGTCTTTCCTAATTTTCTATGTGACAATGTATTGTTGCGTTGTTGGTTGACAAAGAATAACTTCTGTGGGTACAAAGGATCTTTAGGACTTTATTTAAGCCTAATCGATAAAATAATTACAGAAGAGTGCAAAAAAATAAAACAACAATAAAGAAAACAGCAGTTACATACTCATCAACTGCAGCACGGTGAGGGAAAGCAGGAGCAGAACAGGAGACAGAAGTTCGTAGAACCTTATAGAATCTTCCAAGAAGTACACCAGCGTCGGTGGTAAGCAGCAGTCCGACCTCTTGAGACAGCAGCTTGCTTGGAGCACTTAGCTTCATTCTTCGACTTCTTTTTATTATCTCTCTTCTCCTTAGCATGAGTTTCTCCTCCCTATATATCCCGGAGTAGATCTTTCCAGAACGGTCACGGTTGGTCAGCCAATCAGAAAGCCGCCAGCACCGAGCATTGCGCAATAGTTTTAGATTGGCCAATCGGTTGTTTTCCGCTTTTTTTACATGATTCTTAAATGTTCTAGAATATTCTCTCTCCATTCTGGAATGTGCTTTCCTTTCTACGTAACAGTATATATATATATATCCGCGCGCGGTGTGAATAATCATTATCCTTATATATATAAAAGTCAGTGTATGTATTTATGTATGTATGTATGTGGGTATCTATGTCGGCTATACACGTCCACAATACGTAACTAATCTGACTGAAATTTTAACAGTATATAGAGTAGAATCTGGAAAAACTTATAGTGAAAATTTCAGGTCTCTATCCCGAATATTCTTCGAGTTATTTGCAAATTGCGTTGCAAATTTGCCTTTTCGCTCGCAAGCAGCGCCTCTAGCGGTGAAGATAGGAGGTAATATCAGCTGACCTAATGTACATGTAAAACGTGTTTTGACAGGACATAGAGAAAAATCTGGAAAGATATTTATCGGATTTTTAGCCAATAAAAAAAAATAAAATTGACAGGTTCTGGGCAAAAATAGTTGTTTTTTTAGTCAGAAAATGATGATGACAATATTGCTGTATCATGTTTGATTATCAGATACAAAATTATATCGGGAAAAAATCCAAAAAGCTGAGACCACGGGTGAAGCCAGTTCATTTTTAGTGTGCAGGAACAAAATTCTAACAGAAAAACATTCATTCGAGCAGAAGACACAAAGCCAGATCATCTCTTTATAAAAATATTGCTTCTCTGACACAAAGTTTGGAGCGGGACGTTTCACAAGAGTGACATCCACGGCGCCAATTTATAATTGTAACAAATAGTATTTGAATAAAAGCATTTAATCGGGTAAAACCCGGGCGTTGCCCGGGTCATTCGGCTAGTTATCCATAAAAAGAACTGGGTGCCAATGATATCCCTAAAATATTTTACATCGAGCTCAAGAATAAAGGGCCTGTATCATTAATCAGTCAATGTCCCTCAAACATGTGGAGAGGTGTATGCTGGCCTCAAAATGAAGCCAGCCTAGACAATGGGATCCCCTCCTTTAATGAGGTCTCTTTCTCTCAGCATCAGTGATATGAAAGTGGTTCTCTCTAGATGAAGACTGAGAATCAGTGACTCGTCATTGTAGAGAATATAGGCATCAAGCTCATGACACCAATTCAAGTAAGCTTTTCTGTGAGAAGAAGTGAGAGGTATACATACCATTGGTTGGCTTGCATGAAGGCCAGCCTCCTGAAGCCTTCCATAAGCAGTCTGTCTCTTGAAACTGTGGTTCCAGAGGCACACAAGAGTTTATTGGAGACCTGAGTCCATGGTACCTAGCTCTCAGTCAGATAGTGGTCTTCTTCAGTCATGATGGATATTTTCCAGCCTTGTCCTAGTATCCTGTTGATGGTTTCAGTTTCACAGAATTGTTTCCATGGCTGGTACACACAGTTATGTCACCACGGGATTGGCCTGCTTCCATCCTTCCAATAGCTCTTCATCGTAAAGAACATTTATGATGGTGCTTGCCATTAAAATGCACATTTCAGCAGTCAGCCTATTTTTTTAATAAACATTTATGTGTAAAGACGTTTTGATTGATTTATCATGCAAGATTTTAAAATAATAATAGTTATGATATACCAACAGAGCGAGCATTCACCAAGAATAAAGAAATATTTGCATACTTCCAAATTAAATGAAACCATTTATTGAAAAATGAATTTATAAGATTATTGTTTGCCCCCCCCCCCCCCCCCCCTAGGTTTGCCAATTTTGCTTTAAATGTAGAGTTCTATATAAAAAAAGGATTTGTTCACTCAATTTTGGAAGCCATTATATTTTACCAGATAAATGACAATATTTTGAGTGACTGTTGATACTGACACTCCCTCAGCATTTATGACAAACATATTTTCTTCTTTCAAGTTCAGCTCCTCCACTAAATGGAAGTAACCAAATGAGGCTCTCATGCAAGTGAAAATTTTAACTTCTTTCAATGTGAAGACATGTGACACTATGACAAGTAAACAACTGCTAACCTCCATGTTTAGAATTGTGCATATGTACTCTCTCGAAATAATAATTTAAAAATCACACAAAACATTTGAAAATGTTACTTTTCGTCAATTTATGATGTAGTACACACCCAGAGGTGTAACATGACTATTTTAAATAATAGGCACACTTTGGATTAGAACTACAATGTAATAAGATCAAATCAAAATAAATAAATAGTGAGTGACATTTCTGTAACAATGCTGTTACCAAAACATCACACATACTATTTATTTATTTGAATTTGGTCTTATTACATTGAGGTTCATGACGATTTTAAAACAAATGCCATAGAGTTTATAGTTATTTCCTCAGTATGCCAAAGAGCTGATGGCAGCTGACTGGTCTATCCAACAGGAATGGAGGAGATCATCAACAAGATCCTCAAGGAGAGCTCCAAACTTCCACAGCTGCAGCAGACAGCTCAGGAGACACTGGGTGAGTGGGTGACATCTCGCACCGTATGTTCCTGTTTGACGTGGCTGTGCAGAGTTCCTGGCCAGCCAGCACAGCCTGATGCGCTCCCACCCCTATGAACTGAGGTGAGAACCTGGGTGGTGTTGGGAGAACTCCATGAGAGGCCAAACTTGGATAGCTTCAAGGTGGTCTCTCATTGGAGGATAGATGTTTTAAATTATTTTTTATTCTTCCAATGGTTACTCATGGGGAGAGGCTTGCTTAACAAAATGTCTCATTGTAGGATGTACTGGATTAATCTACACCAGAAACTGATCTCTGATCGTATTTTGTTCCAATTTAAAAGATAATAACAAAGGCCCTATGCAATGGCTTTCCCATTTTTCATATTGAGGACCATGACTTCCTGGAAGCCGTACACAGACAGTCTGTCTGTATGCTTCTTACATCTATTTCATTTGCAGCACAGAAATTTGTAAACCACTCCTAGCCATATTTTAGTATTTTGTGTACTTCAAATAAACTGAGAAAACAATCTTTTTTTTGAACTTATTAGCCATCACTCTCTTTCTTATTTTTAGAACTTGGAACATCGCAAGACAATTGAGAACAAAAATAAGAAATTTAGGTCAAGGTGGAACAAGTGGGAGTCACAGTTGCATAAAATTGACACTTTGTGTCATACCTCCACAAAAAAAAAGCAAAATTTTTAAGTTCAAATAATTAGTTCATTTTTTTTTAGTTTAAAATTCAAATGCTTTATATAAAAATGTATTTAAGAAATTTCTATCCATGGCCATCTGGCTGATGACATCTGTGTTTCAGAGAGAAATGCCTCTATGTCTTCCAGCAGAGTCTGGACACCCGCAACTCCCGGGTCACCAGCCATGCCATCGCTGGACTCCAGGTCAGCAATTGTCCCTCACAACACTCTATCTTATGTATAAGCTGTCTGCACAAATAATGATTTTGTGAGCAAGTTCAGTACTCCATCCAGCTTCTGTTCTTTACTTGGGAAGCTAAATGAGATGTTTCCCTGTTGGGACCCAAATACAATGCATGTATACAATACTTGTATTATGGGGCATCTTAGTTAGGATTAAATGATGAGGTACAATTTGGAGATTATAGATTAGAAACACAAGATAACAAGACCAAATCCAAATAAATAGTGTGTGACATTTAGGTAACAGTGTTAATATCATCATCAGACAAAAGTACTGAATTTATAATATAAGTAACAATCAGTACTTTTGTATGATGATAGTAACAATGTTGTTACCGAAACGGCACACATTATTTATTTATTTGGATTTGGTCTATCACCTTGTATTTCTTATTAGGATTATCTTTATAGACAATCTTATTGAAAGATATTGTGTGATTTGACTCATTTACATTTCTCAATGGAATAGCAAAGCAGGATCTCTACCAGGATGCCATCAGTGTCTTGAGCACAGGATACTTGAGAGTAGTTGTTGGTTGGGTGAGGTGGCATCCTTCCATCTCTTGTATCCTGTACTAGGGACGGACTCTACAGGTAGACACAGCTACTGCTGCCTCCTACCAGGGATGTCCCAATCACAGCTGGACCTCATTATATCACCTGGGGCCAAGGTGCTATTACCATGTTGTTATAGCCATAGTTGAAACACTTTAGAATTAGGATCTTATATGTTGCTTATTAAAGAAGGCAGTTCTAGTAAGGTGTTCCACCATATATATATATATTTCCTATTACTGAATAGCAGAACCTCATGTAGAACACCACACAGAGATAGTAGATAATGGACTCACTTTTGGGTCTAGAATTACATTGCTCTTAGATGAGCTAGTGTCGAATAAATGTGTCACAAAGGTGCTACCTGTCCTGCCACCTCTGCAATCAGTGTATTTATCACTTATGTGCTGGGTAAATCTTCCTTAAATAATAGGATCCCATCTCAACAGCCTTTCAGCTCAGGTGGGTTTTTGACACAATGTAGAATTAAGATTCCCCTCTTCTCAGCCTCAAAGTGGACTTAATTCAAAACTGAAATCTGCTTGGAAGGTTGCTTCTTCCCCTCTACATAGGAATAGGTGCAGCAAACAAAGTACAACCTCTCTTGACCAACCCATCTAACCTTTCTAAGAGTTCAGTTTTGTTTATAGTCAAAACACAAGGTAATAACACCAAATCCAAATCCTTATATCTATAAGATATCTATAAAAATGAAATCCAAAATCGATGTTTGTTATCGCGTGGCGCAAAATCTACAGAATAAATCATTATGAAATTTTGCATGTAGGTAGCTGAAGATTTTGTTTAACATATAGGCTATTCAAAAAACTAAAAAGGTTAATGTGTTTTTTTTTTTTTTAAATATAAAACCAAAAAGTGTTAGTTCCAGCCTTTTACCGCTTGGGCGCAGCACTGGTCGCGACGATAAATGAATTTGATTGGTTAATAATTTACACGTGGTTTGTTTACACAGTGAATGTTAGTTTGTTTACACAGTGGATGTTTTTAAAATGAAAGATTATCCAATCGCCGTGAAACTTTAGTAAGTTATTTACTCTACTACTGGGAAGGTTTCTGGTTTGAATTTGATTTGAAATAAATATTCTTTGCAATTTTATTTGCAAATTTTCTACTTTCACTCGAAAACAGCACCTCTCGCGGCATCTGGTGAAATTATATTTATAAATGTAACAATGCTTAAAATGTGTTCCAAGTATAATAAATTTAATTTGAGAATTTAGAAATATAATACTACAATGACGTAAAAAAACTTGGCATTTTAATATTAATATATATTTAAAGAAAAAATTGTAACGTTTTTGTGTTAAATGTTGAAATGTAATGTTAAAATATATTTTTACATTGGTAATTTTATTTGTTGTTGTTTTATAATAATGAAGATGCAAATTACATTGTTGTTGTTGTTTATTATCGTTTGTTTATATAAAACATTTACATTGAATGTGATGATTATAACAAAAATGAATTTTTAAATTAATATATATAATTCATGGAGAAAAAAAGAAATAATTAATTATCAAATTCACAAAAGTGACAATATCTTATTTAAAATATAATAAATGTTTTAAAAACATTATGTGTTTCAAAAATATATTTAAATGCATATAACAATATTCATATTTATATACGTTTATAAATCTATATTTAGGTGGATCGGATGTTTTCTAGAATCGTTTTAACAAATGTTCGTTAGGCAAACTTTTACTCAGGTAAAATCCGGGCGAAGCCGGGTACATACGCTAAATACCGTTATTTACAAATGTTCGTTTGTTTCCAGATACTATTCCTTCAACTTCAAATTACCGAGTGGACCAATTAATATTGATTTTATTCAACTTATCAAGTATTTTTAAAGGGGCCGGGAAAAATTTTAAAAATATCAAGAGTATAGACAAGTGTAGATTCAGTATATAGGGATTGAATGTTTGCTAGAATCGTTTTAACAAATGTTCGTTAGGCAAACTTTTACTCGGGTAAAAACCGGGCGAAGCCGGGAACATATATATGTTGTAAATAATTTTACCACATTATTTTCTACATAAATTATATTTTTATTAATACTTTATTGTTTATTTCATAGCTGAACTCAGTGATGCCGAGAAGTCCAGACGGCGCTGATGTAGATATAAATATTGTTTTTTTTGTTTAGTTGAGTGAATTAGACTTTTTTGTTATCAAATATGTAAATCTATATATATAAAAATCACTGTTTGTATGTTTGTTTGTTTGTATGTCCGGTATACAAATTCGCAGTAGTTCACTAATTCAAACCAAAATTTCCATACATAGGTAAAAAAATACGGGGAAGACGATTGGCTATTTTAAAAAATATATAAATCAATTATTAAAACTATATATTTTATACAGACAGGACATTCTTTCGATACCTCTCACCCACAGGCATATTACTCAGGAATCAAGAGCAAATACAAAAGATTGGTCGTCGAGGCGTTACTCTCTTTAAGACATAATAGTATTAATAGACACATAGACATCCCTGATATATATAAAGCAATATTGCCATAGTGTACCTTAGGGGACCATTGCCAGTACGTTTTATTTTGGATTGTTTTACTCATGCAGCCTTAAATTGAAACGTGTCTTAATCGTGAAGCTTCTTTTGAATTTCTTCTTGGCATGCTCAGGGCACACGGATATTACTTACTATTGTTTATCTCACTGGTTTGCTAACATGTTTATATTTTTCTTGTAAATATGATAATTTTTCTCAAAATGGATATGAATATATGATGCAAGATTCTTCAGATATGATGTCCTGTAGAAGGGTTATTGACCCGAAAGCTTGGCTTTATTAAAACTTATAAGAAACGCATTCTCGTTCGCTTTAAATCTATCACTTAAAAACTATATATTCAAATTATTCTACTTAGCTCACGAACAGCGCCCTCTATCAAAGATTAGATTAAATTATGCTGATGCAAACAAATAGATAATGCTAATAACAAACAATTATAAAAAAAAATCTTTTCTAAATATATATCACTCAGGTAGATATGCACACGGGTCAATCCCGGGGCGAAGCCTGGGTCACCCGTCTAGTTTACTATATTTTTGTTTAATTTAGTTTTTTTTTTCTCTCAAGATTGAGGTATTCTACCTGTTAAGATTCCTCAAGTTTGTTATTACCATTAATTTTGTAAAACTTTGACGATTGGTTACTAAATAAACCCTTCAAGAGAGAGAGAGAGAGAGAGAGAGTGGAGTGTTTTAATATTCTTTAATCAAAAGGCCTCGACTGCTCTATCTCATCTCACCACCAGCACCATTTTTTTAAAAATAGAAATTTAATATAATATATATTTGTTTGTCGGCTATGCACACCCACAATATGTAACTAATCTCGCTGAATATATATTATATAAATATATAATGTAATGAATATTATTATCATAATATTCTATGTTCTGAAAAATTATTACCAATAATATTTGTTAGGCAAACTTTCACTCGGATAAAACCCGGGCGAAGCCGGGTACACATCCGCTAGTAAATAATATAAATATGAAAAAAACAATATAAAAAATAAAACCATTTCTTGGTTTTTCAGGAAGCCACTGGGGCCAAAAAATCTTTTTGGTCGCAGTGGTACAGCCTACTCCACGCTGACGAGCGCCAAAAGCGTGAAACACGTTCGTGGATGGCTTTTCTTGATTTATCAAGAAATTGGGTTGGCCAAATATCAGGGAACAAGTTAAATCAATGAATAGTTGATATCTGTTCCACCAGATGGGGCTCTGCCTTCTGAAAAGCACATGTGCTCCTGGTCAGGATATGCCTTTTTGATTTTTAATTTAAATATGTAATAAATTACCTTGTATTTCTAATCTATAATCCAAATTGTGCTTTGTCACAGTATAGATTCAAAATTATTTTGTAAAACACAAGGTTTGATCTTAGAGAAAATCTCTAGATTTGATCTTTTGTGAAAGATAAAACTTGATTTTAAAACCTAATTCAACATTATTGTTCTCCAAGCAAGAACTGTGCTAACTCAGACGGTCCAACTGTTGTGAAGAAAGAGGGCCTAGCCTCAATTTCCCTTCCCCTTTTCATTCTTTCTGTCACTTGTATGGCCCCCAGCTCCAAACTTGTTGTTTTCTCCTCTTTATTGGTTCATACAATTACCGATTTTCTGATTATTTTAATCAAACTAGAGGAATTTCTACTACCTGTGTGTAGGAACTCTTAATTATTCAACATTAAAAGATCTATACATTAAAAACAAAATTAAAAAAAAGTATAATGCAAACTTTGTTTTCAAGCTCAAAACATTTCATTATTCCGTGGTTGAATAGAAAGAGCTGTGGCTATAAGGGAAACATTCACAAAGGAGTTGACTAAGCAGAACAAGTGCTGAGATAAGTTCCTGGTGTGTCAGAGGTTGGTGTGGGACAAGAGCTTCCAGACCCCATTTGAGCACGAGGATGAGGAGCGGTGGCTGGGCTGGCAGGTGCTGCAGGCCACCTCAGGCCTGGCCCTCTACGGGGAGGATGTCCAGCAGGAGATTCTCAAGGTAACCTTTCTCTCTTTTTCCCTCTCCATATATACTTTCTTGTTTAAAATTACCTTCTATTCAGTTCCATCACAGATAAATTAATCCCTAGTAGCTCAAATACACTAAAGATTTCAGACACTTAATGAGAGCAAATGGATTAGAAAAGATTAAGAAAAATTAAAGGGAAAAAAAAACTCCAATGAGCTGGCTGAAAGGGGTTAAGGAAGCTATCGGAAGTTCACTAAATGAGCTGCGAGTCAACAAGAGATCAAATTGAAGAATGTTTGTCCATATAAGTCACCAAAAGTCTAACTCAGCTTGATGAACACTAACAACAACAATGTTCTATTTAAACTCGAGACAGAGAAGTAAGTCCACCAGCCTCTTCTTCTTTAATCAAACCTGTCTGATGTGACACAAAAATTCCCTTATGTGAGGTCCCTGGTAGGAGGCAGCAAGATTTGAAGGATGTCAGTCCACAGCTCTATTTTAAAAATAATATAATAAGATTACCCACACAATGTGGCATCAGACTACCACAGCATTGTTTATATAAATTCTACAAGGCCGCAGTCAATGTCCGTTGGAGAACAATGGAAGCGCCGAATGTCGTGGTTTGCTTGGAGGAAGAAAACGAAGATTGAATGCGGCTGATTCAACACTAGCCCTCTCAATGATATCCTAACCTTGACATATTTTAAACATTGGTACTTTAATTTAAATTTTTAATCATGTATGGTTCCTTTTGCTCTGTATGTTTATTTTTTGTATATATGGTTATATTTATTTTTTTTTTTTTCTTTCTTCTCGCTTTTCTTTTTCCTTATTACTTCCTGTATTCTAGTTTTTACTTTCGAAATATCTTCCTTTGCTAAATCCTGTAGAGGGGAATCATGTATAGGGCTGGATGCCCCAATAAAAAGGCTTGTGTGTGTGTGTGTGACTACCACAGCATTAACATTCTCAGGTCTACATTTGGGGATGATACAATAGGAAGGTGCATGTGAAAGATCATCATTAAAGTTTCAAGACACTGTGAACTCAACGAACCAACTGTTCCATTCTACTTGATGGCAACTTTTGTCACTCACATACCCCCCCCCCTACAGAAAACAATTTGAATTCTAGATAAATTTCAATGGTGTACATGGCTGAATCCAAAAAGATAAGTCTCTCTATAAAAGGATTTTGTGGACAACATTGTTATCAAAATTGAATACTGAGTTAGAAAATTTTACAGAATATCTATATATATAAAATTGAATGTCTGTGTGTGTGTCCTCTATGGATTCAAAAACCATACATCCAATCGCCGTGAAATTTTGGGATATTATTAGGCGTATCCCCGGAAAGGTTTACGAAAAATAATTTCTTGAATATCTTGAATATCCTTAGAGTTATTTGCAGATTTGTAGCTTTAACTCGCAAGCAACGCCATCTTGCAACGGAGATCTGCCCCTCCCCCCCCCTCCCCCCCGTCCGGCCGCCGGCCAGTTGGTTGGACAGCAGTCGAAGTTCCCACCGACCAATCAGAAGGATCAAGAGCCCCCCCCCCCCCCATCCGGCCGCCGGCCAATCAGAGTGATCAAGAGGTCCTGGCGCGTGGGGGGCGGGTGACCTCCGGGAACTACGTCCGGGACCGGGAAAATATGTTCACTAGATAAAACGATGATTTTGTAATGTAGAAAATTAGGAAAGACAAAATTCAGGATGACACGGCACACAGGGACCGGGAAAAAATAATCACTTTATCTAGAGATTCACGACCATTACTTTATTCAACTTATCGAGTATCTTTCAAGGGACCGGGAAAATATGTTCACTAGATAAAACGATGATTTTGTAATGTAGAAAATTATGAAAGACAAAATTCAGGATGACACGGCACACAGGGACCGGGAAAAAAATGTTCACTTTATCGAGAGATTCTAATTTACGAGTTTCAAATTATCAAAATATATCTTTTTTTTTTATAAGTTTATAGAGAATTGTTTTAACAAATGTTCGTTAGACAAACCTTTACTCGGATAAAACCTCGGGCGAAGCCGGGTACGTCCGCTAGTAACTTATATAATAGTACAACTGGTAATTTACAGTTGGCACAAAAATCACTCATACTTGAAAGCACTATTGAGTACCTATTCAGTATTTCTGGGAAAAAATGTTATCCTTACTGGTGAAAGTAAGTGAAATTAGGTTTGATCTTATAGAGAAAGCCAAATTAAGTAAATCTACATCAAATTATTATTCTTGTTGTGACATGGGAATATGTCAGGCTGGCTTATATGGTATATTGAAGGCTTAGGAATGCCGTTCCGTGAATATTGGAAAGTCATTTGGAGGCCTTAACATTGGGAAATGAGAATTCTCCAATAAACTAATTCTAACTATACAGCAAGAACAACTCATAATGGGAGCTTTATATTGTTATCAAAAATATAAACACTTTCAATCCTTAAATCTTCCTCTAATAGAAGAGTCAGTTTAGGAGTGGTATTAGGAAAGAATCAGTTGGAGGTGTGTGGATGGCAGGTGTACCTGCAACTGTCGTGCTCCCCGGCTTGCCAGCTGACCACCAACTACCTGCTCCACCTGGTCACCCTCTGTCTGGAGGTGTTCCCGGCTGGGGGGGCCCAGGTGCAGACTGCTGCCCTAACTGCCGCCACTCAGACCATCCAGACCTTCCTGGCCTCCCGCCACTCTGTGAGCCAGCCCTCCTTGCTATTTTTATATATTCTTTTTTTATTTTATCATATAGGGACAATTTATTTTGTTAGTAAACTGAAGATGAAAAATGATATGGTACAATTTGGATTATAAATTAGAAATAAAAAGTAATAAGACCAAATCGGAATAAATCAATAGTTTGTGATGTTTCAATAACAGCATTGTTATTGAAATGTTGCAAACTATTTATTTGGATTTTGTCTTATTATCTCTTATGAAGATGAAAAATATTTGACTTAACCCCAGTGGTAAACCTTTTTAGCAATTGCTCCAATTAAAAAAAAAAAATAGATTGTCACAACTATTGTAGTGTACATACTGTTTGTTTGAAGATTTATCAGTCATGTTTAATCAAAAGTTAAAAAGATGCTTCTCTCTGTAATTGTAAAAATTTCAACAAACATATTTTTGCTATGAACACAAATAACACTGAACAATTTCATCCTTAGCATACAGATGGTGCTCTATGGTCAGTTTACTTCTACACAGTCCATTGTGGTAGAACCATTGTTGTGGATTATAGAAAGATAAATTCAGATTGCAAATATTTGGTTTATTAAAATATTGTTGAGGCAAGAAGTTGTGAAGGATACTTTTTTTAAAAAGTGGATTAGTACAGTTGAGTATGTGATCCTGGTAAACTTATCTCCTCTTTAGGGATCTCTAAGGGGATGATCTAATTGCTAAGGCTATTCATGTTGTGGCCATTTTCTCACATGTCATCTGTGTTTTCAGGAGGAGCAGGCCTCTGAGACAGCAGATGAGGACAACTCTGCTGAACCAGGTACACATTAAAAGAAACACCATTTATTACATACATATTACATTATGGAATTCACATTTCTGTGTGCAGACACTGCTAGCTCCTCTCTTGAGTCTGTTGCGGAGGAGGTCATGCCAGTGCTAGGCTTCCTCTGCAGAAAGCTCAAAGAAAACAGGTAAGGTTTTTATGGCATTCACCTGAATTTCTCTGATGCACTTTCAATATTCTTTGATACCTTCCATTTAACACATATTGGGAATTACTAATTACGTATAATTCTATATATAAATTATATATTCTATAGATACATTATTTTATTTATTTATATACAGTAGAACTACCTCCCTGTAAAGGACACCTAATTGCAGAGCTAAAGTGTCCTTTGGGGAGAGGTGTTCTCTTACCGGAGAGTTGCTAAATTGTAAAAATGGTAATTTTGCAAATGAAAACTGTCCTTTGTGAAGAAGTGTCCGCTAGCGGGGTGTCCACTAAAGTGAGGTTCTTCTGTATATTTGTGGTTGTTGTTTTTGGGGAATTGTGCATGATATATTTATATAATGGAAGTTTTAGATTGACTCAGCCAAGCTACTGAAAAGGCTCACCATTTATGAACCAAACCTCTCTTTTCATTTTATATTCTGTTCAGTAATTTTGCGTAGAAATTTTTCTTATATTTTTAAATATATAAATACAGTGGAATCTTGTTATTGCAGCAAGTTGGTTAGCATTGTAATTATCAAGTTTTAAAATCCCCTAAAAAAATCCCCTATGATTTTACTTTTCCAAATGATTCTACAAATTGCAGTTACCAAGCCATGTTTGGCTTCTTTAAATGAAGTTGACTTTAGTTTCAAGTTTGTATTTCTCTTCACTTTCTTCTTGCACCCACCCCATCATGTAACTCCTTAAACAATTGGTCAATAATAGATCTTATATACGAGGTGTGTTCAAAAGGTATTGCGACTTTTGTGTTTTTTCAAAAATTATTTATTTATTCATGAATACCTATTTTGTCCCCTTCAAAGTAATCCCCATGAGATATTATACACTTGTGCCAACGGTTTTTCCAATCTTCGAAGCACTTCAAAAAATCATTTTTAAAAATCTTTTTCAGCTCCTCCTTCGATGCCGTCTTTATCTCGTCAAGCGTAGCGTAACGTCGTCCTTTCATGGGCCTCTTTAGTTTAGGGAACAAGAAAAAGTCACAGGGGGCCAGATCTGGGGAATACGGTGGCTGTGGCACCATTAGTGTGTTGTTTTTGGCCAAAAAGTCGCGCACAAGCAACGATGTGTGAGCAGGGGCGTTATCGTGGTGCAAAAGCCAATTTTTGTTCTTCCACAAATCCGGGCGTTTCTGGCGGATTGCTTCGCGCAAATTGCGCATAACTTGCAGGTAATATTCCTTATTGACCGTTCTACCCTGTGGCAAGAACTCATGATGCACCACGCCCCCGCAATCGAAGAAAACTGTCAGCAAAACTTTCACATTCGACCGAACTTGGCGAGCTTTTTTCTGTCTTGGTTCATGCTGCAGCTTCCATTGAGATGATTGAGCTTTGGTTTCCACGTCATAACCATAAACCCATGCTTCGTCACCAGTTATAACCCTCTGGAGCAAATTTGGGTCGTCGCGGACAGAGTCCAACATCTCATTAGCAATGTTCATGCGATGCTGTTTTTGGTCGCAATTGAGCAATTTTGGTACGAATTTCGCGGCGACCCGTCTCATGCCCAAATCAGTGATAAAAATCGAATGCCATGAGCCAATCGATATGTTTAGGTCCTCAGCAACTTCTCTAACGATGATTCGACGATTGGCCAATATCATTTTCTCCACTTCATTAATTTTTTCGTCTGTTCTTGAAGTGCTCGGGCGTCCGGCACGCTCTTCGTCGTTCACATCTCGGCCTTCTGAGAACATTTTGTACCACCGATAAACGTTGCTTCGGTCCAAGGTAGCTTCTCCGTATGCCACAGTCAACATTCGGAATGCATCTGCGCACTTAATTTCGTTTTTAACACAAAATTTGATACAGGTTCTTTGATCCATTTTTTTTAATAGGTAAAAATCGAAGACGATCCAAAACACCTGCAAGCAAAGCAGCTGTCAAAAATTAAGTGAACATTCAAAATGGCCGAGCTTGTCGGCATAAGTGAGAGACATGAGTACCAACATAAAACCACAAAAATATCAAAATTCGAATATACGTAACCCGCGAAAATTCAAAAGTCGCGATACTTTTTGAACACACCTCGGTATATTATTTATTTACAGTGAAATCTCTTTCTATATAGTTTTGGTATCGTCAAAAGAACAATGGTAATCAGCAATTGCCATATTAAGTCTTTAATTGAGAATTTTCCTGCCCAATTTAAGACTTTTTGTTCTGTTTTGGAATATTTTTGGAATATTTAAGCCCAATATTTTAAATTATATGAAAAATATTGGGCTTAAATATTTGTGCTTGCACATCTTACCAACAGACATTTCATTCGCTCTATCTGACAAATTTTCATACCATTTTTATATATTTGAATAACTTTAAATCTACCATTAAGATCAA
>CP092867.1:80645053-80730176 GCA_030710605.1 Cordylochernes scorpioides
AGTAACCATCCCAATTTGGATCCGCACGCATTGGGTCCAGATAAATTTTGGAATCTAACCTTCCCGTTAAATAAGCATGGAGCAAGCTCTGCTCCTATCACTAAATCAATCTGGCTAGATTTGTCAAAATTGGGGTTATTAATATATTCCTTCACACGAAATTTCTTCTCTGGTTAAGATTTGGCAGACCGTACTGACTCCAGCTCCCAGATTTTTTTTGAGAAATTCATATTGTTCCTCCGACGCGAACATAGTTATATCTTGATTGGAATTTTCACCTGACAGTAATATTTTACCTGTAAGTAACCATCCCAATTTGGATCCGCACGCATGGGTCCAGATAAATTTTGGAATCTAACCTTCCCGTTAAATAAGCATGGAGCAAGCTCTGCTCCTATCACTGAATCAATCTGGCTAGATTTGTCAAAATTGGGGTCAGCCAGCAGAAGATTTTTCAAATAAATCCAATTATCCTTTTCTATAAAGAAATTGGGCAATTTGATGTGATCTTATCAATGACTATAGGATTGGCGTTGAATATTAGGTTTGAGAGAATGTGAGCTAAATTGGAGAGATACCTCACCATTGATTGTTCTACAAGTTTGTTTCCCAAACCAAAAACTGTAGTTTTACATTCAGCAAGAGGGAAGATTTAATTTCTTTCGACAACTATTTGTTATAAGACACCTTTGAGAGCCTGTATCTATGAGGGATCTACATGTTTGAAGAACCCCGTTTTCCGATTTGACCTTTATTAAACCGTAGAGAGTAATATCCGATCATGACTTTTGTTGTTTGCAAAACATGAGACACTGGCATGGGTCAATGAAGATATGTCCGCAACAGGATTTAACATTTCTGGTTTGAACTGATGCAAAAGAGTACGATGTCTCTTATTGCATGATTTGCAATTTTGCGTGAAGACGCATGACGATACTCTATGGTTAGATCTTAGACAGTTGTAACATAGACGATTATCTTTTACAAATGTCCATCTTTCAGGTAACATCATACCATTAAATTGGGAAATTTTTAACAAAAATGTTCACCTTTACATAAGACGCATGACTTGACTGCTATCTATACTAGAGTCAGAGTTAAATGTTGCTGAATGAGAATGAGTGGATTTATTCATTTTGTAGAATTGTTTTGAATTTTCTTTATTCTGAAAACTCCCGAGACTTCCAGCAAATCTTTCCAGGAAAGAAATCATCTTTTCAAACGATGAATATTCTTCTCAAGAAACTCATCTCCCATTCCTCTTTATTTAACGATCAAGTTTTGATTGAATTATATGAATTAAAATCATATCTGATGAATTATTACGTTCCAATCCGAGGATAGAGAGATTCTGAATGCTTTCGTTACAAGTGTCCAGGAGATCAAGTAAATCTTTAGTCGATTCTTGTTTTACATTTTTTAGATCATACAAATTTTGAATTTGTTTAAAAGCCAATTCACATTTTTTTGTCGAATCTATTGACCAAGGTTTGCCAGGCAATAGGAATTTTCATCAGAAATATTGAACGCCCTAATAAGTCTAGCGGCATTTCCTTTTAGTGCAGAATTTAAATATTGAGTTTTTGAAAATTTCCAGTGTTGGATTTTGATCAATAGATATAATAAAAAATTCTTTAAAAATCAGCTGATCTGAAATATCACCACTAAAGGTGGGCAATTGAAATTTGGGAAGTTCTAAATTGGTTTCACCATAAAATGTATTTTTATTTAAATTTCCCAGCGATCTATTTATTTTTATCAAAAAATAATTGATTTTAGACTTTGCCTCAAAGGATACCATAAATTTTTCTTCAGCATTGAGGCCTTTATATTTTACTAATTTCACATATTGATTATCAAAGCTAGCTTTTAAATTTAACAAGTCTTCTTTATTTTGCATAAGTGCGTATTTATCATTGCCTTCTAAATTATATTCTACATCTGCTTTTATCAATTCTAAACTTTTAATCAGAGATTCAAAAATTAAGATTTCTGTTTCCTTATTTTAAAGATTAGTATTCAAAACCTTACCTTTATTTATTTCTATGGCTTCTAAGAACTTTATATTTCTTCTACTTCTTTCCGGGTTTCGGCACCAAAAAATGTTAGCACGTTTTCTTTGAAGTTTCTTCTAGAAAGAACGAGCTGACTCAATTCGATTCAATTCGATTTATATCAAACAACAAAAGGGAATTACATTACGATTTAATGCGATTTAGTTGTATATATAACACAAAAGAAAACAGAAGAAAAAAAAAGAATGATGATAACAATAAAATTCTATGAATATGAATTATAATTAATTAATAAAATACAATATAATAATAAAAAATAAAACAACCCATTATCATGCGATTTAATCAATAAATGCATTCACTTCGGATATTATCCAGATAGATGGAAAGAGGCAGCTCTCAGGATAATTTCAAAACCTCACAAAATGAATTTAGAATTAGTAAATAGTTATCGACCTATTTCATTAATTTCTAACTTATCAAAATTATTTGAAAAAAATTGAAAAATAAAATATACGAATACTAAGAAAAAATGATCTCCTCAGCCCAGACAACATGGTTTCTTGAAGAATAAGTCAACAACAACCTGTTTGAAAGAAATCACAAAGATCATAATGGACATAGACAGAAATAATAGTTACGCGGATTGCAATTGATATACAAGGAGCGTTTGATAATACATGGTGGCCAGCCTTGTTTAAAAAATTAGAAGAAGACAATTTACCAGTTGAATTGATCAAAATTTTACATTCTTTTTTGTAAAATAGAAAAACGATTTTCAGTATAATATATGAAAGTTTCAATTATATTAAAAGGGCTGTCCTCAGGGTGGGCCATTGTCTCCGTTGTTATGGCTGATATATTTAAATGATCTGCTAACTAATTTGCAATCACTAAACTCTGAAATCATATGCTATGCTGATGATGTAACAATTATATGTTGGAATAATGGGTTAACAAATCTAAAAAAAGTCTATTGAGTTTAATTTTGAAAATATAGATCAATGGTTAAATGATAATATAAGCTAAATATCAATCTTGATAAAACTAGTATTTTACACTTGCACAATAAAGACAAAATTTCAATTAATTTTAGAGACAATATTATTGTGCCCGTAGAAAAAATTAAAATTCTTGGAATTACGATTGCGAATCATAGATGGAAAAAACAAATTGAATTTTGGCCCTCACCTTAACATTATACTAAATAAAACCCAAAGATTGAAAAACCTTCTTTTTTCAATATGTGGAAAATCTTGGGGTCTTAGCATCCAAAAAAGGCTTACACTTTATAAATCTATAATAAGACCAACGTTAATTACGGAACCGAAATATGGTCAATTTATTAGCAAAAAATATATGTACAAACTGAACTCAATGCAATATCAAATTCTGCTATGGTGTACCCAATATATAAAAACAACCAGTTATAACTGTGTTCACACCTTAGCCAATATTCCTTTGATCATGATTATATGGAATCTAGAATTATAGGTTATGAGTTGAATAATTTATCAACAGAAGATAAACAATTTTATGATTTGTATATTCCAGGTATACTCAAAGATTTATTATCAAGGATTAATTTAATGAAAAAGAATACTAATCAAACATTTCAAAGTTTATTTCCTCATGAAATTCCGAAATATTTTCGACCAAACTATTATAATTCACAATTTATCACAGGTCATGGAAATTTCAGGTTTTTTCTTTTAAAAAATTCAGGCTGTGCAAGATTCGACATGTTTCTGTGGATTGGGGGAACAAATTTCAATACATCTATTGCTAGAGTGCCCTGTCTTTCAAGATTACAGAGTCAACAACGATTTAATAGTTTTAGGCCCTAGTGATTTAATTTCAAGTAGGGACACATATATAAAATTTGATTTCCTTTGTAAATATATTTTGTATTTCATTAAGAAAAATGGTCTTTGATGTAACAATCTCAAGGAAATATTGGACATATTATATGGTTGTAAACAATATATAGGTGTATGCGTGTATATGTGTGTATATATGTATATATTTTAAATTTAATGATGTAACTGTAAATAGAATTAAAAGAATATCTATATATGTAAAAAATATTTATGAATCTTTCTAAGTTACTTTCTGTGTATCTTTCCATGTTGAATATTTTGTTTGTTATATTTGTATGTACATTTAGCGCAAGTGTCCCTAGGGGGACATAGCGTTTTGAATTGAAATAAATAAATAAAGAGCAACTATTGATCCACCTTTCCCATTCCTCCACTTTCAACTTACTTACCTCCCCGTCTGATCTAATGTTGATTATGGAAAGTCTTGGTAGTTCAGTCAATGAAAACAATACCTCACTCACACAGGCACGTATTGCATTGCCGAACGATATGCAAGAATCAACTCATACTTCCTCTCTTTTTACCACTGCGTCACTCTAAACCATCAGATATCCATTAAAAGTTTACTTGTAACATTTTACTACTTTTGATAAGTTCGTTTTCCCTTTTCTTTCTCTCACCATGTGAGACGTCTCTGAAATTATAATTATGAAAAATAAAAAACAAACCATAATGGCATTTCAATTTATTTACCACTTTTGACTTTTCCAAACATCGCCTAATTTGCGTTTATAAGCATTGCATCAAGTGGGGAACACAGTAACCTAAATACTTACTATATTTTTTTTATTCTTACTCATTTATATTTTACGATCCTTGATGTGTGCCATTTTATATTGTAGAATCAATCCATTTATTTTTTATATTTCTTTTACATTATGATACTTCTTTTCCTTTCATCCCTAAACAGCTAAAACCATTCGCCAGCCTATATAAACATCATCTGAAACCTGATATTATTTGACATCATTTGTTTTTATTTTTATTATGGCCTACGTCTGAAATAGTTTAACTTTAACAATCTGTTTTAAACTGTGACGCCTTTCCCCTTCTACAGACTGTCTTTCTCATATCTTGATCCTTCCAACTCTGCCTTCCATACTTCTCTCGTCTCTTGATTCTTTTCCTAAGGCCTTCTATGCCTTCGTTGTAACCACCCCTCGTCCATCGCAGAGTTCCTGTTCGCCGACTTTTTTTTTTTTGTTATTGATTTGCCCCAGTGGACTACTCCTTCCTCGCCATCCCATCCTGATGGTGTGTTCAGGAAAATCCATGGCTTATTTTTTTTTTTAATTCACACCCTGGTCACCGCCCCCATAATTCTCATTTAATTAATTTTCCTCAAACCCGGGTTAAAACAATCAATGGCAACAGTTGAACCCTGTTTTCACAATCTACCTCCATCCTCTAACCTCTTCAACGGTTCCTGAGACTCCTGCTCGTCAACAATTTTTTTTTAATGAATCATTGACCTGGTACACTCTTCCTCCCCATGTTAACTCCATACGGAGAGCTTGGGTAACCAGCGAGATATTTCTTTTCTCACGCTCGACCTATCGCCATCATCAGCAGGATGCGCCCACTCAATTTCTTTTACTTTTATTTTTTTTTATCTGGTCGAGCTCTATCACCGACAGCAGCGCAGCTCTTGAGCCTCCAACTCTTTTTAACCTCTCTCAGCCAGGTTTTCTTTCCCATATTCTCTCATTACCTACCTCTCCTTCGATCTTCACGCCTTTTGCCATCTGATCCAATGCTACTCACAGGACATCTTGAGATGCTGAACCCTGGAAACAATACTTCGCTTCTAAGCTCTGCAAAACGGGCAGGACTCCTGAGATGTCCTTTGCAGAAACCAATTCAGACCCTCTTCCTTTACCCTTCACTGCCTAACTTATTGCTTAAGTCAATTTTCTTTTATTATTTATATTACTTTTATCATCTCTACTTCTCCTCGTTCCTGTATTACATCCCTGATACTATGTTGTAAATACTCATGGCACCTTAAGTAACAATAAACTGTAAATACAACATTTATTTACCCTCGTTATTGTGTGTGTTACTCTAAATTTATCATTCCTATGTACTTCTTATATATATTTTTTTTGTAGTTTTATTAATATTATATCAATGTGCTACCACTACTCTCCCCTCTATCTTTATTTTTATTCTAGTAACTAATTTGTGCCCCAAATTATTTCCCATTTAATAGGTTTGCTAGCTTTTTCGCTCCATTTTATTTCACTCCCCTAATCAAACCTTTCTCACGGGGGCATATTCTATCGTAATTTAAACAATGTGATATGTAAGTAATTGTTGTGTATGTAAATTGTTAAATATCTGTATGTATTTTGCATGTTTTTTTATTATTAATATGTAAATATATATTTGTATATATGTGATGATTTAAGACCATGGAATTGTTGTAAATAGTCCAGATATCTACTACCACATGTTCCACCACGTGACTGTATATAACTTCTTATATACTGCAATTAGAAAGCCTCAACTAACATCAATCTCTACCGCGTAAGAATCTAATAAGTATAGCAACTGTACATATAGAAGGAATGGAGACTAACAGGAGAAAATTAAGGTTTAAAAACTAATCAGGCTTAGGTGAGAATAGAAGAAGGCCTAGAAAAACCAGTCCAACTTTTACGAGGTCGTGGCCCTCCTGGATAATAAAACTTTTCCCCCCCCTGTTTACGTCAGAAAAGGGCAGCGACCTGTTCGGACCCGCTCAGCTATAAAAAGGAGGGTCCCCGATCCTCAATTAGTCAGTTCCTTAGTTAGTCGTCGTTCCAGTCCCAGTGCACCGGACGCTCCGATCCAAGGTAAACCCTTTCCTGCCAGAAAATTCTCCTCGTCCCATTCCTTCTTGACGTCAGACGCTTCTTAGTGGAATCTCTGTTTGTTTATTTCAACTTTGCCCAGCTGTGTCGCCTTCCACCACGACTGCACGGTAGAGTTGACATCGAGGTTCGTCTAGCATCAGGTAACACTGGTCCCAGAGGTCCCAAGATATCACATATATATGACATTAACGGTGCAATTAATGAGAAATTGACCAGTATATATCGGCTGCGTGTTGTGACTGATACTGGGAGGCGACACAACAACTGGCGACGAGGACCTGTGGGAACCATTTCAAGTGCACTTTCGCAGGTGGAGGAAGACAGAAATCTAAGCGAACGAGAAGCCAACAGTATGTCTGGGAGACCAATGAATGTACCGTTCGGTTTCTTCAGGCCAGGGGAAGAATCCTTTGAGAATTTCGTTCAGAGGTTTGAAGCAGCCTTTGAGGCAAATGCATTAGAAGAAAAAAAAAAAAGAATACCCATCTTTGTTTCTCTGCTGGATTCAGAAATGTTGAAACTGGGCAATGATTTATTCTTCCCGAGTACAATGAGAGAACAGCCTTATGAATTGTTAGTACAAAGAATAAAGCTACATCTAGCTCCAAGAAAGAAGGTGATTCCTCAACGATGCAGGTTCTTAAAAAAAAGAATACAACTAGGAAATGAATCCGTTTCAGAATACCTGCGTGAGCTCAGGCATTTGGGTATGGATTGCACCTTTGGTGAAATGTTGGAGGTCATGTTACGAGACCGTTTTGTAGCTGGTATAAAGTCGGAAAGCCTTCAGAAGAAATTGTTCCAGGAGGATGACGATGTCACCTTGGACAGGGTATTTTCTATAGCAGTCTCGTTTGAGCTAGCTGAACAAAATGCTAAGGAGCTGCAGGATGGACTAGTCGCTAAGATGAATATTGTTCCAGGAGGAAATAGAAAGAGTGAAGCTCGTAGGGGATGGCAGCATGGGCCCGGTATGCAAAGAAAGGAGACAATTTGTTTCCGATGCGGCGAAAAAAAACCCTCACCTGGCACCTGCATGTCCACATAAAACAAAATCCTGTTTAAAATGCAAAAGAATTGAACATTTGAGCAGGGTGTGCAAAACGGGTAAATCATTGCCAGACTGCAGATATGTGCAGGACGAATTTATTTATTCAGTACAAGGTGATACTGATGCAAAAATAAATCTACATGTTGACGAGTACCAGTTGTGTTTTGTGGTGGACACGGGAAGTCCCGTCACACTGATACCGAAAACAATTTATGAAAAATACTGGAAGGGTGATAAATTATCTCCATCTTTTTTAAGGTTGAAATCCTTTTGCGGAAAACCAATAAAAATTATTGGTGAGAGAAGAGTTTTTGTGAAGGAAATATCAAAATTTTTGCGGTTGATAGTTGTAAATGAAGATATCTCGATAGTTTTTTTTGGGACGAGAGTGGCTAAAAAGTTTAAATCTTGATTTTTCTAGGTTATTGAACATTAGACAAGTAAGCGAGTCCGATATCAAAGTTATAATAAATAAGTATGCTAATTTATTCAGCAAAGAATTAGGTTGCTTAAAAAACGTCCATATTGATTTTTATTTAAAAAAAATACGACTCCTGTATTTTGTAAGGCGAGAAGTTTGCCTTTTTCTTTGAAGAAAAAAGTAGAAACTGAAATCGTTTGTATGGTTAACGAGGGAATTTTACAACCTATTGAGTATGCAAACTGGGCCGCACCTATAGTACCAGTACTGAAGAAAGATGGAAGCCTTAGAATTTGCGGCGATTTCAGATGCACCGCAAATAAGGCCATAGAATTGGATAAGTACCCGCTGCCATCAATAGACGAAATTTTTTCAAAATTGTCTGGAAATACAGTGTTTTTGTCATTGGACTTATCCAGAGCTTATTTGCAGGTCAGGTTATCTGAAGAGGCCAAAGAGTGGTGAACATTAATACTACGAAGGGGTTATTTGCCTTTAAAAGGTTACCCTATGGAGTAGTTGTAGCACCAAATAAGTTCCAAAGAGTAATGGACAATCTATTTGCAGATATGTCAGGAGTGGCTTGCTACATCGACGAAATCCTGGTAGCCGGAAAGGATCATAGGGATCACGAGCAAAAGCTGGAATTGGTCTTTAAAAGGCTGCAAGAAAAAAGGTTTAAGATTAAACAAGGATAAATGCAAATTCGCAGTAAATGCTGTTGAATATTCAGGTTTTAAAATAGATAAAAAGGGACTGCATCCCATAAGTAGTAAAATATAAGCGGTGGTAGAGGCGCCTGAACCTACAAAGGTTTCTCAATTGAGATATTTTATAGGTCTCCTTATGTATTACTCTAGGTTTATAAGAAATATTGCAGATATTTTAGCGCCCTTCTATCACCTCTTAAAAAAGAATTCCAAATGGAATTGGACTAGCGAACACCGTATATTATTTGCAAAATGCAAAGCATTGCTAACTAACGAGTCGGTGCTGGCACATTATGATGCAACTAGGGAACTAGTCCTTGCATGTGACGCCTCTAGCTATGGATTAGGAGTGGTTCTGAGTCACAGGAACGAAAGAAAGGAAGAAACTCCTATAGCTTTTTCTTCAAGAACGCTAACTGAAGCGGAAAGGCGGTATTCTCAATTAGAAAAAGAGGCCTTAAGCATCATTTTTGGTTGTGAGAAATTCCGACAATATCTATTGGGACGTGAATTTGTGTTGGTCACAGACAACCGACCTTTAATGCACATTTTTTCACCCCAGAAACCGATCCCCATATGTGCTGCATCAAGCATTAAGAGGTGGTCTTTAAAATTAGCTGCATTTAAATACACTGTGGAGTTTCGAAAAACTGATGATAATGGCAATGCAGACGCCTTATCACGTTTACCTTTAGGCTCAAAGACCACGGAATCTTTGGATGAGGATCAGGTGCTTCTCCTTCGGAAAATGAGTGAGGTCCCCTTCTCATTCCAGGATGTGGCAATTGAGACATGCCGGGATAAATTACTATCAATTGTGTTGAGAAATGTTAGGAAAAATAATTGGCAAATTCCAAAGGTATCGCAGGAAAATCCACTTTATTCCTATTATAGGATAAAAGACAAATTAAGTTGTGAGTTTGGGTGTCTTCAATGGCGTGAAAGAGTGGTAATTCCCCGGAAATTAAGATCCTTAATTTTGGACGATTTACATGAGATGCATCTAGGAATGGTGAAAATGATTGCAAGACGGTATTTTTGGTGGCCAGGCATAGATAAAAACATAGAAGAGTTGGCTAGAGATTGCAGAATATGCCAAAAATCTGCAAGTATGCCGCCGTCTACCATTTCAGAGTGGACTTGGCCTGAGAAGCCGTGGCACCGTCTACACTTAGATCTAGCAGGTCCCTTTATGGGACGAATGTTTATGGTCCTTGTAGACGCGTACACCAAATGGCTGGAGATTGTCATCATAAAGGACATTACGAGCAGGACTATCATAGGACATCTTATGGAGATCTTTGCCAGATTTGGATTACCTGAAATTTTGGTAACCGATAATAGCAGACAATTTGTCTCAAGTGAAATTGAAGAATTTTCAACAATAAATGGAATAAGACACACAAAAACGAGTCCGTACAATCCCAGTACTAATGGCTTAGCTGAGCGTTTTGTACGTGAATTCAAAATCTCTTTACGAAAGAACCAAGGAAAGGACAGTATATAAATTAATCTACAGCGATTTTTATTCACCCATAGAGATTTTCCTCAAACGGTATTAAAAGAGTCTCCCGCGGAACTTTTGATGAAAAGAAGTTTAAGATCAAGATTTTCAAATTTGATTCCGAAAATGGCGAAGGTGGGAGAGGTGTACCATGATGCCGTGAGGAAGCAAGAGCATTTTTCGGTCGGCTCTGATGTGTATTTCCGGAGTTTTGCTAACGGACCAAAATGGAAAAGGGGCAGGATCATGGAACTACTGAGCAGCCGACATTACCTTATAGAAGACGAAGGCCGTTATGTGAAAAGACACATAAATCAACTAAGGCCAGTTATCAAGAAAGAAGTTCCTGAAGTGAGAGATTTGGTATTGCCGGGTACATCAAGAGACTTTATACTTCCTGGCAGTTCTAGAGATCACCCTAGGCTGGGAGGACAGGATAAGAAAATGGGAGAAGCCCCGGAGGTGGACGAAGAATTGAAAGGAGCGGAGTCTTCAGCACAAGAGGACACTCCAGAACCAGAACCGGACCCTGCTGCTGCGGCTGTCTCTGTCCCTGTGCGCAGTCCAAGACCGCAGCGATTCAGAAGACCGCCAGACCGGCTGCACTACTATTAAGAGGGAGATGTGTTGTGTATGTAAATTGTTAAACATCTGTATGTATTTTGCATGTTTTTTATTATTAATATGTAAATATATATTTGTATATATATGACATTAACGGTGCAATTAAAGAGAAATTGACCAGGAGATATCGGCTGCGTGTTGTGACTAATACTGGGAGGCGACACAACAGAAATAAAGTATGACGTCTTTTCTAGTCGTCTCAAAGTGACACCAGCTTGCCACGTACACCCGGGGGATCCAGAGAGGGACAAAGAAGGGGCGTTGGTCCGGATGTTGACAGTTAGGTAGGTTACAGTGGATATTTTCGGACAGCTCCGCTCAGTTCTAGGCCTTTATCATCTCACGACAGGCCCGCTGAGTCTAGGTCCGTTGTCATCTCACGGCGGCCCTCGTGGTCGCCGTTTCGGCTCTTCTCTGCCTCCGCGGCTTCATGCAGGACGCCGAGCTTTCCTCAGTTAATTCTTAACTTCCCCCTGGTCCTGGTGCCACGTGAGACGTACTAGGAGAGCGTCTTTTGATCCCAAACTTTGTCCTTACTGTCCCGTGCGGACTTCCCAATCTGCACGCCTTGCCACTCAACCTCGACTGCTTCCAACTCACTTGTTGGCTTACCCAGGTTTACCACATATATATCATCATATATGTTGCCTAGCTTGCTTTCTCGATATTCTCTAGCTGTAGATAGTGGGGTTGGGTTGTTGATGCTTGTCGACTAGTCGCTGTGAAGTTATCAATAAATACTTTTGCATCTTAAGATATTCCTAGACTCTAATAGTGTGCTACAACATCGATGCCAATCAAATTATGTATAATAAAGCACAACTTCTTTTTATTACAAGGTATATTTGATATTTTATGATAATTGTCTTTTTTTAAATAATAAATAATATTGTGGCGAAGAAATATTTTATTATTTAATTTAATATTATTCAATGAAAATATATTCAACAGATTATAAAAATATATATTAATCTGTATTTGTGAAATCATCTTTAAAATATTTCTTTGCTTGCTTGCTTAAGATTCTCTAGCTGTAAATAGTTTTGGGCTGACTTGTTAATAATTGTCGACTCGTCGCTGTGACGTCATCAATAAATACTTTTATATCTTAGGATATTTCAAGGCTTGATTTCTACACTACAACTGGTGAAGAAGCTGGATCGATACCCATTCAGAAAAAAACGTAAAATTGATTCGGTTGAGCAAGAAGAAACAACCATGACCATCAAGAAAGAAGCAACAAATCAGGTAGGTTCATTTTTTATACAACATCTACCTAGAAACCCCTCAATGTTCTCTGGTGAGGGTGCTGAAGATCCCCATAACTGGTTGAAAAAGTACGAACGTGTGGCGAAGCATAACCAATGGGATGAAACACTTTGTCTCGCCAACGTTTACTTTTATTTAACCGGCACTGCTCTCAAATGGTTTGAGAACAATAAGGAGAGCATCCTAACATGGACGGAGTTCATGTCCCAGTTAAAATCAGTTTTCGGACAAAACGAAAACTTGAGGTTACGGGCAGAGAAAACCTTAAAAACTTGCGCACAATTAAAAGGTGAAAGCACCGAATTTTATATTCAAGACGTCCTGCGCCTCTGCAAAGAGGTAGACCCTCATATGAATGAGGAAGATAAAATATCCCATTTGATGAAAGGGATAGCAGAGGAGCTCTACCAGGCACTTCTCCCAAGAGATGCAAATACCACTGAACAATTCGTCACCGAGTGTCGCCGCATTGAAGCGCTACATTGTAAGCGAGTGACCCCAACCAGGTACGAGCGACTACCAAATGTGGCGTCTCTCAGTGATCATGATGACAGAGCAGATCTGTCATCTATGATTAGGCAAATGGTTCGCGAGGAGGTACAGCGAGCATTAGCCTCTCCTCGAGAAGAACCAGAAATTTCTGCAATTGAACATATGGTGCAGCAAGAAATTGAAAAAACCATTGCGCCAATTTCTAGAAGTTTCCCTCAAAATAGAGCGCCAAGGCCATTACCAAGCCCTAGGTACGAGTTCCAACCCAGAAATTTCCAACCTAGACCGCAGCAGCCGAAACAAGTAAACGGAAGACGCGATACCAACGAATGGCGAACCACGGTAGGTAAGCCAATCTGTTTCCACTGCGGACGCCCTGGCCACGTCGTGCGCTACTGCCGTGACAGGAAGAGAGAATATGAAGGAGAACAAACTTGGAATTACAAACAGAGAGATAGGCTAGAGCCTAGAACATTCTATAATTCTCGGAGCAGCCAAGAGCCCAACGACGACCTGCCAAGAGAAAATAAACGCCGCTACCGAAGCCCCTCTCCTTACACTGGCCGAAAAGGACAATATTCGTCTCCTGATAGAAGTCCCAGCCAGTCGCCTCGCCGTTCCCGTCAGGAAAACTAGAAGATGCGTCCTATTTTGGAGGTAAGGCCGCAAAATTTATAAATCCTCCCTTATCAACTACATTAGAATTAAAAGAAAATTACATAGACATTAAAATAGAAGGAAAAATGACGCGTGCCCTCGTCGACTCAGGAGCCTCATATTCTGTCATTTCTGAGAGGTTCAGACTCCAACTAAGAAAAATAATGTTTGTCGAAATTGACGTCGCATTACGAGTAGCCAACGGTAAAATTGTAAGACCAAAAGGACGCTGCACACTGAAACTGGACTTGAATGGACTACAGGAAAGCTTTGAATTTGTCGCTATGGAAGACTGTAGAAACGAAGTTATTCTTGGTTGGGACTTTTTGAAGTTATTTAAGGCGATAATTGATTCAGCTGACGAAACACTCTTCTTAGAAAAATGTCTTTTTGAGGATACCCCTAAGAACAGCTCACCTCTCTACTCGGAATTGGAATATAGAATCGAGCCCGCCTCTATTCAGTTAATAGAAGTAGCAAGTCGTGACATTCCTAATGACGCAATTGTGGTGGCAGAATGTCGAAAAGAGCTATTGCTGGAAAGAGAACTAACGGCTCCCTCCTCTGTCATTTCACTTACCAATAACCGAGGTAAATTTTTGGGTGGTAAATTGGAGTCCATATCCGAAACTAATCCCACAGGGGATGCATGTAGCCGATAGTGCTGTCATCGAAGATAGTCAATTATGTACTTTATCTGATTGTAACCAAGTTGAAACAGAGGCGGAACATTCTGAAAACCCAAAAATCTCGGAATTTTTTATAGATGATTCACTTGATGAATCTCAAAAAGAAAAATTAAGAAATTTGTTAAAAAACTATACAGATATTTTCGAATTTAGTAGAAGAAAACAATTCAAGGACGTCAATGTTAAACACCGAATTAACACTGGAGACCACCTACCGACCAAACAAAGACCTTACCGAGTTGCACCAAGAGAACGCCAAATTATTCAGGATGAGGTAAACAAGATGGAAAAACTTGACATCATTCAGCCCTCTGAAAGTCCGTGGGCCTCACCTGTAGTATTGATAAGAAAAAAGGATGGAAGCTGGAGATTCTACGTCGATTACCGCCGCCTTAACAAAATAACAAAAAAGGATGTCTACCCTCTCCCAAGGATCGACGACACTTTAGACTGCTTATGGGGAGCTAGATTTTATTCTTCCATGGACCTCCAATCAGGGTACTGGCAAATCGACGTAGAAGAATCGGACTGTGAGAACACAGCATTTATAACTCCAGATGGACTGTACGAGTTCAAAGTAATGCCATTTGGGTTATGTAATGCTCCAGCTACCTTCGAACGAATGATAGATAATCTTCTGAAGGGTCTTAAGTGGACCATTTGCTTGTGTTACCTCGACGACATCATCGTTTTTTCAGATGGCTTTGAAGAACATCTAAGACGCCTTTAACTTGTATTAAATTGCCTTAAGAAAGCCAGATTATGTCTCAATTCCGAAAAATGCAAGTTTGGTGCAAAAACTATCACGGTTCTTGGACATGAGGTGAGTGAAAATGGAATTCGTCCTGACCAAGAAAAGATTCGAGCAGTCCGCGACTTCGCTACGCCAAGGTCATTGAAGGAAGTTAGAAGTTTTCTTGGCCTTTCATCCTTCTACCGCCGCTTCATACCCAATTATGCCCACGTAGCCCAACCCTTGAATGACCTTTTGAAGAAAGACTCAGCATTTAATTGGAACCAGGAAGAGCAAAATGCATTTGAAGCTCTCAAGTCATCGTTAATTTCCGAACCCGCTCTTGGACATTTTGATTACTCATCCCCAACCGAAATACACACTGACGCAAGCAACTACGGAATAGGAGCAGTATTAGTGCAGATACAAAAGGGAAAGGAAAGAGCCATTGCTTATGCATCCAGAAACTTAAATAAGGCAGAAAAAAATTATTCAACCACAGAAAGGGAATGCCTTGCCATCATTTGGGCTATCAATAAATTCCGACCATATGTCTTTGGACAGCCGTTCACTATTGTTACAGACCACCACTCTTTGTGCTGGCTGACCAACCTCAAAGACCCATGTGAGAGGTTCGCATGATGGGCACTTCGGCTGCAAGAGTTTGACGTCACTGTCGTGTATAAGAGCGGAAGGAAACATCAGGACGCAGACTGCTTATCAAGAAGTCCATTAAAATACAGTGAAGATATGGAGGAAGATATTCCAAGCATAGTGACTTTGCAGAACTTTAGCGAAGAGCAGATGAATGATCAAGCTCTTAGAAAAATCGCTGACCAATTACAAAGTACTCCTAATAATTCCTTTGTAAAAATCGATAACACGCTCTACAGAAAAAATTATGATCCAATGGGAAAACCATGGCTTTTGGTGGTTCCACGCCATTTAAGGCAGGAATTACTGAAAAATTTCCATGATTCACCCACGGATGGTCACTTCGGATTTACTAAAACCTATGACCGAAAAAGAAAAAAGTATTACTGGCCCGGAATGTATAGAACGGTTAGAAGGTATGTAGCACACTGTTCAGATTGTCAGATGCGTAAACATCAGCCCCAACTCCCCTCAGGGCACTTACAGTCAATACCTGTTCCTGAAGTTGCCTTTGAAAAGGTGGGAATGGATCTCCTGGGGAGATTTCCAACATCAGAAGGTGGCAACCGTTGGATTATTGTATGTACGGACTACCTAACGAAATATGCGATAACTAAAGCCCTACCCACAAGTGAATCCATGGAAGTTGCCAAATTCTTCATTGAAGATGTCATTTCGAAGCACGGCGCGCCGAGGAGAATTAATCACGGATAGAGGAAGGAACTTCACATCTTCAATGATAAGTGATCTGAACAACCAGTGCAGAATAACCCATCGGAAGACGACCGCCTATCACCCCCAGACAAACGGACTCACGGAGAGGTTGAATAAGACCATAGCAGACATGCTGTCCATGTATGTAGATGTCAACCAGAAAGATTGGGACAGGATTCTTCCATTCGTTACATTTGCATACAACACAGCAAAACAAGAGTCTACTGGGTTCACCCCATTTTTCCTTGTACACGGGCGTGAAGCCGAGACTCCACTTGACGTGTTATTTCCCAAGTTATTGCCAGAAGACGACGATTTCATCCAAACTCTAGGGGCAAGAGCCGAAGAAGCACGAAAGCTGGCACGTATCCACTCCATGAGATCTCAAGATTGCAATAAACATCGCTATGACGCCCATCACAGAAATATAATTTATCAGCCTGGAGATCTTGTATGGATCTTTATTCCTGTGCGTAAAGTGGGATATTCGGAAAAACTAATGAGACGTTACTTCGGCCCATACAAAGTAACCCGAAAAATATCTAATGTGACCTATGAGGTTGAAACATTCGGAAACCAGCAAGGTCGTCGTAAAACAAAAGATTTAGTTCACATTTGTAGGATGAAACCTTATTTAAACCCAGAGGACCAGGAGGACCAGCTAGAAGAGGACCCAGAAGATGACTCGACAAACTTCCAGGAAGAAGACATCCCCACTGAACGAACACAACAACCACAGACCCGCGAAGAGATCTCAGGCCCTATCACCCGTTCTCGAGCCTTAAGACTGAGGATGTAAGTCTCCTTCTGAGCATCGGGTCGATGCTCTTTATAGGAGGAAGCTCAGCAGGCCGAGGCGCAGGCAGTGTGGGGGCTGGAGGCACTGCGGCTGGACCGTCCTCAGCTCCGCCCTGACCCGACCCAGGATCTTGTAAACATTGGAAGTTCCTCCCGGCTTCAGGTCCAAAATCTGGTTGATGAGGCCGGCGAGAGCGTTGCTCTGTGGAGGTGTCAGCGAGGGTCGCCTTCGGTGAGCCTTTGTCTTCGAATAGAGGAGGTCTAGGACCTCCTCCCGCCCGAGACCAAGGGCGTCCGTCTAGGCAAAGGAGACGCCGGGGTTCCCCTCGATAAATGCAACGAGGCCTTCTCTCGTTGAGATTCTTGTCGAGGATGTGGAGGATGTGGATGTCTCCTCGATGATGGACATCTCAACGTCCGGAGTTGGGGCTGCAGGCACTAGAGATGGCCGAGGTGCTGTGGATGGAATCACATCTCGGACCGCAGGAGTAGCGCCGGGGATCTCCATGGCTGGGCCGGAGGGTGCCGGTGCAGGAGGTTGGGCTGCTGACCGCTGAGACGGTGCAGGAGTGGTCGGTGGTGGAACGCCAGCAGGAGAGGTTGGCGGGGCCAATTCGGTGTTGTTGGCTCGCCCTGCAAGCAGGGGGCAGTTGGCCCTACGGTGCCCCTGCCTGTGGCATCTGGAGCACTTAATGCTGGAGTACAGATAAGCGGGCCAGGCCTCGCCTATGATGATGATGTCGAGGCGGGTGGGGAGCCTCTCGGTGGTCACTCCTTCGTGAAGGACGATGAACGCCTCACGGCGGCCGTCGTTGTAGGTGTATGGGCCGGCTTTCATCATTTTGGGCGCGATGGAAGTAATGCGCCCATAGGGCCTAAGGGCGTTGATGATGGCTGCGTCCTCCACGAAGAAGAGGAGGTTGCTCACCGTTATCCTCTCTGCTCTTTTACGGAAAGGAAAAGCCCTGAGGAGAGTGCCCTCAACCTCAAGGCCGTCGTTCATGAGGCGCTCGGCGAGGCCCCTGTTGGCCAGTCCCAGGAGTTGGTGGCCGTTTACCTTGGAGATCTGGATAACTCCGGCGGTTCCTCCAAGCAGCCTGTCCAGGCTGTGTTCCAAGTAGTCGCAGTGCTCCTCAGCAGAGGACGCCTGCCGCGCCCGGGCCTCCGCGATGTGGGCCCTGGTTGTCGGGATCTCCTGTGCCCGGGGCACCGATCGCGCCGATGATTGCAATCGGCGACTGCTCCGGGCGCCTCCGGCATTGGAGGAAGGTGCAGCGGCGGTGGGTGAACCCGCCGATTCGCGGCGCCTCTTTCTGCTCTTGACGACGGTGAAGCCGTCGTCCGTTCCAGGGCGTAGATCTTCAGCGCAGTCCGCCCAGTTTCCCGGGGCACGGGCAGCGCTATTGTACGATAAACTGGCCGCTAAGCTGGGCGTGACGTCGTCACGCGCGGCGGCCGGGCTTACATGCGTCTCGCGCGCCGGCGGATCCGCGTTCCTTTGGAATTCCATGGAAAATTCTTTGGAAGAATTCTTTTCAATTCGTTCTTTCGGTGATATCTTGTCACCTGGTTGAGATTGAACGCTGGGCCTTTCAGGCACTTGTACAGCGGATTGAGGGCTTTCAGCCAGTATGAATTTTAATTTTTTTCGCGATGTTCTTCCGCTCGCCAGAGGCGAAAACGGCGGAGCTAAGACTAGCGTGGCCGTTCGCCGTTATGTAAAATGTCTTTGTATCGAAAACGTACGTGGCGTCCATAGCGAGTGGTGTAGCTACTTGTCTTAGGTGTAGTTTTCTATGAATGCAGGCTTCAGTCATTGACAGAAATAACTTTGTCTTGGTTGTAAATTTTAACAGTAAATGTCTTCGAAGATCTTGATATCACTAGGAATGAACCTTCGTATGGTGGAGATAATGCTCTTTTTACAAATTATTTTCTTATGAAGACGTGTGAGCATGTGTCTAAATCTTTATGAGAAAAAAATATTATTTTGATTTGTTTGTCTTGTTGGTTGAGGTCGAATTCTACTCATATGATTTTCAATTGAGTGGAAAAATTTGATGGATCGGGATTTTTAAATTCTGAATTGTTTAGTAAATCAGCTGGAAGATTTTAAGTTGTCCCGGAAACCATTTCTGCAGTTGTGCATTTCAGGTCTCCTTTGTAGGATGATCTGATACCTAGCAGTACTAGAAGCAAAGAATCTATCTAATCAATGGTATTTCCGATTGCCATGATTGCAACTTTAATTTGACGATGCAAGCGTTCGATAAGACCGTTTGCTGCAGGGTTGTATGCCGTTCTTAGTATTCTGTTGGTGCCAATGAGTGAAGTAAGATCCTTGAAAATATTAGATTTTTTTTTCAAATATATATTCACGACTTGGTCAGCACTTATTGTTGTTGGAACTCCGTATCTAGAAATCCAATCGCGAAAATGAGCTTTTGCTACACTTAGTGCAGTTTGTTCGAAATCGTAAAGGCTTCAGGCCATTTTGAATATCTGTCTACAGCAGTCAAAATGTGGGTACAATTTTCAGAATGGGGTATGGGTAAATTAAATCAAAATGAACGTATTCAAAGCGAGTTGATGGGAAAGGAAAAAAATCCATGTTTTTTAATTGTATGCCTATGAATTTGTTTTTCTGACAATCTACACAATACCTTGACCAATGATTTATTGCTTTATTCATTTTGGGCCATGATGCACGAATTCCTGGATGAAACAAATAATGGATAGAATTAAAATTTGGCGTCGGAAATTTTCAGGCACGAAAGGTCTGGGATTCCCCGTAGAAACATCGCAGTATATTAATTTATTGAAAAAGGTAACTTGTTGTTTTATTAATTTGATTGTTTGTGAAGAATTTGAATTATTAATGAGAGTTTTTAGTTCTTTGTTATTTTCTTTATAAATCAGGGAATGCATTATGATCTAGGTTAACATTCGTGTAATATAAAGTTCCATTTTAATTCTTGAAAGGGTGTCAGCTACAATGTTTTTACTTCCTTTAACATAACGTGTGTCCATGGAGAATTGGGAAAAATAGTTAAGACGACGTTCTTGACGAGGTGAACGTTCAGATTTTGATGTGGAGGCATACGTTAGAGGCTTGTGGTCTGTAAAAAGCATGCATGCTTTTCCATCAAGAAATTATTAGAAATGCTTAACAGAAAGGAATGCAGTATAAGTTCTCGGTCGAATGCTGAGTATTTATTTTCTTCTGGGGATAGCTTTTTGAAAGAAAAAAAAGAAATTGGTTCCTAAGCAGTGTCATTCAGATGTTGTAGGATCCATCAACAGCAACGATGGAGGCATCAATCAGTACACTTAATGTAGAATTGAGCTGAGGATAGTTTAAAAGTGTGTTTTCTGCAAGAGCGTTTTTTATGTTTTTAAAAGTATCCAATGCGTCTGAAGTCCAATTTAATGATGCATTGGGAAATTAAGTTTTTAAAAAGGAATAAAGTGGAGATAAAATATGACTTGAATTTTTTATGAACCTGTGATAAATATTTACCAGACCAATATATCTTTGGAGTTGACGGGTCGAATCAGGTTGAGGAAAAAATCTTTAATTATTCTTATTTTCTCAGGAAGAGGTTATATTCCTTTGTTGTCAATGATATGTCCAAATATTTCTAGTGAAGGTTCTCCAAAGACGTTTTTATATATATATTGACTCTTAATCCATAATCCGAAAGTCTTTTGAAGATGGTATGTAGATGTTGAATGTGATCATTTTTATTTTTACTGGCGACCAAAACGACATCAATTTAAACGAAGATAAAATTAAGACCTTTAATTACTTCATCCATGAATCTTTGAAATGTTTAGCTTGCGTTTTTAAACGAAAGTTAATGCGTGTGATTTCAAAAAGACCAAATGGCATAGTTATTTCCGTTTTGGGTATATCTTCTTGGTTAATTGGAACTTGGTGCTTCGTCTCCTCTCTTGCATAAACCTGGTACCATCATATACTCAAATTCTGATTTGGCAATTTAAAATTTTTCTGGATTCAGCCGTCTTGGTTTGGATAATGTTGGGTGTCCTTTTGTGGTAATATAATGAGTGACCGAATGCTTGACTGGTGTGGAATAGGACGGAGGCTTAGTCAGAGAGGGATAATGAGAGAGAATGTTAAAAAAATTGTCTTTATAGCTGTTTATTGAGCACTTCGGAAAAAGTGAGTTGATATTTGTGATTGATACACGCTTGCGTAGTTTCGTTAAAGAAACAATTATAAACTTTCCTTTGATATCTGATATTATTCGAAAGTGTTCCATGAAATCAGCTCTTAGAATGACTTTGTTTGTGTCTGCTATTATGAATCTACATTTAAAATCTCTACGAAGATCTATATCAAGATAAAGAAATCTTCGCCATAAGTCTTCATAGGTGAATTGTTTTCTGCTGTGAGAGTAAATTTTGTTGGAACTTACCGTCTATCTTCAGGACGACGAGGCAGGGTACTGACTTCTGCACTTGTGTCAAGGAAAAAACTAATTTCGTTGCGGTAGTCAGTGATAAATAGACGGTGGCTTTTATTATTGCTACAATCAGTAACTACTGGGCTTAATGATTGTTGAAGTAGATTTCCTGCTGATTCTTTGAGTTTTTTTGAAATTACAAGGTGAGATGCATTTTCTTGCATGGTGTTTGATGTTATTGTACTTTCTATAACTGTTTGGGAAAGATTTTAGAAAGGAAGATGGGCTTCTGGGTCTTGAACGAGACATTATTCTTCCTTCTTGTTAAGGCAAATTTGCAATGCTGTTGTGGAATAAGGGAGATTCAATTCGGGACGTCGGCCAGACGGATTGGGTGACATCAAACAAACATACCAGCCAGCGTCGCCAGCCGGCAGCAAAAGGAAGAGAGCACGGCCTGTTCTGCTGACCAGTTTGGTGTGTTCCTCTGTCCTCTTAACATGTTTTAATAAAATTATTTTGAAGGAGTCTTTACCCTTATTTTTCTGCTATTTAGTGATCTGATTTAAATCCTTGCAACAGCCCACAAAAGAATCATCACTGCGAATTATTCTACCGAATTTGGCATCAGTATTTTGTGAAACGATTACCAGATTTTTCTACACAAAGTGGCGTCCCCGTGGGTTGGCTTCTGACAAGGCAAGATCAAGTGGATTGAACGGCGGAGTACAAGTCAAGACTCTAGATAAGTACCTTTTGTTTTACCTTTTTTAATAATTTATTTTGAAAAATGGAATTTTTAAAAAGGCATAGAAATTTACTTAGAAGCGACTAACTCGCATCTTGAAGACGACAGAAGAGTTTCTGTCAATTAGTCCAACAATACCTGTAGAAGACATTATAAATAATAGAGAGGTCAATGAAGAAACTCACAGTGAGATTTTTGTGATTCAAGGCAAGATAAGATACTTCATTCCTACTTCAGACGTTAGCGAAGAGGAATTAGATCACGACGATGCTAAAGTCTTGGAATATACCTTCAGATATAAGAGGATATATAACAAATGCCTGGCTCTTGTTAAACTAAGATCGCTGCATCTAGTCCCACGACCAGTAAAGTGAGCTTCGCTTCTAGCTCACACCATAGAATTAAAACTTCTCAGGATCTCGGACTATCTCCCATTGGCCAGGAATCACCTAAACATGTGGTGTTTGATGGCCATACTAGAGAAAGTGTTACCCAACAATACAGAGTCATTTTGGGTCATGCATCAGGGAATTTTAAAATGGTCGCGAAGCTTTGTGACCAACAAAATATCTCTGGTATCTTATCAAGACTGAGCCGCGGGCCATGGATGAAAGAACTCAAATCCCGCAGAATCTGGGTTCCTGATATTGGAGAGGATGACAAGGAAATTGAAATACTTCTAGGATGTGATGTGTTGGGATCTATTTTCATGATGAAATATTGTATGATGTCAAATGACTTAGCTGCGGCGCAGACGCGTTTCGGCTGGACTTTATTGAGAGAATGTCAGGCAGGTAGTGACGTTTCACTCGCTCATCATGTTACAACGATGACAATTTCGGAAATCAGTATACCCAATCTGTGGAATCTCGATGTTCTTGGCATTATGGATCCTATTGAAGTTAAGCAGAGAGATCAGAGAGACGCACTGGCGCGTCGACATTTTATAAAAACATTCCAACATTCTGTTTCTGGAAGATATGTTGTTTCCCTCCCGTGGACTGTAGAAAAAACTAGAACCGCGGACAACGGGGATATTGCTATGAAGAGATTAGAACAGACGACTAAGAAATTAATCTCTTTGAATCTTTATGAGGACTATGATGATATTTTCCGAATCTGGTTGGCTGATGGGATAATTGAGAAAGTCCCAGCTGAACAAGACGACGCTGAGGCCTTCTACATGCCTCATTGTCCGGTGGTGAAACTCTCCAGTGGCACTACGCCTATCAGGCCTGTTTTGATGCTTCTAGCAAGGTCTATAGATCCCCATTTTCAAATGTGTGTCTTAAAAAAAGAATTGGCATGAACGAGATGATTCACAACATTTTTCTAAATAACAAAATTGAAGTACATATGATGGCGGTTAAGTCTCGAGACGTGCCTCTCAAGAAACCCACGATACCAAGATTTGAACCTTTATCCCCTGTGATGTAGGAGCACGGATAAACAAGATGATATCTGAATTTCTAGAGTTGAGATATATCACAAATGTATTCTGGGCTGATGCTACAACAGCCCTCGCTTGGATAAATTACCAGTTGGGTACCTTCGTCGGGAATCGCGTGAAAGAGAAATGCAGACTTAGTGATCATGGAGATTGGAGATATCTTCCTAGCGAGTGCAATCCAGCTTATTTACCCTCCAGAGGATGCAACCTCTACCAATTGATTGAGTCCAGATGGTGGGAGGGCCCTTTCTGGTTAAACCTCTCCGAAGAATATTGGCCTTCCAGGTATAAAGACCTGAATGTAGAAGAAATCTGTGCGGAAAGAAAGAAAATTGCTGTTGTAACAACAGTTGAGAGTACTAATCATTGGTACATGAAATATTTCTCCTCGTTTATAAAAATTGTACGGATGATGGCGTGGATTAGAATATTCATTAACAACCTCCGATGTTCAACGAAAGTAAAGGGCGAACTTTCCGTGAAGGAGATCGATGAAGTGGAGCTAGCGCTTTTGAAATTAGTTCAGGCCGAGTGTTTCCCTAGCCACTCTATACCTGGGCTGAAGATATATGAAGTAGAAGGAATCCTGCGCGTGAAAACAAAATTTATTTACAGCAGGGACGAATATGGCTTCCGTTTGCCAGTACTATTACATGGGACTCATCCGTTGATTGAACAAATGATATGTGATTCACACGTTGAGAATTGCCACGCTGGTGTACAATCTTTATTGAATAAACTGTTTTGTGCTTGTTACTAAAGTTAAACCACATTTAAACTATATATATATTTATTAAATGAAGATCAAAATTACATAAACTTGACAATTAATTATGTATGATCACAATCAATTATATATTATAAAAAACATAACATTTAGCCATCTATTTTCAGTTTTGTTTTTTCACTGGTCCAAAATTTATATTTTAACAGACTAAATTATGAGATTAATTTATAAATTAAAATATGCAAAACAAATAAACAACTATATACATCAATTCCCCCTTCTTAGGCTTGGCCCCTCTTATTTATTATTATTAATATTATTATATATTTTTTTATATATCTCTGTGGACATCTGCCCTCCCTCTGAGGGTACCTGGGAGTTGTAACACTTTTTTCCTCTGAGATTGGAGTTGGCACACATTCATCATCATCCATATTAGTGGGATGTGATTTACCAGGCAACATTTTTTGAATATAGTTATGATGAACTTTTTTCTTAGTGTCACTTTGTTTTATTGAATAAACATTCCTTCCTAGTATTTTTATTATCTTTCCTGTGTACCAAGAGGGATGATTATTAGTGATTCACCTAAATTTCACAGTCTCATCCAATTTAAATTTACTGTTAACATATTGACTTTTGAGACTTCTACTTCTTCTTTTGACAACACAAAAAGTCTTGATATGATCTTTCTTCCAAGAAACAGTTCGGCAGGTAATGTCCCTTTTCTAATATTTACATCTGTCCTTATAAAGAACTAAACCCTGTACAGAGCCAAATTTAGTTCCAACTGCTCGTTTTCAAATAATAGCTTTTTTTAGATCAATTTCTTCACCTCTCTTACAGATACTTCTGCCTGTCCATTTAATTTTGGGTGGTATAGGGGAGATGTCACATGGGTTATGCCATCCTTAGACAAAAAAAATCTCCAAATTCACTACTAAAGAAAGGAGGACCATTATCAGAAACCACTACTTGTGGAAATCCGTAACGAGCAATACAATTTCTCATAAAATTTATACAAAAATATGCACTGGTAGATGGTACTTCAGAAACATCGACCCATGAAGAGAATGAATCTACTGCTAGTAAAAACAGTCTATTTTAGAAATTGAAATAGTCCATGGGAACCCTCCTCCATTGTCCTGCATATTTAGGCCAACTCCCTTTGTCGAAAACCTGTCAACCATTTTAGACTCAAACGGTTTTTCGTTCCTGAAGGGTTGTCCGGGTTACACTGCAATACTGACTGAAATCCCTGCTATTATTCGAATAGCAACCGAACAAAGCATCCAAAGCGACATGGCGAAAATCCTATATACTTCACATTACAGTCACTTCAAATACCTAAAAAATTCAATAACAGCAGAACGATATTTATTCACAACTATTCCTCTAGCAATTAAAAGATTTTTTGCACAACTGAGACCTCTATGGACGATCTTCCCAGAAAATCGTTCAAAGCGCTGGAAGATTGATTTGACTCTAACTTGCGATCTGTGTAAAAACAGAATCCAAGACGAAATTATGCATATAATATTTGGATGCTCTTGCTTAGAGAAACAGAGGAATGAAATCTTGGGTGACTCACCCTGGTCTCAACCTGACTGCCAACAAATTTGCAGCTGGATGAACACACTGATGGTTGATCAGGGTCTCTCCCTCGGTTTATATAAATTCTACAAGGCCGCAGTCAATGTCCGTTGGAGAATAATGGATTCGCCGAATGTCGTGGTTTGCTTAGAGGATGAAGGCGAAGATTGAACGCGGCTGATTCCACACTAGCCCTCTCAATGATATTCTAACCTTGATATATCCTAAACATTGGTACTTTAATTTAAATATTTAATCATGTATGGTTTCTTTTGCTCTGTATGTTTATTTTTTGTATATATGGTTATATTTATTTTTGTTTGTTTTTTTGTTTTTTTCTTTCTTCTCTCTTTTCTTTTTCCTTATTACCTCTTGTATTCTAGTTTTTACTTTTGAAATACCTTCCTTTGCTAAATCCTGTAGAGGGGAATCATGTATAGGGCTGGATGCCCCAATAAAAGGTTTGTGTGTGTGTGTATTTAGGCCAACTCTCAGTCCTTTGATGAGGCAAACTTTCATTAGAAAGACAAGTTCTACAATATTTTTGAAATATTTCTATTGAAGAGTCCATGCCGGGCCACTAAATAGATGAACGAACCATCATTTTCATTTTATTAGTCCCTGCATGGCTCTCGTGTAATAATTGAAGTACCTTTTCATGTAGACTTTTTGGAATAACCATTATATTTTCAAGAAAAATACATTTTTGGAGAATAGTAAAGTCATCAATCCTTTTTAAATAAGGAATGAGATCATCATTGGGACTTGAGGTAACTCCCCTGTCTCAATAAATTTATACAATTTGAATAAAGTTCTGTCTAAATGTGTTTCATGGGCCACAAGAACATGGTCAATGATAGAAGTATTTAAGAGTAAAATTTCACCTCTCCCATCATTATATTCCAAACTATTCTTTTGAAACTCTGGAAATCTAGAAAGGAAATCTGGAATGATATTATATTTTCCTTTTCTATACTTGATTTCAAAATTAAAATTTGAAAGAGTTAGAGCCCATCTATGAAGTCTATTTGCAATGAGTGGGAGCAAATTTGTTTTATCTCCTAAAATAGTTATTAAGAGCTTGTGATCAGTATAAATGGTAAATTTCCTACCAAAAAGGTATTTTTTTAAATTTATTCACTGCAAAAACAATTGCAAGTCCTTCTCTTTTAACTTGGGAATATTTTTTTCATGAAAATTTAAAGTTCTGGAAATGAAACACACAGGCCTTTCCTCCCCATCCTTCAAATGTGAAAGGGTTGCTACTATTCCCACCTGATTTGCATCACAAGAAAGAATCAAAGGCAAATTTAGGGAATAATGCGATAAACATGTGGTCTCATCGAAAGCATTTTTACAGGAATTGAAAGATATATCTGTCTCAACATTCCAAGACCATTTCACATTCCCTTTTAATAGGTTGCATAAAGGATATGCTAAATCTGAAAGATTTGGCGAAAATATACTATAAAATGACGAAAAATACAAAGAAGCTTTTTAATTCAGTTATATTCTTAGGAACTGGAGAATTCTTTATGCAAGCTAGCTTGTCTTTCAAGAGGGGTATATACCAAATTCATTAATTTTATGGCCAAGAAATTCAATCTAATTTTTCACAAATAAGCACTCTTATTTTTATTCATTGTAAAATTATTTTCTTTTAGAATATTAAGTGTTATCTTAAGAATATCTAAATGGTTTTCCAAATTATCAAAAGCAATAAAAATATCATCAAAAAAATGTAAACATCATTGATTCCCGAGAAAATGGATTCCATTGTCTTCTGAAATATTTCAGAAGCAGTTATTATACCAAAAGCCAAACGATTATATTTATATAAACCTCTGTGAGTGGAGACAACCAAATATTTTTTGAATTATCATCCATCCCAATTTGATGGTAAGCCTTTGACAAATATAATTTTGTGGATAATTCATTTCCTTGAAAATTACTTAGGTCTGAATCAATGTTAGGGATAGGATATTTAAAATCCTCTAAGTAAGGATTTAAACTCTTTTTAAAATCAGCGCAAAGTCTAATTTGGCCATCTGGTTTTGCAACACAAACAAGTGGAGAAGCACAATCACTTCTATCTATTAGAAAGAGGGAATCATATATCGCCGCAACTATTTTTTATTAACGCGATTAAGGAAGCTTTCGGGCAAGCCCTTCTTCAGCTAACTATAGTGTACAAACAAGGAGAGATTATATATCGTTTTTAATATAAAATAAAATAAAAGAAAAGAAAATTACCACGCCCCTATCGCCCTCGTTTCAATAGCACCGCGTGGCCACGTCATGTCTGATCCTAACTTCAAATATAATATAGTACAAAAATATCTTAAAAGAAATTTACGCAATTGAATAAATATAAAGAATCAACTATAAACAGTTCAAAGGATTTAGTGACGTGGCCACGCGGTGCTATTGAAACGAGGGCGATAGGGGCGTGGTAATTTTATTTTATTTTATTTTATTTTATATTAAAAACGATATATAATCTCTCCTTGTTTGTACACTATAGTTAGCTGAAGAAGGGCTTGCCCGAAAGCTTCCTTAATCGCGTTAATAAAAAAGAGTTGCGGCGATATATGATTCCCTCTTTCTAATTTGTCGAAATCCGCAAACCGTTTACCATGAATACTTCTATCTATAGGAGACAAAATATTTAAATCAACCAATATATCAATTTCATCTTCCACTAGTTGTTTTAAGGCAAAATGAACTTGTCTGAATTTGTAAAATTTTGGGGTAAAGTCAGCCTTTACATCAATGGCATTTGATACCTTTAATAGGGCCAGATTTGTATTCAAAATGGATTTATAATCTTTTATAAGTGACTCCACATTAAAAGAGTTTAATTTATGTATATAATTGAAAGACATATCAAAATAACTTAGGAAATCTCTTCCTTAAATAAATTTAGAGGAATTTAAATCAGTTTTGAGTATATCAATCACCCTAGAAACATTTCTAAATTTTATTTCAAATTTAGCCTTACCTAAAATAGGTATTTTAGAGCCACTATAGCCTGTTAAGATGACATCACATTTGTTTAACTCAATATTTTAAAAATATTTAAAGTAAACACATTTAGTAAAAGTAGTAATGGCTCCACCAGTATCAATTTCAGCTAAAAGTTCAATCTCATTTACATACACAGTTTCAGTTAAAGGAGGGTGTAAATTTATATTATACAATGACAAACTATTTTGAGAATTTGAAGGATTATTTAAATTAGGGTGAGACTCAAACTTATTAAAATTATTTTTAGAATTTATAGGCAAATTATGGTCAGACCTAATGCCTTTTCTATAACATATTGTGGAGATATTACCTAATTTACCACAAACTTTACAAGTAGCAGATTTGAAGAAACAAATATAGTAAAAATGGTTAATCTTACCACAGTGTTTACAGATATTATCAATGGCGTGAAGATACTGTGGGGACCGATGGACATTTTCGGATCCTTTGATATTACGTAGCTCATTATCCGCTGATTCCGCAGAAAGAGCAATGTCCACTGCACCATCAAAAGTTAAGTTTTCTTCTTGTAGGAATTTATTTTGGGTAGTTGAATCAATGATGCCAGCATCGAATCTGGAACGTATAGATTCTTGTAAAATGTCTCCAAAAGAAAACTTTTGAGCTTTATCTTTTAGGCGTATTATATATTTAGAAATAGTTTCTCCAGACTTTAGATCCATTTTCTGAAATACGAATATTTCATATATTATATTAGTTTTTGGATTAAATGTTTTAATAAGATTATACATAGTTTATCGAAAGGAACCTGAGCAACTTACTCTGGAAAAACAAAATTTTGCAAGATACTAAATTATTTAGGGCCTATACTTGAAATAAGAAATGGGGTCTTAAAATCTTCCTTTATTTTAGAAATTAACATAAATTGTTTTAAGCGATATATATAATTTTCCACATTTTCTAAATTCTCATCAAATTTCTCAAACGTACCTGAAGACATATTTGAAGTATAATTTATTCTGCCAGATCAATTTATTTGTTCTTTGAAAATTTCGCTTTTCCTCGTCGCCAGTTGTTTTGTGTTTGTTATTAAAGTTTTAAACACATTAAAACTTTATATATTTTATTCAATGAAGATCAAAATTACATAAACATAACAATTAATTATATATAATTACAATCAATTATATATTATAACTACATAACATTTAAGCTATCTATTTTCAGTTCAGTTTTTTCACCGCTCCAATACTTTTATTTTCACAGACTAAATTATTAGATTAATTCATAAAAGAAAAATATGCGAAACAAATAAACAACTAAATACATCACAAACTTCGGGGAAAATATTGAATAGTAAAAGCGAGACAGACCATTAAGAAAATAGTGAGAATATGTGTCACATGTCGCCTCTTCTCCGATAAACCCGTTGTTGTGGAAGGAGCGCCATTACCTGCCACTCGAGTACGCAACGCCAAGGTATTCGAGGTGGTAGGGATTGATCTGGCGGGCCCGCTCTATCTGAAAGATCAGACCGAGAACTGGGTTGATTTCTTCACCTGTGATGTGTTCAGCTGTGTACATTTGGAACTGGTAATATCTCTCAGTTGAGAAAATTTTCTAATGGCCCAGGAGAGATCCATCAAGAGAAGAGGACGTCCATCCACCATCTTCAGCGACAACGGAACAGGTTTTGTAGGAGACAATAACTTGTTTAAACAGATTGACTGGGAACGCGTTTCTAACGACAGGAAAGTGAAGCGTATTGAATGGAAATTCATTCCGCCCACTGCTGGCTGACGGGATGGATGGTGGGAGAGATTGATTGGTTCCCTCAAAGACATAATAAAAATAATGCTCGGAACATCAACATTGACATATCAAAAATTGATGACCCTGCTGTGTCATGCAGAGGTAGTGATGAATAGAAGGCCCATAACTTATGTCAGCGACGATTTGAATGATCTTGTAACAATATCACCTTCCATGTTTCTACAAGAACAGACAGATGTCGAGGTTCCCGAGTGCCAGAATATGGAACCTAATCCAACGACCCAGAAACTGCGCTATTTGAACAACTGAGGGAGGAGTTTGAAATTACGATTCAGGAAGGAATATTTGTCCCTCTTGGTCCAGAAAAACAGACGCATTTACAATCCAAAATCCAGGCTGGGGATGTTGTACTTGTTGGTATGGACAATAAAAAGCGTAACTTCTGGCCACTAGCAGTTATCAAGGATATATTATTCGAAAGAGATGGAGTGAATAGATCAGTGGATGTGAAAACCGCAGGAGGAAAATTCCTAAACCCTATTCAGAAAATATATCCCTTGGAAATATCATCAACAGCAGCTTCTTCGCGTTTGCTGAACGATAAAGAGAAAACTGCAAATATTCAGCATAGATCGGGAAGAACCGTTTGCATACCCAACCGTTTGGACGATTATTATTTTTTCCTATTGTGTGTCTAGAGGAAACAAGTTATAATGGAGATATACTTCGGGATGTCGGCCAGACGGATTAGGTAACATCAAACAAACATATCCGCCAGAGGCGCCAGCCGGCAACAAAAGGAAGACTGCACGGCCTGGTGTGCTGACCAGCTTGGTGTTTTCCTCTGTCCTCTAAAAGTTAGTTTGAAGGAAACCTTTACCCTCTCCTTTCTATTATTTAGTGATCTGATTTAAATCCTTGCAACGACCCACAAAATAATCATCACTGCGAATTCTTCTACCGAATTTCGCATCAGTGTTTTATGAAACGATTAACAGATTTTTTCACAGCTGAATTTCCGCACACAAAGATGCCAGTCCCTTTTCAAAGTCGAAGTAATTGAATAAGGTGCAGAAGTAATCTCAATTACTCTATCAGCTAATCTGCTAAAGAGTTTGGTGATGCTTGCTCTTGCGTTGTCAGAATTATTTGGATGTATTGAGGTAAACGTTGCGTCCAGAGCATTTTTAATATTGTTTCAATGACGGTTTTGCTTTCTCCAACCAATTGTCTTAAGCGGCGTAATAATTGGCTAGGCAGTCTGTCTCCAAGTTCTTTTTGAGTCAACAAATGCTGTATTTTTAAAAATTCGCTGTCAGCTGTACATTCAATTATGGCCTTCTTTAGCGCGTCATATTTATTGACTGGTGGAGGTGACACAATGAATTCACGTACCTCTATGGCAGTTGATAGAGGTAAAAGTGAAATTAGATAAGAATAATTGGTGTCATTATTTGTAATTGGACTTGGCTTTTTCAATAAAAATTGAGATACAAATGTTATGAATCCCAATTCCGGATCGTTTGGCCAATATTCGGGTGCTTTAATTGAGTCCATTTTAAGAATATATTGTAATATAAAAATTATATATCCTTAAGAGAGATTAAAATTCAGAATTATAATTTTTTTAATTGATAAGAAATAAATATTTGAATATATTATTAAGTTATAATTTTTATATTATAAGTTATATATATTTTTATTGCCAATTCAATGTGTATATGGTAATTTAAACCAACAACCCCATATTGTATATAACTTATAACAAGATTTTCATGTTGTATAATAGAAACACATCTGTAAATGATTATACACATTATTGACATGTGTCATTACATCATCATATGTAATGTACTTTGTACAAACTGAGGATAAATAAATAAAACTATGTAATAGAGATTAAGAGTTGAGCTAAAGATATAGAAGTCAAAAACGTCAAAATTCGAGATAGATGGAAGTCACAAACAACATCTAAAGATAGATTGGAAGCTGTCAGGACGGCGCCAGTTTAGAATGTTACCAGGCGATCCACACTCTTCACATCTGGTGAAATGCAAAACTCCCTTTCTCATAAAAGGCATATAAAGCCCCCATCTTTAGCCAAAAATACAGTCACTTCATCATCTGCGTGAGCCCTCGTCGGTTGTACCCCAGGTCCACCTCATCCACCATGTAGTCAGTAAGAACTCTTCTATCTCCATCTTTCGCTCCTAGCTCAACTTTCATCTGTTCGAGGAATTTTCATAGTGCAACTGTGTCTTCGTTTTTTTGTGTTTGGACATTCCCAAGCTTTCCACTCTGACTCGACCACGACTGCCTGTACTTTGTGAGAACTGTAAAAGGTCTTCCAAGGTGCAGAGAGGTACTGGAAAACTCCCCATTCTGACTGTTCCTCTCGGTCAACACAGTATAACGAGAGTTGACAGGGACTCACACCATAGTTTAAGTCGACTGGATACCTCATCACAGTTTTAGTCGACAGGATTCTACACGAGGCACCAGACCTCACCACATGTATATAAATTTATTTGATATTTATTTATAAAAAATAAATTTGATAGCGATTTATTTTTAAGTTGAAATTATGCCTCAAAATAAATACCAAAAGATGTGCGTTTTCGTTGCTTTTAAATATTGCAAAATAAATTATTATTTGGTTTTAAATATAATATTTAATATGTATTTTTTTCTTATAATTTTTTAATTTTATATTATGAGTAATTTTATTTTTCACTTTTGACGAATTGAAATTCTTGTTTGATTGCTTGCAAATACTCGTTAAAGTTTATATTTTAAATACGGCCCACCATTTTGTGGGCGGCATGAAATTCTGAGCGGAGTCAGATAACAAACTATTTATCGTAAAATCATCTTTTAATTACATTTAGTTAATACAAATTATCAGAATGGCTTTAATTGTTGCATATTACATGTTGATGTCCTTTTGTTGTGTTCTTGTGTAGTGGTCAAATATCATTTCTATATTATAAAATGTTAGATATATGTGTGTTTGATATATTATATATAAATACTATATGATATATGATTCATATTTAGAATTAATTTAATTATTTCTATTATATTATTATGACAACAAATAATGGGATATTAATGATAATTTATATATTTTTAATAAAGTATATTTTATGAGAATTATCAACATATATAGTCACGACCGTCATGGGCCGGTTCTGTCACGGATGCGCGCGCATCATCATTATGATCATTATCATTATCTAATGATAATAATAATAATAATTATTATTATTATTATTATTATCAACATATATAGTCACGACCGTCATGGGCCGGTTCTGTCACGGATGCGCGCGCATCATCATTATGATCATTATCATTATCTAATGATAATAATAATAATAATTATTATTATATTATTATTATTATTATCAACATATATAGTCACGACCGTCATGGGCCGGTTCTGTCACGGATGCGCGCGCACAGGGAGGTCACGTGCTCGCCGGCATTACGTCATAGATTATAAACACAAGGTAATAAGGCCAAATAAAAAAATAGTGTGTGATAAGGCACAATTTGGATTATCTACTTATATAATTGCCTTATTCTGTCTGTGTGAAGTTCACGGATAGATTTTGGTCAGAATGGATAAAATAAAAAAAGTGTCAAGGGATGGGAATCAAACCCACGACCTTCCGCTTACCGGGCAGATGCCATGACCACTAGGCTACCCTGGAAATATTTTTCCGTTCACATTTTTATTTTTATATTTTCAAGACACACACAGTTTGGGGCGGGACGTTTCACAAGAGAGACATCCACGGCGCAAATTTATAATTTTAACGAATAGTATTTTAATTAAAACAATTTAAAAATATATACGCACTCGGGTAAAACCCGGGCGTTGCCCGGGCCATTCGTCTAGTATATTATAAGATGAATATTTTAATTTAATATTTGAAATAAAGAGTTGTTAAACAAATTAAAACAAAATATAAATATGAAAAGTTAATGATAAACGATAATTATATATATATGTATAGATTTAGATTATATAAATTTGAAATATTTATATAATTATTAATTTTTGACCAGAAGTTGGTTGTTGTTATTAAATTTGTCTTGAATCCTTTTTTATCGAACTGTTTGTTTTGTTTATCATATTTCTTTATATTTAAACATATATAAAATAATATATGTGTTAAATATCTCTACCTTTTCATATATTAGTAAAATAATTTTTTATTGTTATCTATCGTTAGAATTTTACACAAAAAATATAATAGCAATGCGTTTCTTTTTAAATATCATCAAATAATTATCTCTACAGACCTTACTGCAATGATATGCCAATAAATTTATCTCATATCATTGCAGTAAGGTCTGTAGAGATAATTATTTGATGATATTTGAAAAGAAACGCATTGCCAGTAAATTTATCTCATATCATTGCAGTAAGGTCTGTAGAGATAATTATTTGATGATATTTAAAAAGAAATGCATTGCCAGTAAATTTATCTCATATCATTGGAGTAAGGTCTGTAGAGATAATTATTTGATGATATTTAAAAAGAAACGCATTGCCAGTAAATTTATTTATGTAAAATTCTAATCTCTACCTTTGTTTTGTAAGTTAATAAACATAATCATTTGTGCTTTCAATTCATTGTATTATTTAGTAATAATCAACGCCATATATAGATTCGACAACAATATGGTAGCAGAGCGTGGTTTTCAAATGAAACGTAAATAAAATTTTAAAATATTTAGGAAAATATAAAACTAAAGAAATAGAAATGGATTTTTTAGCTTCACCAAAAATCGAATTGCTCAGTAATATTAAATATGCGATTGGGAGTATGAATATAGAAGCCTTGTTAGATTCAAGGGATCTTTTCGATGTAATTAATAATCCAAAACCTACAAAAGATGATAAAAATGGCGACGCTCTTAATGAATGGACTAAGAAAAATAAACAAGCTCTTGGAATAATTATTCTTAGTTTGTCATCTGATCAGGCTATCGCCTACAAAAGTATTAAAAATGCACAAGAATTATGGAATGCTATAAAACTCAGATATGAAGGAGAAGCTGAAGATAAATCTATGAATCTTTTGCTTGAATTAACTCGACTAAAAAATAAATATGATGAAAGCATTGAAGGTTACTTGACCAGAGGTCAAGGGATTTCAAGACAATTAATTGAAATAAGAAAAGCAATAAAAGATAAAGAAATAATTAGATACATCCTTGAGGGATTACCGGATAAATATAACAATGTGATTACATCAATCCTCGCTAATAGAAATATAGACTTTTATGGCATGCGTCAAATTTTATTGGACTTTGAAAAAAGAAATCCAGAAAGAAGACAGGAACATGTCAAAGTATATAAAACCTCCAGTAACCAGAACAAAGTTAAAACATGTTTTTGTTGCGGGAAAACAGGACATTTTCGAAAGGACTCTTGGTTTAAAAATAGAACCAAAATTGACCATCAAAAAAGCAAACAGTTTCCAACCAAGCGTTTTAGTAAGAATCATGAAGAGAAAGCGAATATTACTAAAAAACATATCCCTAATAAAGACAAACAAGAATTTGATTTAACAGCTAGAATTGAACAAAGAAAAATGGTAAATGAATGGCAACTTGATTCAGAGTGCACTTCACACATGTCATGTGATAACTCATGGATGATTAATGAGAAAGATGAGGTACGACCAGTTAATCTTGCTGAAACTGGTAGAAGTATCAACTCCATATCAAGGGGAGATATCAAATCAGTAACTGAATTGGATGATGGACAACATAATAAGGTCAAATTAGAAGATGTGTTATTTGTTTCCCAACTAAATGGCAATTTGATGTCTAGTGTCACCTTGAACAAAGAGAGTGCTTTCATTTATGCAACAGGTGGACAATTAATCTGTAAGGGTGAATTCGAGGAAGACATGAAGACAGCTTAATCCATGAACTTAGACAGGATGACTCAAAAGAAAAATACTTTAAAATTGATAAGAACTCTAGGATTTCATGGCATAAAAGACTGGGACATATTAATGACGATTACATGTCAAGAATGAAAAGGGATGGCATGGTCCGAGGACTCCCTGACTTTAGAGGCGAGGTCGGAATATGCCAAGCATGCATAACAGGGAAAATGCCTCGCACACCTTTTCAGGCAACTTATGATGAAACTGCAAAGGGTACTTTAGAATGCCTACATGTTGATCTATGTGGCCCCATGAAATAAGAATCCTTAAGTGGAAACAAATATAGGATGGTTGCTGTTGATCAATATTTTAGAAAACATTTTGTGAACTTTTTGAGTTTCAAGGATGAAGCATCTAACAAATTGAAAGATCTGATCAATAGCATGAAAAATGAGTTAGATAAAAATATCAAAAGAATTAGAACATATAATGGATTTGAATTTATCAACAGATCATTAGAATAATATTTTAAAACTAAAGGAATAAAAAATGAGAAAACTTGTAATTACTCACTGTTCTACCGCGTTAGGGTAAAGGTTCGAGCTGCAGTGAGAACTATAAATTAATAATTTATATTTTAATAAGTCCAAAAATTACATACAATTATAAGAGGCAGATGGAGTACAATTTTTACTCCACCAGCGCCTAGAGTATTATATAATGGAAGGAAACGCCGCAGGTTGTAGCGACGCGCGGTAAACAGCCGGCTGACATCAGGCGGTGTTCGAAAAGTGCGCGCGCAGCCCCCGGTGCGCGCGCAGACCGGCTGGCCAGCTCGCAGAATTCCCGGCGTCCCGTGCCAGCGTCGCCCGCTGGCATCCTCTTATCTCATGCCCCCCCTGGAGATTGGGACTTGGGACCGATCCAACGTAGTTGCTATAACGCGGGTTCGGTTCTCGGGTTCGAGGGGATAAGGTCTGCTGATGTTGAGCTGAGTTGGGTGGGGTGGTGTACGGTGGAGGCACGAAAGGTCGTAAGAATCTGCGATTACGGCGAAGAAGGCGTCCGGCGTCGGTCCGGATGAGGTAGCTGCGACCGCGTGGAAGTTGTTCGAGAACCTTAGCAAGGAGGGTCCAATGTTTTGTGTGGTGATCCTGGACAAGGACTATTGCTCCCACTTCCAAATGTGAGAGTGGCTTGGCGTTGCGATTGTAACGCTTCCGGAAGGAATGTTCTCTTACATTTTGCTGCAAGAGGTACTGGGCCATCTGGATCTGCTGGGGCGTGCCAGAGATGGTGATGACCCGTTCGTTGCTACCAGGTTGAGACTCATCTATGGTGATCCCCGCACCAGATTCGCGCCGGATCTTCCTGATGCGTTGACCACCTTTCCCAATGATGGCACCGGCGAGATCATTTGGTATAGTGACTTGTGATGAGCCTTTTTTCGGGACGACTACCATAGGATGGCACCAATCGATGGCTTCGCCGACGGGTACCTGTTCGATTATCCCTTTCGCCAACATGGTATCGAGTTGAGTTTTGACGGGGTCTCTCCAGTGAAAGGGAACGTTGTATGCCCGGTAGCGTTTGCAAGGAACGGCATCTTTAACTAGTTCGATAGACATGGGGGGTCCTTGCATGGGTTTTAACACTGTGTCGTCGAACGCTCTAGCATAATGGGTAAGGATAGACTGCTTATCGATCTCATTGGCTCTCACCGGGGTCGGCGGGAACGTTAGAACTTGTCCGTTGGTTATGGCATTGACGATCATTGAATGGGGCCAGTTATTCGGCAGAAGTCCTAAGGCTTTGCATCCGCTCTTGCTCAAGAGAGGGGCGTTCAGGTGCTTGCAGACTCCAACGGTAGTACTGTATGTTTTCCCGTTGAGATGCAGTGCCGCGACGAATGATCCACAAGGACTTAAGCTGATGCCGTTGGCTCCTACGCAAGGGACGTTCTTCGGGTTGAGTGCTGATCGGGTCTGCTCATCCAGTAACAGGAATTCTGATTCTGGGATTAGATCCAGATCTGACCCCGGGTCCGCCAGCCAACGGATTTGGTGTAACTTATGGTTGATATCGGTCGTAATGGTTATGAGTTCGTTGCGTAATCCAGCTGCAACAACTGTGTTTGAGGGTCCTGGTTGGGACTGATTGTTTCTGGTTGCAGGTGGCGGGATATTAGGTTTGGTTGTGGGTTTCCGTTTCAGTTGTCGGCAAACCCTTCCGTAATGCCCGGTGAATCCGCATTTGTTACACTCTATGTCTTTTGCTGGGCACTGGTCACGGCGGTGTCTTGGGTTAGCCCCACATCCGGAGCAGGGGTCGTTAGGATCATAGGGTTTCTGAAAGAAACGGTTGGCCTTAGGTGAGGTTTCAGACGAGCTGGCTTGTTGATGCTTGTAGGTTGATGGTGCACGTCTGGTTGCAATGAAGGCTTCGGGGGAGGTGGTTGGGGAGGCTGAAAGAGTCGCGCCCACGGCGGTAGCACTCTCATGTGCGATGCAAATTGAGAGGACTAGGTCCATGGAGAGGTCGGAATTGTACTGCTCCGCCAGTACTTTTCGTTGTAGGTCTTTATCAAACAGGCCACATATTAACCTGTCACGGATACGGAGTTGCTGTTGATAACCAGCAAGGGCAAACGTTTTCCCACAAGCTCTTTTTGTGCATATTGTAATACACGGGTCGCCGCATGTGCTGCACTTAAAATCCAGCTCATGTGCACACGAGTCATCAAGAGCTTTAAGGGCTGCGAAGTAGCGATCCACCGATTCTCCGGTTTGTTGGTCCCTACGATGAAAATCTTGCCGATCAAGGAGGGGGTTTCGCTTCTTGCGTAGGTAGGCCTCGAGAGCATTCACGGCTTCATCGAGGGTGGTGGTGGTAGAAATATGAAGGCGGCCTGATTGCCAAAGGATGGTCCATTCGGAATGGAGGGCGGCACGCAAAGTCGCTTGCTGTGTGGATAGCGGGAAGGTGGCTACTTGTTGGGCGTCCACGTAGTCGTTCCAACGTTGTTTCCAATCGCGGAAAAAAGACATCGTTAACTCCTCCGGGGAAGCCAGTTTAGGAAGCTGGATGATTTTTGTGGCGTGGTGAGGAGGAGCTCCTAATGGGACTGTCGGTGTCGGATTCCGAGTAGCCATCTGCTGCAACAGTGCGGCTATGGACCTGAGGATGTCGGTGCTGGTCGGCGAGGCAGGGTTCTCTGGAGGGGTTTGGGATGGTCGGCGATTCCTTCTTGAGGGCATCTTGATTACTAATTGTCACTGAGCTGTCACTTAAAAAACGGCTATAATTAACCGAATGTCGGCTGCGCCATGTTCTACCGCGTTAGGGTAAAGGTTCGAGCTGCAGTGAGAACTATAAATTAATAATTTATATTTTAATAAGTCCAAAAATTACATACAATTATAAGAGGCAGATGGAGTACAGTTTTTACTCCACCAGCGCCTAGAGTATTATATAATGGAAGGAAACGCCGCAGGTTGTAGCGACGCGCGGTAAACAGCCGGCTGACATCAGGCGGTGTTCGAAAAGTGCGCGCGCAGCCCCCGGTGCGCGCGCAGGCCGGCTGGCCAGCTCGCAGAATTCCCGGCGTCCCGTGCCAGCGTCGCCCGCTGGCATCCTCTTATCTCACTCACCAAGAAGTAATGGCATCGCAGAAAGAACGAACAGAATGTTGATCGATAATGCCAGAACCCTCTTATCTGATGGAGGCTTGCCTGTCCAATTTTGCGCAGAAGCAATTTCACCAATTTCTAACAAGACTCAAAAGCAAAAAACACCAATGAAACTTTCGAATGGTAAGAAACCAACTGTAAAACACTTGAAAGTATTTGGATGCTTAGCCTTTTATAAAGTTAATGACAACCAAAGACATAAGTTACAACCCATGGCAGCAAAAGGAATTTTCATTGGATACTCAAGAGAAAGAAAGGCATATAGGATATATGATGCAAATCAGTGTCGACTACATGAGACAAGATATGTAAAGTTTGATTAATCCAAAAAGGGTATAGAAGAATCACATGGATATTAGAACCTTTAACAGACAATTTGGACTACCAACCATTAGATTTTCAATTCACTGATTCACCAGAAATGACATTTGCACCACAATATTTTGAAGGAGATAATTCTGACTACCCTAATGAAGAAATCCTAATCTTTATTCAAGAAGAAGAAACAGATTCATCACCAGAAGAAACACCACCAGATAATAGAAGACCAGTTAGAGAACGAAAAATGCCAATCAAGTATAATGACCACATTGTATATCAAGCACATGAGGGGGAAATACCAAAAATTATGAAGAAACCCTTAATTCAAACGACAAAGATCTTTGGTATCAAGCTATGCTTGATGAAATAAACTCAATGAGAGTATCTAATGTTTGGGAAATAGTGGATAGACCAAAATATCAGAAATTAATTAAGAGTAATTGGGTATACTCCATAAAGGACACAGCAAATAATGTAGAACCAACCTATAAAGCAAGACTTGTTGCTGCTGGCTACAACCAAAAGCAAGGACTTGACTACGATGAGAGCACGTCACCATAATTATTTCATTGTAAAGACTCTGCTTGAGATTAAAATTTATCAGGAGCATAACAATAGCACCAACCTAGAGTTTAACTGGTGCGGAGGCATTCCTCTGGGAGTAAGGCTATTGAGAAATTTAGTAGGGAGTTATTTTTCTTTTCAACAATCTCACACTCCACACTGTTAACACTGAGGAAACACTGACTCATGTTTGGTAAGAAATTTCAAGTAAAAAACTATATGTATTGGTTGAAGATTTTAAATAAATATATTTAGAGCGAAAAAAAAAAAAGAAAATTACACAAATAAAAAAAATAAAATTGCAAACAATACTACTATATTGTAAATAAGACGACAAGACAACAAAAGGAATGAATTCATTTGAAGGACCTCATTAAAAATTACCCTTTCTAGTTTTATATATAAAATATAACCTCGATATTTTCGACACACTACAATTCGACCACGTTTTGTTGTCCTGACCTACAGCCTATCATACAACAAACTGTAATTCGACACTATCGAAAATTCGACCATTTTAAATTTCAACAATTGATTGTTGCATGAATACAACTTCGTTGCTAAAAGGGTATTACAGAGACGACGGCTGCCATTGAAAATGTACAAAATTTATGTAAAAAGCAGGGGAAAAATAAAGAAAAAAACAAAATCTAATTAATTGATAATAAATTCATTATTACCAAAAATATAATACAGAAAATTTCTTCCAGATTAGAAACTATAGGCATTGGTGAAAGTGTAAATAAATATTTTGGAAATAAATAAAAAATAAAATAAATTAGAATATAAATTTTCAAACTATATTTCAGAGGAGACGATTTATAATAAGATTTCATTTAAATGACCTCATTAAAAACTACATTTTATATATATGTGGATTCAACTTTATCTGTATTATATCCAAAGTTCGCACATGTTAAAAAGGCACTTGTAGCAAGAGACCCACTCTAGCAAAGGTTTGGTCTTTAGCTTTATTTATAGTCACAGAAAAAGCCAACCTTAGTGGTAACTGAAACCTCTTCAAAAAAAGGGAAGGTTGTAATAAATTTACCTTTTTGGTAAGCAATTCATAACTTTATCATTAATCTCTGATGAGCCACCAAAAGTTTCAAAAGGGAAATTCAGGGCTGAGCAATTAGGGCAGACTATATATTCAGTGGAAATAGGAGAAATAGGATTAGGGGTGTTGTTCCTGCGGCGAGTCATATAAGCACGCCTAGCGGTTTGGGGAGTGAGTCTTCCACGGCCTTTTCGAGGCATGACAGAAGACGCTGAAAAAAAAAGGCAGAATAAGATCCAAGCAGAGGAAAACTATAGAAATGAATGCCAGGACAGCCATAAAAAAAGGAAATCCCAATCATGTGAGAAAACAATTGATAGAAATATATATATATATATTAAGAAAATACTACAAAAAAGAAAACCAGACACAAAAATGGAGCTGAATTCAAACAAAAAACTATAACAAATTGAGTAACCAACAATTGATTATACAAATACATCAACAGCCTATTTATTAGAAAAAAAAAGATGCCAAAGACATTAAGAAAATTAATGAAAAAAGAAAACCAGACACAGAATTGGAGCTAAATTCAATTGAAAATCTATAAAATGGTATGTAATCAACAATTGATATACAAATACAGCATCACCCTAACATATGCCATAAAAATATATGCCAAAGACATTAAGAAAGATACCGCAAAAAAGTACACCAGACACAAAAATGGAGCTGAATTCAAACAAAAAAATATAAATTAAGTAACCAACAATCCTTCCTCATATCTATAAAAATGAAATCCAAAATCGATGTTTGTTATCGCGTTGCGCAAAATCTACAGAATAAATCATTATGAAATTTCGCATATAGTTGGCTGAAGATTTCGTTTAACATATAGGCTATTCAAAAAACTAAAAAGGTTAATGTGCTTTTTTTTAAAATTTAAAACCAAAAAGCGTTAGTTCCAGCCTTTTACCGCTTGGATAATAATTTTACACGCTGTTTGTTTAAACGATTAATTTTAGTTTGTTTACACGATGAATATTTTCAAAGGGTAAGATTATATATATATTTAAACTCTTTGTGATTAATATATTAATAGATCGTTATATCAAATTTATACGCCCCCGGAACCTGGGTAAATAAAACTGTATTGTGAAATTTCGTGCGTAGGTAGCTGAGGTTTTGGTTTAGCATTTAGGCTAAAAGTGGAACAATTGCATTTCGAATAACTTTTTTTTCCTTTTTATAAGGTAATATTTCATTTAGTTATTTAGTAATATTAGTTATTTACTAATATTTTTCAAATTAAATTAATTGGAAATATTATTTATTTCGCAACTTATTCATATCTTTTTGAGACGATGCAATTTTGGCTTTGTTTAATTTTAATTAGTGTAAATATACCGATCTACATTTTTTAAGATAAGGTTTACTATTTGATTCTCATAAGGAACATTCCTATTTTAAGACAAATTGAGATTTAGAACAGTATTCTTTTTATTTCTTTCTTATATTTAGAGTGAGTATAAATTTTATTGAAGTTGTAAAAAGCATATTTATTGAGAAAAAGGTATGTTTTTTTCTATATAACTTGCTACATATATTTTAATATATGTTTGTTCTATGTAATATGTTTATGCTCTAATAGCATTTATATTGTAAGCAGCAGCTATGCATTTTCAGTAACTGCTTTTTTTAAGGGTAGGATCAAATTATTTTTGCTGACATTTGTTTAGGTAGGGTTTATATTTATCTTCTTTACAATATATAACTGCTCATATATATCTATATGGTACAACCATATTTTTGAATATATGTATTTAGATATATAGATGAAAAAATACTCATATTTAAATGAAGAAATACGAGGTGTGTTCAAAAAGTATCGCGACTTTGTGTTTTTTCAAAACTTATTTATTCATTCATGAATACTTATTTTGTCCCCTTCAAAGTAATCCCCATGAGATATTAAACACTTGTGCCAACGGTTTTTCCCATCTTCGAAGAACTTCAAAAAATCATTTTTTAAAATCTTTTTCAGCTCCTCCTTCGACGCCGTCTTTATCTCGTCAAGCGTAGCGTAAGGTCGTCCTTTCATGGGCATCTTCAGGGGGCCAGATCTGGGAAATACGGTGGCTGCGGCATCATTAGTGTGTTGTTCTTGGCCAAAAAGTCGCGCACAAGCAACGATGTGTAAGCAGGGGCGTTATCGTGGTGCAAAAGCCAATTTTTGTTCTTCCACAAATCCGGGCGTTTCTGGCGGATTGCTTCGCGAAAATTGCGCATAACTTGCAGGTAATATTCCTTATTGACCGTTCTACCCTGTGGCAAGAACTCATGATGCACCACGCCCCTGCAATCGAAGAAAACTGTCAGCAAAACTTTCACATTCGACCGAACTTGGCGCGCTTTTTTCGGTCTTGGTTCGTGCGGCAGCTTCCATTGAGATGATTGAGCTTTGGTTTCCACATCATAACCATAAACCCACGCTTCGTCACCAGTTATGACCCTCTGGAGCAAATTTGGGTCGTCGCGGACAGAGTCCAACATCTCATTAGCAATGTTCATGCGATGCTGTTTTTGGTCGCAATTGAGCAATTTTGGTACGAATTTCGCGGCGACACGTCTCATGCCCAAATCATTGATAAAAATCGAATGGCACGAGCCAATCGATATGTTTAGGTCCTCAGCAACTTCTTTAACGGTGATTCGACGATTGGCCAATATCATTTTCTCCACTTCATTAATTTTTCCGTCTGTTGTTGAAGTGCTCGGGCGTCCGGCACACTCTTCGTCGTTCACATCTTCTCGGCCTTCTGAGAACATTTTGTACCACCGATAAACGTTGCTTCGGTCCAAGGTATCTTCTCCGTATGCCACAGTCAACATTCGGAATGCATCCGCGCACTTAATTTCGTTTTTCACACAAAATATGATACAGGTTCTTTGATAATTTTTTTTTAATAGGTAAAAATCGAAGACGATCCAAAACACCTGTAAGCAAAGCAGCTGTCAACAATTAAGTGAACATTCAAAATGGCCGAGCTTGTCGGCATAAGTGAGAGATATGAGTACCAACATAAAGCCACAAACAGATCGAAATTCGAATATACGTAACCCGCGAAAATTCAGAAGTCGCGATATTTTTTGAACACACCTCGTAAACAATCAGCAATCTGACCAATGAGGGAGCCAGAATATGTTCTACTCATATTTATTGTGCAGATTCTTTCAGCAAATTATACTTTTTTTCAAAATCTTCTTCCATTTGATTTTTTTTAGTCAGTTAAAAAAAATAATTTGGAACACTATTTCGCTCCTTTTAATTTAATAAACGCTTCATGTATGATTTTTAAAATTGTATTATTTTAGGCATATAATTTTTGAAAATAATGTTAGCAAGACATTGAATGTTGTTAAGTTAGTTTACTATTTAAAAAAATTACCAACCCATGAAGCGTTAGCTCCAGTCTTTAACCGCTAGGGGCAGCACTGCTAGAGCTGATAAATGATTTCGATTGGTGCATACTTTTACATTATGTGTGTTTTTAGACTAAATTTATTCAATCAAGATAGCTTTATTTTCATGCTTTCAAAAGTAACGATTATATTTTTAACGTTTCATAATACTTTTCAAATTAAAGTCTTTGGAAATAATATTGCTTTTTTCCCACACTGCAGGTCAACATTACACTGCAACATGCTATCATAACTCTAGCTTTTGGCATTTATATTTATGTATTATGAAAATACTGTTTGCTACCTTAAGCTCTGGAGAGATTATAATGTATCTACAGATCGATCATGTTGGTCTTATTTTCACATGTTACTGACCCATAACACTGATCCATAAAGGGTTAATTAATAACTCATCTGACATTTTACTTTTATTTAAGGTCTTGGAAATATATATATGTCGTATTAAGGTAAGTCTTTGAATAATTATAAATTTAAAACTCTAAATTTGTATATAAGAAATAATAGACGCGACAAAAAGAAACGCAGCCATTTTCTCTTTGTTTATTTTCCACCTCCTTTGTTCTCCTCTTCTCCCTCTTACCCCTCGGGTCGTTGGTAAAAAAATTATATACAAGCATTGACTATTCACTCTTTGATTATAGTAATTAAAATATATGGATATTAAAATATATGGTTATTAAAATAGAAAAATGTGTTGACTATTTACAATAAGTGTGGGAATTATATTGCAGTGAACCTGTGTGGGTGTGCGCAAGATGAAATTCGTAGCTGCACAGTCTAGATAAAAATTTTAATTTTCTCTGAATTGAAAATATCCTAACGAGGTTATGATATACTATAGATATTTTAAACTGTTATTTATTACATCTTCATTCTCTAATAAGTCGATAGGATTCGAACAGTGCGGGGTTAAAAAGCTAAGACTACGGATGGTAGATCTCTCGGCCACGATTGCTCACTTTGAAAATGTTCATATCTTTCTTCATCCTACGATCCCTATTCTTCCTATCGTTGGCCACAAGTCGGCTAGACCTATGTTCCAACCTGGAAGTCTGGATAACGTTGTCTGTGTACTTTTTCCTATGATATACTCGTACATTGAGTTTACGACTCACTCAATGGAAGTACATAGGTCAAAGCACTACAGCCAAAATTTTCTTCTTTTTTTTTTTTTAAGGATGATCTCTAATTCGAACTAACATTTTGAAGTGCTCATCTTAGGATAGGTTTTACCGAACATCGATTTTCGAAACTAACCGATGGGGTTATACCATATCTTAGAGGATGATGTGTTTAAAAATCCAAAATTTTATTTTTTCTTTTAACCCTCGATAGTTTATCTTATAAAAACGCTTATACTAATCCTATAGTTGTTATATCGTATTGCTATACGTAAATTAACTTATTACTATTGTCCTAAATCTGTAGGCCTTTACATCTTGTCTGTCCTACACCAGAAAAAAAGGAACGGAGGTATGCGGGGTTGTTATACCCGACTAACGATAAGCGCTAGCCTCTGCATATTGTAAGGTGGCTAAAGATATGTATAGGCTATTTAAACCCACACACGCAATAAGTGTTTTTATGTTCACATTTTGAAGTAATATATTCAAGTCTTCAAGGTCATATATCATTTGAGTTTATAGCTTGATTAAAATTATCATATCGCCTCACATATAGTCCAACATTACATTCATATACAAATTTATATATTCCACTATTCTAACGGTCCATTTTATCAAGAACATTTTATAAGAGATATGTAGGTTTGTTTGTATGGGTAGAGGCAAGATATAAAACAATAAAGGAAGAAGGTATATACAAGATGCTAAATGAGTATAAAGAATCCAAAATATTATTGTGGTAATTAAAAACAATGGAATTTTTTTAATTCTAAATATAACAGTTTTATACAAAAATGTACACAGTGTGATAACATTATTTATTAACGAGTCTTTATTCAAATAATGTTAAAATTCTTTGGCCGCCAAGGTAGTTGGTATAAAGACATCGGCATTTGGATTAAGTTTACTGTGTAATTTTTCTTTGGTAGTACCCAAATTACCCTCCACCATATTATCGAATTGATTGATTTTAGGGTCTAAGACCAATGTACTGGATTTAGTGGGCTTTACTATTGATGAAAAAGTTGGATTGGATGTTATTGGAAAATCAGGCTTATAAAATTTTTCATCCGTGAAAATACTGTTGTCCAAATGGTTAAACGGTTGAAACCATTTCCTTGGTCTGGAGGAACCCGGATCACCCAAGATATCTGTAGTGAAGTGCCTATAAGGAAATAGAAAATAGTTTTGTCTAGGAGAAGAGTCGGGAAGGTCCGTAGGAGGTGTGATATGGGGAATATTTTATACATATCTACGAAGTTTTTCTATATTTATAATTTCTGTCTGTAACTGCAAAGGTATATTTGGTCTATTAATGCGCACTACCTGAGGTGATAGTATTTCCAAGATCTCATATGGGCCTGTATAGTTAGGTTCAAACTTTGGAGTATTCGGATGTCTATAAACTTTCACCAATACTAGATCCCCTGGTACAAAATCAATCTTTTTATGTTTTTGATCGTACATTAGTTTTTCAGCCTTATGCCTTGCTTGAGTCTTTTGTAATGCTATTCTTCTTGATTCTGAGAGTTCGGGAAATGTCTGAACATGGTTGTTTAAATTGTTAGGGACTATCCCTTTTAATAAATAGATGGGAGGAAATCCCGTCACTGTATGTGGAGTTAGATTGTAGATTCTGGTGACCCTTTCTATCTGTTTGGTCCATGTCTGTTTGGGGTGTTCTAAATGGAGTATCTTTAGTTTCCCTGTTATGGTTGCATTCAATCTCTCGCTCAGACCATTTGACTGTGGGTGATTTGCTGTGGTATACAAGGATTTTATACATTGTGAGATTAAAAACCTTCTAAATTGAGTGGATGTAAATGCAGTAGCTCGGTCTGTCAGTAGGTTTTTAGGAATACCTTCCTGAAATACCTTTTTTTAGGGTTTGAATATAGGTCAGGTAGAGGTAGATTTACTAGGAAAGGTCCAACAGTATCGACTCATGTGATCACATATTACATGTAAATAAGCTCGGTTACCACCATACTTATTAAATCCGGCTACTGTGTCCATTGACATAAGTTCATAAGGTTCCTTTGCGAATGGTAAGGTACCCATTTCTCCATATGTGGGTCCTTTCTGAGGTTTTACTATTTGGCAAATTTTGCATTTACGGACATAGTTATGTATATCTTTGTTCATACCATCCCAATAATACTGACTAGTGATTAACCTAATGAGTTGTGTGATTCCTGGATGGTTATACCATTCGTGTGCTTTCTGGAGTAACTTATTTCTTAGTGTATCAGGTACGACTACTCTGGGTACGCTCTTTTTAGTAATAATCGCAAGTCCATCAGTATTGATAGGTGATTGATATTTCTCAGGTACACGATGCTGGTGTTCCTCCAATTGTTGAGCCTCTAGAAATCCGCAAAATGGTTGTCTTGATAGTAAGTCTGCTTCGTGTTGTTTTTTACCTTTTAGATAGTGTATGTCGAAAGTGTATGGGCTGAGTCTCAAGGACCATCGAAATAACCTACCTGACGGATTTTAAATATTTTTCAAATAGACCAGAGCTTGGTGATCAGGAAAAATGGTGAAATGTCTACCAAGCAGGTACACCCTGAAGTATTCGATAGACTCAATGATAGCTAAACACTCCAGCTCCGAGATGGAGTAGTTCTGTTCATACTTGCGTAGATAGCGAGAGAAATATTGTACAGGATGTTCTTCTCCATTTTCATCCTTTTGCTTTAGAATTCCGGATATCCCTAATGTACTCGCGTCACAATATAAGAAGCAGGGTAAATCTTCTTCAAAGATATGTAAAACTGGGGATGCAGTTAGGCTGCTTTTCAAATCTTCAAATGCCTTCTGACATTCAAGAGTCCACTTAAAAGGAATATTATTTTTTAGAAGTATATTTAAAAGCGATCTAAGCTGTGCATAATGGGGAATGAATTTATGATACACATTTACGACACCTAAAAATGACTGTAAAGTTTTAACATTAGTCGGAGGTTGGATGGTTCCTATTACCTGAGTGTTAGTTAAGTGAGGTTTATAAGTGCCCTTTGTGATTTCGTATCCTAGGAAGCTAATGGAGATCTTACATAATTGACATTTGTTGAGGTTGAGGCGGATATTTTCTGCCCTGTATAGTTGGAAGAATAACCGAAGATGTTCTAAGTGTTCTTCAAAACTATCAGAAAAAAAATATAAAATCATCATAGTAGTGTTCTAGAAATTGGAAGTTATATTTTTTAACTATTTGTCCAATAGCTCTCTCGAAGATCTGTGGTGAGCTTCGTAGCCCGAGAGGTAATCTTTTAAACATGTACACTCCTGCATGGGTGGTGAAGGCTAAATAAGGTCGAGAATCCGGATGGATAGGAACTGTCCAATAAGCGTTGCTCAAATCAAGGCTGGAAAAATACTTAGCTTTCGACAGTTTTTCTATCACTAATTCTATTAATGGTATAGGTTGGGGATCAACTGGAATGTGTTCATTTAATTTTCGAAAATCCACACACATTCTAAATGTTCCATTTTTCTTTTTTACTAGAGTAATGGGTGAAGCATATTCACCTATGGCCGGTTCTATTATATTATTTTTTAACATCTCATTGATTTATATATCTATTTCTTTTCTATATGTAAATGGAATTCTATACGGTCGCAACCTGATTACTCTATCTGTATTTTGTTTAATCTGTACAGGTTGGATATGTAGGGTAGGAACTTTAAATGGGTCTGTAGGAAATATTTCAGCAAATTCTTTCAATAACATAATAAACTTAAGGTCTAATAAGTTGTTTATCTTATGATACTTATCAATTAAATCACTGGTTAACTTATTTTCCCCTGGAATGCTTGATTGAGTGGAAAGTGTCTGATGTAAATGATTAACATAGATTGCATTACTTCCTGAAGGTGCACATTGATTATCTAAGATTTGTGTATTAACAATATGAAGGTGTTGGTTTATATTATATTTCCTCTCTAGATTTATCACATTGTATGCATCATTTACATAAGCCAAATCTGTTTCAAAATAAAAAATAGCAGCAGGAATATTTGTGCCTTGTTGACTCACTACATTTCTAATGAAGTCAATTCTAGTTTTTAATTTTTTTAGAGTATATAATCCTATTAGTGTAATTTCATATAGTAGATGAAATATATAAAATTTTAAGCTAACTTTTCTTTTAAAAAAACTGACTGGTAAAATAACATAAAATATAGGTTGGATTGGTCCACTCAATGTATTAATCCTAGAATGCTCATTAACTGAATATTTAGTTATATTTCGAAATATATCTGATGGCAAAATTTTATGCAAATAATCAAAAGATATTAGGTTAATGGTAGAGCCAGTATCCACAAGAAATTTAACATTGAAGGTGAAAATAGATAAATTAAAGAATAGTCTTACATTATGCTGGTTCTTTCCTTGATGAGGGATCACATCCTTGTGATCTGGGTTGATGTCCGCTCGATATGGCTGGTTCCCTGGGTTCCTTGGGCAGCGTGGTATCCGCGTAGTTGCGAAAGGAAAAACGTCCACCTCCAGGTCGGCGAAACGCTGCTTGTCATATTGTGGCCGTAATATCCTTGGCCAGGCGAGGGAGTGAATTCGGGTCGCCAACGGTCAAGGTCACGCTGTGGTGTCGGTTGTCCCCGAGCACTCGTTACTGGCCACTTTTGGATGGTGTTCACATAGTCCAACCATTCTTCAGGCGTCTGTGGGTTCCTGGTGTATATCATTTTCTTCAAATCATACGTTACACCTGCCGTAAGTGATTCAACAATCGGTTTGTTTGGAAGTGAGTTCTCTAATGCACCCACAACCTTAAAATGGTAATAATCTTTAATTTTTTCTGGCTTTTCCAATTGGCGAGTGAATAATTCTTCCAACGTTGTCTTCTTCTTTGATATATAGATTGCGGACAGTTTCTGTTTGATATTTAAATAAGTCTCTTGTTCTAAGCCCAATCGATAAAATATATTTTTAGCTTCTTCTTCTAAATTTAGAATAACTAAATTTTTTCTGTCTCGTTCATCGTTCGTTGCATCCTCAATGTTACGAAAGAAAATATTTATATCTTGATTGAGGCCAGAGAATTTACTTATATAATTTTTATTTGAGATCGTCTGTTGCGTGTGTGTGTGTTGTATAATTTGTGTTAGTAAATCAATATGTTCTTTCATTAATTTAAATTCCATATTATCGTTTCTGTCAGAAAAAAATGAGTGTCGGTATCTGACTTCCTTTTTGGCATTTTTGTGGCGAATGGGTGTAGGCTAAAGGCTAAATCCAATGAAGTTTTAAAAAAAGAAAAAACGTACCGGTTATTATATCCTGTGTCGGCTAAATACTGTCGTATTAAGGTAAGTCTTTGAATAATTATAAATTTAAAACTCTAAATTTGTATATAAGAAATAATAGACGCGACAAAAAGAAACGCAGCCATTTTCTCTTTGTTTATTTTCCAACTCCTTTGTTCTCCTCTTCTCCCTCTTACCCCTCGGGTCGTTGGTCAAAAAATTATATACAAGCATTGACTATTTACTCTTTGATTATAGATATTAAAATATATGGATATTAAAATAAAAAATGTGTTGACTATTTACAAGTAGTGTGGGAATTATATTGCATATATATATATAACTTTTTAGGTTAAAAAAATTGAGGTATATTTTGAAAATAGATAAGAATCACAAGGAAGCAAGACCAAATCCAAATACATAAATTATGTGTGGTTTCAATAAAAGCATTGTTACCATCTTCAGACAAAAGTACTGAGTACATTCAGTAATTTTGTCTTAATATGGTAACAATGCTGTTACTAAAACATCACACATAATTGGTTAATTTTTATTTGGTCTTGCATTCTTGGTATTTTAAAAATTGTCCTTGACTATTAGAAAATGATGCAAATTTCCGATTTTTTATTTACCATTTAAAAAGTACATCCTTTTGTAAAAATATACAATTTCCCACACTTTTCTAAAACTGCCAACAATCTTTCCTTATATCTATAAAAATGAAATCCAAAATCGATGTTATCGCGTTGCGCAAAATCTACAGAAAAAATCATTATGAAATTTCGCATGTAGGTAGCTGAAGATTTCGTTTAACAATAGGCTATTCAAAAAACTAAAAAGGTTAATAAACTTTTTTTTTTGAATGTAAAACCAAAAAGCGTTAGTTCCAGCCTTTTACCGCTTGGCGCCGCACTGGTCGCAACGATAAATGAATTTGATAGGTTAAAAATTTTACACGTATTTTGTTAGATTGTTTACACCGATGAATGTATTTAAAAGGTAAGATCATCCAATCGCCGTGAAACTTTAGGAAATTATTTAATATAATACTGGGAAGGTTTCTGGTTTGAATTTGATATTGTTGTGGGTCGGTGATGCAAAAGAACAGCCAAATAAGTGATTTTATAAATATATTATTATTATTAGATATAAGGATATATATGTTGACAAAAGAATAGCAACCGCACACAGCAGTAGAACAAAAGCAGGCTAAAAGTATATACAAGATGAAGATGGACGGTTGAGGTGGGCCGTTCCCATTGGTCAGTTATCTTCATGCAGCGCCTCCAAGCGGTGCCCGCCTCCACGCTTCTCTCATCATTCCCCCACTGAAGCGCTGGACTGGAGAACAGTTCATGAAGTCACAGGCGTTCTTGTGAGCCACTTTTCTCAGGTTCTTGGTGAAGACGTCGGTCAGGTTCTCCTTTGTAGGGATGTAGACAATATTGATCTCTCCGCTAATTATTCTTTCTCTGACGTGATGGTATCTTATGTCAATGTGTTTGGATTTGTTGTTCTCCACATTATTTTTGGAAAAGTCTATAGCGGATCTATTATCGCAATGAATTATCAAGGGAAAGGCAAAATTCGATAAGAACCTTAATTCTTTCAAGATGCTAGCGATCCAAACTGCTTCCTTAGTGGTCTGGGATAGCGCTAAATATTCTGCCTCCATTGTGGAAAGTGAGACACACTTCTGTTTGCTAGTCTTCCATATGACTAAGGAATGTCCTATAGTGATAGCGGTCCCACTATTGGACCGTCTGTCATCGATGTCGCTAGCCCAATCTGCATCACTGTATGCACAAACAACATTGGAATCAGTCCGGCGATAAACGAGAGATAGATTTATGCTGCCGTGTAAATATTTTAAGACGTGTTTGGCAGCTTGCCAATGTCGACGTCCAGGGTTGTTGGCGAATAGAGCTGATCTCATTAAGTCTGTCCTAGTACAATTCGCAAGATAAAGGAGCTTCCCGATTAGTTCCCTATATGGAATAGCTTTCATCCACTCTTTCTCTTCTTCTAAGTCGCCATGTAGATAAGCGTTATCTACGTCGAAATGTCTATTGTACCATTTCATGTTCAAACTTAACGTTATCAAAACTCAGATTACAGCTAAGTTAATAACAGGTGCATAATTTTCCTGAAAATCGATTCCTTGTTTCTGTGAGAAACCTCTAGCTACTGAACGTGCTTTGAAACGCTCTACATTTCCGCTCTCATTTGTCTTCACCTTATACACCCATCTGCTGCTAATCGGTTTCTTTCCCGGCGGTAATGTTGATAACTCCCAAGTGCCACGTTCCTGAAGCACTCTAAGCTCATCTTCCATTGCTTTTCTCCAATACACGGCTTCGGGAGATTGGACTGCCTCTTCAAAACTTTGCGGCTCGGTAACATCGAAAAAATTTAACTCTACTCTTGGTTTACCTTTTCTCCCATATGGATTTCGAACAATGTTTTTGGAGGTGGAGGGTTGTGGTAGAGCGTCCTCTACCCCCACTGAATCCAAATTACTCGGTAATTTATTCTCTGGCCAAACGTGGTTGTACCTTTCCGGTTCTGTATCTTCGACCATTTTGGTCCACTCTAGTCCAATTTTAGACTCATCGAATCTAACATGTTTTGTTTCAATCACCTTTTGTGATTCTGGGCACCAGAGACATTATCCACGTGTTTAAGTGGAGTATCCTACCAGAATACATCTACATTCCCGATTGTCTAATTTTCGCCTCCTTTCTCTTGTTATATGGCTATATGCCAAACATCCAAATGCTTCGGGTGTCTTACACTAAGATTTCTTTCTAACCAAAGTCCATCAGGTACTTTGTCTTTTAGAGCAGTATTGTAACATTTTTTTTTAATGTAAGCAGCTGTGTTTACCGCCTCTTCCCAAAATCTTTGGGGGAGATTAGCGCTATGTAAACAAGCGCGGACCATATCTAAAAGTGTTCGATTTACTCGTTCTGCTACACCGTTCATTTGAGGAGAATACACGTTTATGCGTTCATGCTTTATCCCTAGTTTTTTAATTTGTCTTGAAAATCTCTATTGCAAAACTCAAGTCCATTATCCGATCGTAACACTTTATTTTATTACCAGTTTGTCTCTCTACAGTGGCTCTATAGATAACGAAATGTTTTAATTTGTTTTTCAGAAAATACACAGTAATCCTTCGTGAGAAATCATCAACAAAAGATAGAAAGTATATATTGCCTCCGGTTGATTTTACCGGCATTGGACCGAAAATATCTGTGTGTATAAGCTCCAAGGTCTATTTTGATCTAATATTGCCTAGGTTTTTATGTGACCCTTTAATGGATTTGGCGATACAACAATTGTCTCTATAGGAAATTTCAAAGCCTATTACCAGCTCCTCCCGCGCCATCTTTTCAATGGCGTTACTGTCAATATGGCATAACCTTTGATGCCACGTTCTCAAGGAATTGTTTTGAAAATGGTCCCTTTCACTATTAAATGCTGTTTTACTGGAGTTTAAGGTCTAACCTTTCACAATGTAGAGGCCATTTAGATTTGTCGCTTCCGCTATAATCCTGTTTTCTGGGTTGAAAACGCGAGCTACCATATTACGAAAGGTCACACGGTTGCCGTTTTCTTCTGTCTTGGAGACTGACAGCAGATTCCTTCGCACATTTGGGACGTATAACACATTGTTTAGCTTGATTTCGATGCTCCTATTATGGATAGACGTCTGGAGAAATATGTGTCCATATACTTTAGCCTCAGTTGTCCCACTCGCAGTCATGATAGGATCAGGTGACACCTCCCGAAGGTCAATGAACCAGTCTTTGTTTCTGCATACATGGTTGGTTGCTCCGCTGTCCAGCAGCCACGAATCCTCGTCGCTCGTTAGGTTGAGTGCAGCCAGGAAGTTATCTGATTTGTTTACATTCCTCTGATAATGCTGATTATCGCGGTTCCTAGTAGTTGTTTGCTTCTATCCTATGCAGTTGGTGGCGATGTGGCCGATCTTCCAACATCGGTAGCATTTTATTCGACTGTCGGTGCTGCTGTTATTTTGATGCTTGTTCACCTGTAGCACCTCCTTGGATGAATCCTCTTTTCTGGTTGTTCTTCTCTTGTGTTCCGTTAGCAGGACATGCCTTACCTTGGATGACGTGAACTCATCATCCGTCATGTTTCCAAAGTTCATTATAATCCCATCATAGGAGTCTGGTAGTCCAGCTAGCATAGAGTATGCCAGATCTTCATCCTTTACTTCACATCCCGTTTCTCTGAGATGATCACTGCAGATCTTTAATCTAGATAGGTAATTTATCATATTTTCTTCTTCGACGAACTTGATGTTCACGAATTGTTTCTTGAGTTGAAGAATTCGCGCCCTTGATTTCGGTTCAAATATATGTTCCAGGGTCGTCCAGGCTTCACTTGCAGTCTTACAGTCGATAACGTGTATTTGTTGCTCTGTAGAAATTGATAGAACAATCGTTGCCAATGCCTTTTCTTGTTTAATTTTTGTCTTCTCATATTTTCTTTGATCCTCATCAGCGTTAATTACACATTCCCATAATCCTCTTTCGATCAGAAGCATCTTCATGTTAGATTTCCATGATCGATAATTTCTGCCGGTGAGATTCTCGACGTTCAGGGCAAGCGCTTGGGAAGACGACGCCATCTTGGTTTCACTTACTTTTCGTTCTTTTTATGCAGCTAACCACGCTCTGCTACCATGTTGTGGGTCGGTGATGCAAAAGAACAGCCAAATAAGTGATTTTATAAATATATTATTATTATTAGATATAAGGATATATATGTTGACAAAAGAATAGCAACCGCACACAGCAGTAGAACAAAAGCAGGCTAAAAGTATATAAAAGATGAAGACGGACGGTTGAGGTGGACCGTTCATCAGATTTGAAATAAATATTCGTTGCAATTTTATTTGCAAATTTTCTACTTTCACTCGCAAGTAGCGCTTCAAGCGGTATCTGGTGAAATTACATTTATAAATTGTAAAAATGCTAGAATGTGTTTCAAGTATAATAAATTTATTATTTAATTTGAGGATTCACAGTAATATAATATTCCAATGATGTTGTAGAAAAAAATGGAATTTCAATCCTTCCTTATATCTATAAAAATGAAATCCAAAACGATGTTTGTTATCACTTTGCAGAAAATCTACAGAATCAATCAATATAAAATTTCGCATGTACGTAGCTGAATATTTTGTTTTACATATAGGCTATTCAAAAAACTAAAAATGTTAATGTGATTTTTTTATGTAAAACCAAAAAGCGTTAGTTCCAGCCTTTTACCGCTTGGCGCCGCACTGGTCGCGACAATAAACGAATTTGATTGGTTAATAATTTTATACGAAGGTTTCTGGTTTGAATTTGATTTTAAACAAATATTCTTTGCAATTTCATTTGCAAATTTTCTAATTTCACTCGCAAGCAGCGCCTGTTCTAAGTATACTCAATTTTATTTGGGAATTTTGAAATATAATATACCAATGACGTTGTAAAAAAAACTTGGTATTTCAATATTAATATACTAGCCGAATGACCCGGGCAACGCCCGTGTTTTACCCGATTGAATGTTTTGATTCAAATACTATTTGTTGAAATTATAAATTGTGGTCATGTGGCTTAGTGGTCATGGCATCTGCCCGGTAAGCGGAAGGTCGTGGGTTCGATTCCCATCCCTTGACACTTTTTTTTATTTTATCCATTCTGACCAAAATCTATCCGTGAACTTCACACAGTTGAACTTCACACAGACATAATAAGGCAATTATATAAGTAGATATTCAAAGAAAATATTGTAACGTTTTTGTGTTAAATGTTAAAATTTTGCAATGTTAAAATATATTTTTACAATGTTAATTTAATTTGTTGCTGTTTTATGATAATGAAGACGCAAATTATGTTGTTGTTGTTGTGAGAGAGAGAAAATATCTTTATTTACGGGCTACTAACCAAAAGTTATGATTTTTGAGCCCAAAATCGATGTCAGGTGGCAAGGGACCCTAGGATGTGGAAGCAGGAGATGTCTCGCAGGGGTGGTGGAAACGTTGGGCAAGCAGGGGAATAGCGCCAGGGTGCAGTGAGGCGGGTGCGTTGAATAGGCCAGGAATCCAGGAGAAGTGGCAGATGGAAATGGAGGCAGAAGGTCCTTGAAGCCTAGAACTTGAGGGCCCTAGACTTCAGGATGGGGCAGCTTGAGGCTCTCGCCTCGTGCTTGTCAGGAAGGCCCTGGGAGCAGCAGTTGGCACATTTGGAGGTGCGCTGGTCAGCAATGGATGGGCAGGTTCGGCCTTCATGGCCGTCTTCACCGCAGTGGAAGCACTTAGGAGCTCTGGTGCATTGGGCAGAGTTGTGGCCGAAGCCACAACAGCGGAAGCAGACGCGGGCGCGGATGGACTCCTCGAAGTTGAGGATTACTCCATCCACCACGATCCTCCCGCGAACGCCCAGGGCTCTAAAGGTCTTGAGGTCCACCTCGATGAAGGCGGTGCAGGTCCCGTTTCTGGGTGCAGAACGGTGCGCCACGCGCACCACCTTGTCCCCCGGAAGTTTTCTAACAGCAGCGGTTTCCAGGAAGGTCTCCTCAATTGTGGAGTTGGATGTCTCCTCATCCACTTTGAAGAGGCAGATCCGTGGCAGGATCTCCTTCTGCTGGCGGACCTTCATTCCATTCAACTTGCTGGCCAGGGAGGTTGTAACCTCAGGGATGGTGTCAGGATTGCTGGAATGGAGGACCAGCTTCCCCTTGGTGCGCAGGGAGGCCCAAACGCCTTGGGGGAGAGTGTGAGCAGCGCGGACTGTTTTCAGCATCTCCCTTGGGTCAGCCTGTGGGTCATCTGAGATGACCACTGTGTGGGCCGCCGATTTTTCTCCATGAAGGATCACTTGGGCGGCCGCAGGCTTGGAGACGTGGGAAGGCACAGGTTTTGAAGGACCATTCAGGTTTGTCCTCTTTGCAGGCGGGTTGGGAGCTTCAGACTGCTTCCTTTTGGTTGGAGCAGGAGCAGGCAGGGAGGAGGCAGGCTTCTTGGCAGGGAGAGCAGCAGGAGCAGGAGTGGCGGGCTTGATTGGGTCAGTCTGGGAGCTGGTTTCATTGCAGGAAGGAGCAGGGCAGGTTTGAGTGCCGCGGCAAGCAGTCTTGGGCTTGTTGGCCTCCTCAATTTCGTCCAACTCTGCGAAGGACTCGAGGGTGTCTGTGAGGTTCTCTACATTGGTAGCGAGGGCCTTGATCATTTCAGTCCGGGAGGCGATGTAGCGGATCAGGTCCTCATGCAGGGATTTCAGGGCAGGATGGCCAATGGAGCTCAGGATGCTGCAGTTGCGTGAGATCACCATCTCATCTTCCCTCTCCAGGTCGGCGACGTTCACGATGCGGGTTGTAGGCTTGTAGGCCTTCTTTTTCTTCTTGGCAGGATTCATGAGATAACTTTAAGTAGCCTCCAGAATTTTATTTAATATAAAACCACAAATCAACATTTATAAGATACGATTGTTGTTGTTGTTTATTATCGTTTGTTTATATAAAAATGCATTGTATGTGATGATGATAACAATAATGTATTTTTAAATTAATATACATAATTCATTGAGAAAAATAAAATAAATAATTAATTATAAAATTCACAAACGTGACAATACCTTATTTAAAATTCAATTAATATTGAAAAAAAATTATGTTACAAAAATATATTTAAACGCATATAACAATATTTAAATACGTTTATAAATCTATATATAGGTGGATTGGATGTTTTCTAGAATCGCTTCAGCAAATGTTCGTTAGGCAAACTTTTACTCGGGTAAAAACCGGGCGAAACCGGGAACATTCGCTAAATACAGTTATTTACAAATGTTTGTTTGTGGCAAGATACTATTCCTTCAACTTCAAAATACCGAATGGACCAATTAATATTGATTTTTTTCAACTTATCGAGTATTTTTAAAGGGACCGGGAAAAATTTCAAATTATTGAGTGTAGAATCAGTAGGGGTTGGATGTTTGCTAGAATTGTTTTAACAAATGTTCGTTAGGCAAACTTTTACTCGGGTAAAAATCGGGCGAAGCCGGGAACATATATATATATGTTTGTCGGCTATGCACGCCCTCAATATGTAACTAATCTCGCTGAAATTTGAAAAGGACAGAGAGTTAAATCTGGAAGAGGTTTTTTTTTTTTGTCGCGCTTTAGAAAGAAAAAAATATAATTAACCAGGTACTGAGCAACAATATGACAATATTGCTGTATCATGCTTTATTAACATAAACAAAATTCTTCAGGGGATTATTCACTAAAGCAGACCACGGGCGAAGCCAGATAATAATTTTTAGTAGGCAGGAACAAAATTCTACCAGCGAAACATTCACTCGAGCAGAAGGCACACGAAGCCAGGTCATCTCTATATATAAAATATCGTTTCTCGGCCTTTTGGCTAAGATTATGTAGTATATCTCTAGATATTTTTTTATTTATATATATATTTTTGAAATTATATTCAATAGAGAGAGAGGATATGTTTGCTTGAAAAATATATTTTATATATTATATAAATATATTAGCGGATGTACCCGGTTTTGCCCGAGTTTTACCCAGTAAAGGTTGTCTAACGAACATTTGTTAAAACTATTCTCTATAAAATTATTTAAAAAAAAGATATTTCGATATTTTGAAACTCGTAAATTTGAATCTCTCGATAAAGTGAACATTTTTTCTCGGTCCCTTGAAAAATACTCGATAAGTTGAATAAAATCAATATTAATTGGTTCCCTCGGTAATTGGAAGTTAAAGGAATAGTATCTTGCCTTGGAATTGTATCATTATTCTTGTCTCAAATAAATTGCCGTGTCATCTTGAATTTTGTTTTTCATAATTTTCTACATTGCAAAATCATCATTTTATCTATTCTCCCAATATATATGTTGTAGATAAATGATAAAACTAACTTTGACTTGTGCGCAATTAATAGGAAGAAAATCTTACTTTTGATAAATAATCTTTAAGATAATAAACTTAGTGATAATAAAATTTATAGATAAAAGAACTTGTTATCATCGTCGCGATGGGGGCGCTGCTTGCGAGTTAAATCTACAAATCTGCAAATAAATCTAAGGATATTCAAGATATTCAAGAAATTATTTTTCAAAAACCTTCTCGGGGATATACCTAATAATATCCCAAAATTTCACGGCGATTGGATGTATGGTTTTTGAATCTATAGAGTACAAACATACAGACAGACAGACATTTAATTATATATATATATATATCCTTCCTTATATTATAGTATATATATATATAAATGAAATGCGAAATCGATGTTTGTTATCGCATCACGCAAAATCTACTGACTCAATCATTATGGAATTTCGCATCTAGGTAGCTGAAGATTTCGTTTAACATATAGACTATTCAAAAAACTAAAAAAAGTTGATGTGCTTTTTTTAAAAAATAAAAAAAACAAAAAGCGTTAGTTCCAGTCTTTTACCGCTAGGGCGCAGCACTGGTCGCGACGATAAATGAATTTGATTTTTTTAAAGCATCGGTGGTTCAGTGGTAGAATGCTCGCCTGCCACGCGGGCGGCCAGGGTTCGATTCCCGGCCGATGCATTTTTTTTAACAATTTTTAAAACTAATTTATATTATATCTTCTATATAAATGGAAATTTCATAAGTGGTGTTCGCTAAAAACTTTCGTTACAATGCATCAATTTCGACCAAATTTTCAACATTTATGTAAAACGAGATGGAGCAGGTTTTGCTTAACATCGAAATATTTTTCCTAACTTTAAAATACATATCTTTGCTGTTATCGATAAAATACAAAAAAATTCAACAGAGTTAATTTTATTTATATATAAATACAAAATAAAAATTCAGCAATTCATTCAACTCAATCTAAAAAAATATTCAAAACAAGCAATTTTAAGATAATACCATATGTAAAACAGTCGGCCAAGATAACAACAACGATATTACATCTTTCTCACATATTCACACACAATCTTGATTAATAATTAAAACTAATCTTTAGCATTGTTTATTATACTTCATAATATATAATATTCGTTAGGCAAACTTTCACTCGGTTAAAACCCGGGCGAAGCCGGGTACACATCCGCTAGTATATATATATATATAGATGATGTAACGAATATTATTATCATTATTATCATAATATTTTGTGTGTTCCCGAATATTATTATTAATAATTTTCGTTAGGCAAACATTCACTCGGATAAAACCCGGGCGAAGCCGGGTACACACATCCGCTAGTATTAATATATATTTAATGAAAATATCTTATTTAAAATTTAATAAATATTTTCAAAAAAATATTTAAACGCATATAACAATAATTGTTTATTTCTATTTATATACGTTTATAAATCTATATATAGACGGATTGGATGCTTTCTAGAATCGTTTTAACAAATGTTCTTTAGACAAACTTTGATCGTTGTTAGATAGTTTTTTCAAAATTGATGTAGAGCGATGACGAAATAATTTTCCATGTAAGGAGGATCTGTATGGTTCTAGGCGATGACAGGCTGTGCAGGTCGTAGTTTAAAATATTAAAATAGTTTTGTGAATTTCTATTCTTTATAAGAAATTCGTTTTCGTTTCATATAACATTTTCTGGATTCGCCTCATAATACAAATGTCTCTCTGGGTGATAAAGTGTATAAGGCCTAGTCCTCCTTTTTATTTGGGGTGGCAGTTTATTTCACTCCTTGTCCAAGTTTCATTAAGATATAAAACGTCATCGAGGAGAGTTTCTAAGCCGTTTAGAACAGAGTCAGACGAAAGCGTGCTGTTAATTTGATTCATAAATTTTGTAATAAAGTATTCATTAAGATATCGAGACTTCTTATGAAGAGGCGGCACACAATATTTTATTTAGTATAATTTAGTGACGTTATGAAGTTTGTATTTAGAAATTCGATTTGAGTTTTGAAAGGCGTCACTCTATTTTCCATTATAACTCCTAAAATTTTAAACTTGTTGGTTTTCATTTCAATGTTGTAGGGTGTGTCTGTTCTGGAACTCTATTCTCCATACCAAAGTCCTTAGCTTTTATTGAAGTTTACCTTTATTATCGATATCGTTTCGAAAATCTTTAAAACATCTGTGAATCGTTTCAAATTCCCGGTCGTTGTTTATGAGGCGTTTATTAGAGGCGAAATCGTCGGCTTAAGCGAAGAATTTGGTTGATTGACGGAGCGAAATTCTCAGTGTATTAATTAATGATGCCGTGGATATTGAGAAAAGAAGCGCAGAAAGGCCGCAACCTTGTCTCACGCCTGTAGCGACTTTAAAATTAGGCGAGATCTGATTGTTGATTTGTATTAGAGATTTGTTATTATAATTTATATTATAAATTGGTTATTAAGGGTGACAAGAGCAAGGGGAGTTTTGTGTATGTTTGCGTTGAAAATTGCATTTTCAATCATCGGTAAAATATCAAATATTGTTCTTCCAGGAATTGCATACCTTTGCTCCCTCGGCACCATCTGTGGGGAAAGAGGCTTAATTCTATTTAGCAGGACTTTAAGGAGGAATTTATAGTCGCTATTCATGAGGGTGATTGGTCTCCAGTCTTTAATTTTTTTCGGTACAGAATTTTTGGAAAGTAGAATAATTTTACCCCCTCTCATATATTCTGGAAGACCGTTATTTTCGTAAGCTTGCAGGAAAACGTTCTGCAAGGATCCGACTACTTCAAATAATAATTATTTTGTAAAATCTGCAGGAATATTGTCTTCACCAGCGGATATTCTGTTGGGGAGTGTTTTGATTGAGTCGGTTTGAGTTCATTTATCGGTTATTAGTTCTTTGGTGGCTGGAGGGAAGTTAATTACTCTGTCTGGAATTATGTTCACGTAAGCTTTAATTTCTTCGAGGTTGTTGGCGACGACTGGTTTACATTTTCTCTATGGAGAAATAAACATGGTTTAAGATATTATTTTTCTGTGTAGCAATACGTTTTTTTGTCATTTAGAAGTGTTGCTAGTTCAGGGCGTTGGTGGAATGTCTTTGCAACATGGTACTTTTGGCAGGTGGCTATGAAGTCGTACACCAATTGTTTGTAACAATTCCACTTCGATGAGGCATCAGGGAATTAAGGTTTTGTATGAATAATTCATAAATTTTAATAATTGTTTTTGAATAACATTTGTATTGATATTAATTTGTGTGATTTTTTAAATAAATATTTCTTTCAATAAGTATTAATTCTTCATCACTGTTTACTAACTTAGGCCTGTCATCCAACGTTGTGACACTTCTACTGATCCCTGCAACAAAGGTATTGATTTACCAATTTATAATTTTCAAATCAGTTTCCAGCATTACTGTAAAGCTAGGACCGTTTAGTTCAGGTTAAGCCATCGGGACCTTGTATTGTCTTTCTTTTTTTTTCAAATCTAAGACAAAGACAGGCACTGCTCCCGCGACTCAGCTTCTAAGATATATAAATTTATATATTTTGCTTTTTTTCTTATATTCCTTTCCTTTTGTTTTGGATTGAGAAAACTCTATTTCTAAAATTAATAAAAAAAACGAAGTAATAATTACCAACATATTTGTCCTAATAGAAAATGAAGCCTATATTAACAATTTCTATCATATTAATATTGTTTACGGTGATGAAGGAACATCATCCTTTGAACAAATATAGCCTTAATACTTGTTTTCCTTATGATGAAAAAATGCGCAAGCTAACGGGAACTCTAATAAAGCTTAAGGTGGCTAAATATTCAGATTTTACCTGAGTTATTGCAATGCTTCTTATCATTTCAGAAATTGAAACTAACCCTGGGCCTAGAACAACCCCTAAACAGACTATCATTGAAACTACGTCTGAGAAAGAAATGAAATAAATGCTTGTACAATCTCTGAAAAATATGAGGGTTGGATGGAAAGAATTGAAACCCGTCTAGTTTTAATTGAAAGAGTCGTATGAAATATGGAAAAACAATTACAGTCCCTAGAAATAACATTGTGTTGTTGATTTTAAAATAGAAGATATCCCTTATTCCGACCACTTACCAATTACACTGACAATAAACCTAGATCCAGATTCTACTTACGTGAATATTTCGAAACAACTAAATAATAGGCATTCAATTTATGCTAACTCAGTATGTCGAAAAAAGTATAAGTGGGTACCTGAAAATTCAACGCGCTTTACGCAAACATTAGAAGATATAAGTGGAAATTGTAATGAGTCAATTGATAATATAATACAATAACGGACCAAATGAAAAAACATTGTTTAAAACTGATATGCAAACTATATTAAAGTCAGCTGGTTCAAAATCCAGACCTTGGTTTGATCATGAATGCTATATGACCAAAAAATCTATGAAATCCTACGTCTTAATTTATGTCAAATCGAATAAAGAACAAGACCGTAATACATACATTAAAACGAATAAATAATATAATGCTTTAATAAATTATAAAAATGAAAACTACTACCAAATATACCGAATAATACATGAAAAACTAAAAAATGTTCGCGATTCCCAAATTTCTGGGAACAATAGCTACCTACAAAAAAAGAGAGACTGTATTAAGGGTAATATACCGATGCTGACCTGGCAACAATATTATACGGAACTCTTTGCTTCTGAAACAGTATTTGAAGTTGTTTATTCTATGAGCACTATATCACCACCTGATAATGAACTATCCAAAGAAATAACCATCCTCGAGATTACTAAAGAAATCTCTCACTTGAAATGTGGTAAGGCCAGTAGAGTCGACGTTGTTCCGAACGATGCAATAAAAGTCCTACCTCAGAATTATTTGACCATTCTGAAAGATGTATATAATAGAATCTTAAGAACAGCTTCACTCCCTTCAAAATGGTCAAAAACTATTATTCACCCTATTTTCAAAAACGGTGATACGGAAAATCCCGCGAATTACCGGGGAATATCTCTGTTATGTAATTTGGCAAAACTCTTCACATCAATACTGAAAATCCGTCTATATAATTGGATTGAAAATAGAAAATGCATCCCAGAGAATCAAGCCGGTTTCAAGGCTAATCATTCCTGTCAAGGTCACATCTTCACTTTGATATCACTGATTCAACAAACACTGAGGAAAAAGATAATAAAGTTTTATGCTTTTTTCGTGGACATCAAAAAGGCGTTTGACTCGGTTCCTCACTCTTTACTATGGAAGAAATTGACTGATACGGGCCTAAATTATAGTTTTGTGAATTCAATCAAAAATTACTACGATAATATGACAGCAAAACATCGCTTCTCAGCCGTCGATGTTTGCGTTCGAGGTTTCTAAGAGAAAAATGTGGATTCTTTGTGGCATCCTGAGTAGACAAGTACACGAAGAGCGTCTGAGTACGACGTAACATTTGGTGTCAGAAGTGGGATGAGCGTTGTATTCTGAATACGACATCGTTAAATTCTCCACAATTCGAATTGGCTTTCCCAGGATCTTTGTAGCTTAGGCTTTTACTTTTCGGGTTGTACAACCAGACTAGCCCTCCCTCTTGAAGTTCGTTCCAGCACGTGTGGGTGTCATACCTTACTTTCATTGCTTCGCTTGCAATATCTAATTCCTCTCTGGTCCATCGATGCACTTTTTCAAGTCTTGGGTGAAGTCGGTCGACAAATTAATCCGAGCTTTCACACAAACTATTGGGGCATCCAAAGATCAGATCACAGAGAAGTTTTAATTCCCTTCCAAAGAGCATCTTGCCCGGCGAGTAACCCGTGAGGATCGGTAGTCCATCAGAAGAATAGGCAGTTGATTGTCCCAGTCTCTTTGGTTCTGGGCGACGAAGAGACTAAGTTGACTTGCTAAGGTTTTATTAAATTTTTCGGCCATGCCGCCGGACTGGGAGGTGTAAGGGAGTGGTCCTTGTTTTATGGCTTCCGAGAAGTGTTCACATTTGGGCAATAGCTCTCGACTCGTGATCGTATAGTGCTTGGAGTAAAATATAGGAAGTTTTCGGAGAAACTGATGCTAAACGAAAACCTGACCTTGGCCAAAACAGTCGAGATCGCCTGTCAGTGGGAAGCTGTGATGCGTGAACAACATGATCTTAACCCTTCTATTAGTTATATTTATTATAGGACTTTATTGGTCGGCGAATTTCTCGAACCCACTAGGGGAACTCCTCTCTCGCCACCTTGAGTACATTCTCTTGGAATTCGATGCTGAATCCAAATTTGCGAAGCACGTTCAAGCCGATAAGGCAGTCATCTTTGATGTCAGCGAGGTACCCAAAGTGGCTGAACAAGTTGTTTCCGATCTGGAATTTCAGCACTACTGTACCATGGACTTTTGCTTGTTCTCCACAGGCTGTTTGCAACACCAACTCGTTCGATACTGGAATTCGCTTTGAGATTGACCCCATTCTCTGAGCTAATTCGACACGGAGCAAGGTGACATTGGCGCCGGAATCAATCAGCATTCGACAAGGCACCCCGCCAGTTCATTGGAGCTTCCCGGGAGATTCGAGACTCTGATAATTTTTCCTGTGATATTGTTAATTTTCGCTTCATGAATATTTCTGAGATGGTATTGCCCCTCTTCGTAAACGTCCGCCGTACTCTGCAATTAACCCTAATGTGCCCTGGTTTACCACAGTTCCAGCAGATCTTTTTGTTCTTGGGTCTGTAGGTGCGCTGGCGATAGGTCCCTGGGGCTGATTCTGAGAAAGATATACTTTTTTCATTTCTTCTACTGTTTTCTGTAACTGAGAAATGGCTTCTTTACTGTTGCCGTCTTCCTGAGACGCATGAGTCGCACTACCTTCTGATAGCCCCTTGTCGCATCACGGGCTGCCTCGAATTTCATTGCGTGGATCAACGCCTCCTGCAATGACTTGGCGTCAGACATTCGCACTGATTGTTGACCCCCAGGGTCCTCGATGGCATCCACGAAATTATGATATGCCAGAAGATCTTGAACATGGCGGGAGCAATCAGGGAAGGCTAATCTCGCTAGCCTTCCGACATCTGCTGCCAACTCTTGCAGCGTCTCGTCGCGCTTCTGGCGGCGATCTTTAGCTTCACGAAATGGTAGGGCTGCAAATTGTCATCTCCTAAGCGCCACAACTACGAACTGATTCTTATAACAGCTCTACGAAGTCAGTCCGTCGTAGGTAGGAGGCTTGATTTTTGAAAAATATTCAGTAGTATCTAACCGAGGAGAATTGGCCGCTATTCTAACAGGCAGGAGTGTGGCTACAGGGAAATCAACTTCACTATTTTCGAACCTTCTCAAACGGGACTCCATTGAAGCCAAGTTTCCTTTCATCGGTCCAATACTACTCTTTATAGAGCCTAATTTTTGATTAATCTGAATATACATATAGTTTCCAATATTTCCTTACATTCTTCAATTTCGGATTCGGTTAGCTCTGCCACCCCGCGAAATAAGCTGTATCCCCGCTTCTGACACCAAATGCTACGTCGCTTTTCAGCCGTCGATGTTTACGTTCAAGGTTTCTAAGAGAACAAAGTGGATTCTTTGTGGCATCCAGAGTAGACAAAGTACACGAATAGCGTCTGGGTACGACGTAACATTTGGTGTCAGAAGCGGGGGTTGCAGCTTAGTTAATATCTATTGAAGATTTTATTTTGCGCTAATTTAAAAAGGACAATGGAAAATTTAACCAACCCCGAAATTGAAAAATTCAAAAAATTGCTCAATCTGATAACTAGAAATTAGATGAGTTCAGAGAAGGCGTTATATCGATTAAAGAAGGGATTACTCCATTGGAATCTCGAATGAGCCGACTTGAGCATAATCGGAATGTCAAACGTTCTGCCCCACCCATGACCTGGGAAGTTGAGGTCTATGTACAACAGAAATAAAATCCTGATGGATTTTCGAAAACAATCACAGCAACCAATAGCCCGCCTATTCAAAGTCTTAGGGGACAAAAGACGTGTCCAGGTGATGGAAATACCGGAAAGGACATCACAACAAAGACCATTACGTCGGAAGACGTCGTAAATGGACTGTCAGAATCTACGCTAGAAGATTCTCGCATAATACAGAAGTCCGAAGAGTGTCCACAGCAGGAAATCATCCAGACTCGTTGTGTAGCGGAAGAGGGCTAGCTGATCGCCTCCGACAACGGCTGCGGCACGAGTGTTTTAAACCAAATCAAGCGGACGGAAGGAGAGTGCCCTCCAGGTGAGACACAATGCGGTTTTAACAGGGTGATAATTTTATCGATTTCTAATGAATCTTTACGAGACTGCTCTAATATTTCTCGTAGATCTCTCAAAATAAGGTCATGGGGTAGGAAAGAAAAAGGGAAACTACATCAAATGAGCAAATCTTATAGTTAGATTTATGGCTGAATATCTGTTGGGTCATTTTTGAAGACAACTCTCAGATTTATAAAATTAATTTATCAAACTTTAAAAATTTTTGATATAGAGAGAAACGAGTTGATTACCTCGTATTTAAGGCAACATAAAATAATCTTATTTTCAACCTCGTTCAAACCAGATTAAACTTAGGCAAAATATACATAATAAAATAATTAAAAAAAAAAACAATTTTAGAGGGCAAGTTCCTATTTTTAGAAGCTCTTACACTCAAAAAAGTAATAATTTTGTTGCTTCACTTCCTCCTCTCTTTGGAAGCTTCTTTTATGAAAGTCCTTTTGAGCTTATTCACTTTCTCAGTTTATTTTTTGGAAGATTCTTTGTTAAACATCAGCTTTCTCTTCCTCACTCCGGACGTATTCCAAGTTTATTGCTTCACTTTGAACTTCCTCTTATACAAAAATAATAATAATAATTTTCGATTTATGTGCTTTGTACTTGAAGTCATTTGTTCGGACTGGATCCATTTTATGGCAGATTGGCTATCAGTTTTCAAAATTATCGGAAAATTAATATCTCTGGATAATTCCTCTATTAGTCCTTTAGCCCATTTTACTTCACAGATTCCTTCTTATATGGAAATGAGCTCTGCCTCGCATGTTGACAACGCAACTAAATTTTGCTTTTTACTTCGCCAGTTGATAAGGCTATTTACAAGTTTAATTGTGTATCCTGAATAAGACTTTACGTCTTTTTTTGAGCACCAGATCGCGTCTGTACTAACGACAAAGATATTTTCTGTTGGTCTATATCTTAAAATTTTATCTCTGGTGCCCTTCAGATACCTATATATTCTTTTGACTGCCGTCAAATGCACTTCTCTTACATCGTTATTATATTGCGATAAATTGCTTACATTGTAGGATATATCTGGACGAGTTCCCGTGCCAGATACACGAGGGACTCGTTCATCTCTTGCGACAATGTCTTGTCTACCTGCTTGGAGTCTTTGTACGCATCAAAGTTCTGATCTCGATCTCCTGGAGTTTGTACGCTGTTGCATTCCTCGAGTCCAAATCTTCTTAAAATCTTATTAATGTAATGGGATTGTGATAAATAGTAATCATGTTCTGTTCTCCTTATTTCTATACCAATGAATGGTTCGTTTTCCTATTTTTCCTTTGAATCAACAAATTATCCTATTTCTGAGGTAAAATTATCATTGAATGCTTGGTCTGTTCCGGCTACCAGGAGATCATCAACATATAAAACCAAAATTATCAAATTCTCTTCCCCTCTGTAAAGAATACACACATGGATCATACTAGATCTTATCATTCCTAATTCTGCAAAACATTCGTTGATTATTTTATTCTGACAGCGTCCAGATCGTGGAAGACCATATATGGTTTTTAACAACTTTCAAACTTTGTCTTCTTCATCCTTTTTAACAAATCCTTCTGGTAAATAGTTTCCTTCAACTTCCCGTTAAGGTATGCCGTTTTTACCTCATACGATTTTATGGTTAAATTGAACTGTGCCGCTAAGGCAACAATTTCGCGAAGATTTTCCTTTCTGATCACTGGTGAAAAGGATTATTCATAGTCGATGCCGTATTTTTGGTTACTGTCAATGACGAGTAATCTCGCTTTTCTTTTAGGATCGTGCACAACTGATTTCCCTTCATGTTAGGAACAAAAGTCCATACTTCATGTTCTTAATAAATTCCAATTCTTTCTTCATCGCACCAATACATTCATTCATATGTTCGGGATTTCATGGCCTCCTCATAATTTATGGAACATATTATTTTTCTAATATCATGTTCACCTTATTCATTTATTTTATCCTTTGGGAACGCCTAAATCCTTGTTCTTGCAACTTAATTTCATTTTCCCTTATTTTTGCTCTATGTCTTTCCTCCAAAATATTTTGGGTATCTCCTTTCTTGCGACCTGGTTTTATATTTCCTTCTTCAATAAGTTCTTGTCTAGAATCCGTAGAATTGTCTACATTTTTTTTGTCCCTAGTCTAATCTCTAGATCGTCGCTGTCTTTATTAATTGGCTTTTTATATTCTTTTAAGGTTATATTTTCGCCAATATTGTCTTTATTTTTATTTCTTTATACGATAACTCGTCATAATTCGTGTCTTTTTGGAGATTATTTGCATAATGAATTTCTTTCTTATTTTCTAAATATTTCACTGATCTTACTTCTTCTCTATATTTTCCCAGTAAAGATGTTATAGACTCGGTAAACCTTTATAATTAAGGAATAACCTATAAAGATGCCCTTTTGACTTTTGGGCGAAAATGTGTTTCTACGTCGTTTATTAGTAGGCCACTACACTAGACAGCCCAATATTCTAAAATGCCTAATAGAAGGCCTCCTCCCTTTCCATTTTTTCCATTGGCGTAGCATGTCTAAGCTACTTATGCGAAGTACAATTCTTGACATAAGCCGCCGTAGCTACAGACTCTGCCCAGAAAGGCATAGGTAACCTTGAGTCGGTCAATAGTGTTCAAGCTGTTTCCACTAGAATTCGGTTTATTCTATCAGCAACTTCGTTACTTTGAGGCGAGTAGGTAGGTGGTAGTGTTGGGGGTGAATTCCGTTCTCTTTATTAGAAAACCTTTAAATCTATCTTTGATGAACTCAGTGCCATTATCAGTTTTTCCATCCTTTATTTTTTAATTTATTTCATTCTACTACACTCTCGCCCTGAAATCTCTGAATCTATCAAATGTTTCATCTTTGGTTTTTCGAAAGTAGAAAAAGGTCCATCTGCTGAAGTCATCCACTAGAACAAAGAATTACATTGATCCTCCTAAATATTGATTAGCTATTGGACCGCACAGATCCATGTGACATAATTCAAGTTGCTCAGTGGTATTATTCCCTGTAACAGAATTGTAAGGTTCTCTACTCAGTTTTCCCATTATACACGATTCACATTCCGGTAGATTACAATATTCAATATCAAGTTAATACACCAGATTTTCTTGGATCATCTCCTTCTTGTAAGCTTGCTTCAGATGATTCAATCTTCTGTGCCAGATACTAATCTTGTAATTGGAGATATCACTTGTGGCCATAGCATTCTCAGGCCTTCTTGAATTATCAATTCTTAACCTTGCCTCCATTATGAAAATTCGGTCTTCAATCTGCGCTTCGGCAACTAAGTTGTTTTCTTTATTGTAAATTCTGGCCCCTTGATTATTAAACATTATTGTATTTCCCCTTTTTTTGAGTTCGTACACTGAAGGAAGGCTCGACCTCAGATTAGGTACATATAAATCATTCCTAATCTGTACATTCGTAAATCTCTGATTATTACCTTTAGCAGTAGAATGAATAATGTTATCCTTTTCTGCCAAGTCTATTTCACTTTCATATGGCACTACATTTTCCATCTAATCAAGGTATGGTGATAAGTGTGTTGTGCATCAAGAATCAATACACCTTGATTGTATCTCACCATTACTATCTGTGGATACTTTGCTTCCTTCATTTATATAGTTATTGGATGCTAGTTACATTAGGTGTGCTTGATAGTTGGTTTTTACGATTTGAAAAATGGCTTTTATGATAATTCGTACTTGATTTTTCATTTCTATTTCTTTGTTGTTCTTGAGATCGCTTATTTCTAAACCAACAATCCTTGGTCATATGATAATTCGTACTTGATTTTTCATTTCAATTTCTTTGTTGTTCTTGAGATCGCTTATTTCTAAACCAACAATCTTTGGTCATATGTCCCTTTTTGCTACAAATAAAGCATTTTTTCTGTCTGTTTGAATGATAACCCCTTCTATCTCTACTTCTGTAGGCCTGTTCTTGTTCCTCCATGTGAATTTAATTCATTTTATAATTTTGTCTGTTTTATTCCTCCTTGAGAGACTGTTGTATTTATTCGAGGGTTGTATCTCGTTGGGATCTAAGTACAATTGCTATTTTCTCTAATTTTAGATGGATGCTTCGCGAACAATATTGTAGGCTAACTTTCTTTGGGATATTTGGTGTCCGAGCGATAACCTCTTTGCTCCAATATTTTTGGCCCTAGTTAAATATTGATCTACCGATTCGCTATGATTCATTTTAATATTTTTGAGTTCGAGTCCTACATTTATAATTTTATCTTCGAGATTTCCCCTATTGATCCTTTTTAGGTCATCCTATATACCTTTTTGCCTTAGTTACATCTAAAAACACTCCAGTTTGTTCTTCAGAGAGTGTTGTTATAATTATACCAAAGGCTTCATTATTCTTTTCGTTATATGTATGCCATAAATCCATATCATCAATATCAGTCTCGGGGTCGGAAATCACACATTTAAATAAACTTTTCTACACGTGAAAGTGCCCTAACCTTTAATGCCCATATTGGGTAATTCGTACCATTTAATGGTTATATTCTAGACACCGGCAATGAAAAGGAATCTGCCATTTTTTTCTGTAAGCTGGTAAATTTTAATTTTGCAAAGCTCTTGTCCTAAGTATCAATTAGGATTATATTTTCTTACTTACAATTTAAATACTTGATTTACTTTTTTACATTTTTTTTCTAATACCCATGCTCTGCTACCATTTATTGGATCGTTTTTAAAGACAATTCTATATTTATAGAATGACTTTGTCACACTTTTAAATTTTTTAAATATATAGAGAAACGAGTTGATCACCTCGTATTCAAGGCTACAAAAATAATCTTATTTTCAACATCGTTCTAACCAGATTAAATTTATGCAAAAAAAAAAAAAACAAGAAAATAAAAAATCAATGATAGAGAGTAAGTTCCTATTTTTTACAAGCTTTCACACTCAAAGAATAATAATTTTCTTGCTTCAATATCTTTGATGAATTCTGATACATTTTCTATTGGAAGGTGTAATGTGAACGAATAATTGGTGAAAGGTATGAGGACAAGTACCGGGACACTGCTATTGCTGGTGAAAGATGGTAGGCGATAAAAAAAGGTCGTATGGGTAAATTTTCTTTATATATTTTCGGCAATCCAGATTTGTTGGCTGTGAATAACTTGAATTGTTCCTGTTACTTGATCTTTCTTCTTAAGAAGTTTTCCTAAAAATTGCTATAAATTTAGAATTATCAGAAATTTAAAATATCAGAATATTTCGAAATAGGCCTAAAATTTCAGCATCATATAAATACTCCAACTATTTTGTTGTCAGTGAACCCTACCGATTTTTAGAACAAATTGCTACATAGATTACAATGCAAAAAATAGAAATAGAACTTGAGAAAACAGGCAAAAAATTTATCTTTCGCAGCCCTAGAACAATTCGAAATATTCTCAGAAATCCCATCACAAAACCATCTGTGAATCAGAATCCCCCAACAGAGGAAACTTCCACATACAGGGTGATCAAAAAGTCTTTGCACAATTTAGAAAAGCAATAACTCCGCGAATATTTGAGATAGAGCAATGCGGTAAACACCATTGTGCTTAGGAGGAAATGGGATATTTAGGGCTAATAATGAAAAATTCGATATTGATTTTAGTTAAAATTTTATTCGCTAGATGGCGCTCTACCAGAATCAGAGATTCGGCGGCCAAATTGTTTGATAAATTGAAAAAATATAACTGATCGACACGTATTTTTCCTTTTTGAATACCAGGTGTGGAATAATGGAGATCACTTCGGGACTTCGCCCAGACAGCTCGGGTGACTGTAAACAAACAAGCCCCGGCGGCGTCAGCCGCCAACTAAGGACCAGAGCACGGCCTGGTCTGCTGCTGACCAGTTGGGTGTTTTCCTTTGTCCTCTTATCATGTTTTGAATAAAGTTAGTTTGAAGGAGACTTTTACCATCTCCTTTCTGATATTTAGTGATCTGGTTTAAATCCTTGCAACACCCCACAAAGAATCATCACTGCGAATTGTTCTACCGAATTTCGCATCAGTGTTGTGTGAAACGATTACCCGACATTTCTACACAAAGTGGCGTCCCCGCGGGTGGGCTTCTGGCAAGGCAAGATCAAGTGGATTGAACGGCGGAGTACAAGTCAAGACTCGATATAAGTACCTTTTGTTTTACCTTCTGTTTATAGTGTTTTTTGAAAAATTGAAATTTTAAAAAGACATAGAAATTTACTTTGAAAAACGACTAACTCGCATATTGAAGACGACAGAAGAGTTTCTGTCAGGTACTCCACCGATACCTGTAGAGGACATTAAATATAATAGAGAGAAAATTGAAGAAACTCACAGTCAGCTTCTTGTGATCCAAGGCAAGATAAGAGACTCCATGCTAACTTCAGACGTTAGCGAAGAGGAATTAGAGCAAGACGATGAGGAAGCCTTGCAATATACCCAGATATATAAGAGGATATGTTACAAATGTCTCGCTCTTGTTGAACCCAAGATCACTGCATCTAGTCCCACGACCAGTGAAATGAGCTTCGCTTCTTGCTCACACCATAGAACTGTAAAGCTACCCAGGATAGAATTAAAGAAGTTTACAGGAGAAATAAAATATTAGCTGGGATGGTGGGCACAGTTCAACAAGATACATGTCGATCCCACTTTAGAAGACAGCGACAAGTTTCAATATATTGTGCAATCTATGTCGCCGGGAACCAGAGCTAGTAAACTGATTGATAGCTATCCCCTGACAGCTGAGAATTACCCCAAAGTTATAGAAACTTTGACAGAAAGATTTGAAAGGCCTGAACTGTCGCAACAAGTCTATTACAGGGATCTTATCTGCCTTATGATCGACTGCTCCTCCAAACAACAGTTGAAGGTGACTTCATTTTATGATGAGTTGGTGACTCATTTGAGAGCATTGGAATCCTTAAAGATTGAGGCCAGGCAGATGTCTGTATTTATTTTTCCAATGATTGAGGCATGTCTCTCAGAGGAACTCATGAAGGCTTGGCAAAGAAGCCCCCTCCATGATGTCAAGATTAATGCTAATGATTCGACACAAACTAGAGTTGACCTAATTATGGAGTTTCTCCAAAAGGAAGCTGCAGCAGAACAAGACAGAGCCTTAGCTGAATCCAAGTTTGGACTCAAATCTCTGAAACAGGATAGAAAAGTGGGCAGACAATCATGATGTATATATATTGTTCATTTGTTTTAGATAAATATAAAATGATGTATATAATTGTTCATTTGTTTTAGATAAATATAAAATGATGTATATAGTTGTTCATTTGTTTTAAATAAATATAAAATGATGTATATAATTGTTCATTTATTTTGCATATTTTTCATCTTTGAATTTATCTTATAATTTGGTCTGTGAAAATAAATATATTGGACCAGTGACCAAAATGGCTGTAAATAGATCGTTTAATGTTAGTTAGTTAAAGTATAGAGAATGGTTAGGCAGGATATATATTTAAATGTTATGCTTGTGTAATTTTAATCTTAATTGAATAAAAAATTATAAATTTAAATGTGTTATAAATCTTAAATACCAAGCATTAAAACAACTGGCGACGAGGAAAAGCAAATTTTGTAAAGAAAAAAGAATTTAAATAGTGAAAAGAAATTATACTTTAAAAATGTCTTCAAGTATGTTTGAAAGATTTGATGAAAATCTAGAGAATGTTGAAAATTATATTTACCGCTTGAAGCAATTCATGCTAATTTCTAAAACAAAAGAAGACTTTAAGACGCCATTTCTTATTTCAAGCATCGGGCCTAAATATTTCGGAATCTTGCGAAATTTGGTCTTTCCGGAGGAGGTAGATCAAGTTCCCTTTGACAAATTGTGCAGGATCTTATTGAAACATTTCAATCCTAAGACTAATATAATATATGAAAGATTTGTATTCCAGAAAATGGATCAGAAATCAGGCGAAACAATATCTAAATACATAATACGCCTTAAGGAACAGGCTCAAAGGTGTAACTTTGGAGATGTTCTGCAAGAATCCCTGCGAGACAGATTTGTGGCGGGCATCATTGATACACCAACCCAAAAGAAGCTACTACAGGAAGAAGGATTAACGTTTGAGGGAGCATTGGACATCGCTCTGTCTGCGGAGTCTGCAGATAATGACCTACACAACCTCAAGAGATCCGAAGATGCCCATCTGTCCCCACAGCATCTTCATGCCATAAATAATCCCTGCAAACACTGTGGTAAGACCAACCATCTACACTATAATTGTTTTTTTAAATCAGCTAATTGTAGAGTTTGTGGTAGATTAGGGCATATTTCTACTATATGTTATAAAAAAGACAGTTCTTCCCGTAAATTGCCCAGAAATCCTAGAAATACTTTTAATAAATTTAAAAAGCATGCTAATGATAATAATCCTTCGGGATCTCAAAATAATTTATCATTGAATAATATAAATTTACATCCTCCTTTGACTGAAACAGTATATGTAAATAATATTAAATTGTTGGCTGAAATTGATACTGGAGCAGCCATTACTACATTAACTAAATATGAGTACTTTAAATATTTCAAAAATGTTAAATTAAATAAATGTAATACGGTCTTGACCGGATATAGTGGCTCTAAAATACCTATTTTGGGCAAGGCTAAATTTGATATAAAATTAAGAAATGTTTCTAGAACCATTGAAATACTAATAACTAATTTAAATTGTTCTAAATTTCTCTTAGGAAGAGATTTCCTTAATCTTTTCAATATCTCATTCAATTATTTGCATAAATTGGACTCTTTTAGTATAGATTCACTTTTAAATGATTACGAGTCCATTTTTGAATGCAAATCTGACCCTATTAAAGGTATCAAATGCCATCTTGATGTAAAAGCCTCCAAATTCAATAGTCAATATGTTAACAGTAAATTTAAAGTGGATGAGACTGTGAAGTTTAGATGGATTACTAATGGGCATCCATCTTGGTATACAGGAAAGATAATTAAAATACTAGGAAGGAATGTTTATTTAATAAAACAAGGTGACAGTATAAAAAAGGTTCATCAAAACTACATTAGAAAAATGTTGCCTGGTAAATCACATCCCACTAATATGAATGATGCTGAACGTGTGCCAACTCCAATCTCGGAGGAGAAAAGTATTACAACCCCCAGGTATCCTCAGAGGGAGCGCAGATGTCCGCAGAGATATGGAGAGTAAATAGATAAATAAGGGGGGCCAAGCCTAAGAAGGGGGAATTGATGTATATATATTGTTCATTTGTTTTAGATAAATATAAAATGATGTATATAATTGTTCATTTGTTTTAGATAAATATAAAATGATGTATATAGTTGTTCATTTGTTTTAAATAAATATAAAATGATGTATATAATTGTTCATTTATTTTGCATATTTTTCATCTTTGAATTTATCTTATAATTTGGTCTGTGAAAATAAATATATTGGACCAGTGACCAAAATGGCTGTAAATAGATCGTTTAATGTTAGTTAGTTAAAGTATAGAGAATGGTTAGGCAGGATATATATTTAAATGTTATGCTTGTGTAATTTTAATCTTAATTGAATAAAAAATTATAAATTTAAATGTGTTATAAATCTTAAATACCAAGCATTAAAACAAATCACATCCTGCTAAGATACCTACGGCCTCTGGACACTTTGCTGGACGTGCCCAGAAGTGCATCTTTTGTAATAAAGATCATAAAAACACAGAATGTCTTGCTGCGCGCAGAATGAGCATTAAAGAAAGAAGAGAGCGTATTAAAAACGCTAAATGTTGTTTCTCCTACCTCCAACCAGGTCAAATCTCTTCTAATTATAGAAGTTGCATAACAGAATGTATTAGATGTAAGAAGAAGCACCTTGATATTTTATGCCCTCTTAATGCTCCTGGACGAGAGTCACCGTAAGAAGACAAGGAACAGGTGGAAGACTGTGACGCTTCTCCTACAGTTGAAAACAGAGTTTCATTCTCCAGTCTTAGCGCTTCGTCTCTGAATTTGCTACAGACTCTGAAGATTAAGGTCGAAGGTGCGACTTCGGCGAAAGTAGCGCGTGCCCTCCTTGACACAGGTTCCCAACGATCCGATATTTTGTCTAAAACTGCCCAGGATTTCGGATTATCTCCCATTGGCCGGAATCACTTGAACATGTGGTTTTTGGAGGTCATACTAGTGAAAATGTCCACCAAGAAAACAGAGTAAATTTGGGTCATGCATCGGGGAATTTTAAGATGGTCGCGAAGCTTCTTGACCAACAAAAGATCTGTGGTAACCTACCAAGATTGAGCCGCGGGCCATGGTTGAGAGAAATCAAAGCCCGCAAAATCTGGGTTCCTGATATTGGAGAGATTGACATGAAAATTAAAATACCTCTAGGATGTGATGTGTTGGGATCTATTTTAATGATGAAATCTTGTGTGTTGTCAAATGGCTTGACTGCGTCGCAGACTTGTTTTGGATGGACTTTGATGGGAGAATGTCAGCAAGGTAGTGACGTTTCACTCGCTCATTATGTTACAACGATGACAATTTCAAAGAGAAGTATAACCAATCTGTGGAATCTCAATGTTCTTGGCATTATGGATCCTATTGAGGTTAAACAGAGAGATCAGAGAGACGCATTGGCGCGTCGACATTTTTTAAAAACAGTCCAACATTCTGTTTCTGCAAGATATGTTGTTTCCCTCCTGTGGACTGTAGAGAAAGCTAAAATCGCGGACAACAGGGAGATAGCTATGAAGAGATTATAGAACAGACGACTAAGAAATTAATATCTTTGAATCTTCATGAAGACTAATATGATATTTTACGAGGCTGGTTGGATGATGGGATAATTGAGAAAGTCCCAGCTGAACAACACGACGCTGAGGCCTTCTACCTGCCTCATCGTCCGGTGGTAAAACTCTCCAGTGGGACTACGCCTATCAGGCCTGTTTTTGATGCTTCTAGCAAGGTCTATAGATCCCCATCTTTAAATGACTGTCTTTAAAAAGGACCTAACCTCATAGAGATGATTCCCAACCTTATGCTGAGGTTTAGAAATGGCAAGTTTGGAGCCGTGGCGGACATTAAGAAAGCGTTTCTGCAGATTGAGGTGAATGAAAGGACAGAGATTACCTGCGTTTTCTGTGGTATTCCCAAAATGGAGAAAAGGCTGAAGTATTCCGACATTGACGTGTTGTTTTCGGTGTTAACGGTAGTCCTTTCATTTTGGGGGCAGTAATCAAATACCACCTGTCTAATGTTCGACCTGAACTTAAACTGTTAGCTCAGAGGTTGCAAATATCATTTTATGTGGACAAATCAGTCACAAGCGTGAACTCTTTTGAAGAGTTACAAGATCTCAAATTGGCCGCAACGTCCATCATGGAAAATGCTCGAATGGTGCTAAGCCGTTGGGAGCATAGCCTGGACGTGGTTTCCGATACTTACCCCTTTGAAAGAGCAGAGATATATAAAGTGCTTGGTATATGTTGCTATAAAAGGGAAGATTGTTTGTCATGTGAAATTTCCGTATCCATACCCCCCAAGATAACCAAAAGGAGTATCCTGTCCTGCTTAGCTCAGAGATATGATCCTATTGGATTTCTGAACCCAATATTAATAAAGCCTAAATTTCTATTGGAAAATGCTTGGACTCTAAAGTTGGCATGAGATGATGAATTGGACCGTCACTACAAGGATGAACTAAGACTATGGTTCGACGACCTTCAGCTGCACAGAGGCATGGCAATTCCTAGGAATTTCAATCCATTGATGGTACCGCAGAAGGACTGGCAGATACACACGTTTGTTGATGCTAGTCGTGAAGCTTATGCTGTTGTGGTCTTACTTCGGACACGGGTTGGTGACAAAGTTGAAGTGCATATGATGGCGGCTAAGTCTTGAGTCACTCCTCTCAAGAGACCTACGATACCAAGACTTGAACTTTTAGCCTGTGTTGTAGGAGCACGATTAAACAAGATAATCTTTGAAGCTCTAGAGTTAAAAGATATCAAAAATGTATTCTGGTGTGATGCCACAACAGCCCTCGCTTGGATAAAGCGCGATGTTCAGTGGGGTACCTTTGTCGGGAATCGCGTTAAAGATATATGCAGACTTCGTGATCCTGGTGATTGGAGATATGTTCCTAGCGAGTGCAATCCAGCTGATTTACCGTCCAGAAGATGCAGCCTCTCCCAATTGATACAGTCTAGATGGTGAAAGGGCCCTTCCTGGTTAAAACTCTCCGAAGAATATTGGCCTTCCAAGTATAGAGACCTGAATGAAGAATAAATATGTGCGGAAAGAAAGAAAATTGCTGTTGTGACAACAGTTAAGAGTACCGATCATTGGTAAATGTGTAGCGGCTCCCAAATATTAACTTTTCATATTTTAATTATAAGTTTTAATTTGTTTAATAACCATTTAATTCAAATATTAAATTTAATTATCTTATAAATATACTAGCGGGTGTACCCGGCTCCGCCCGGGTTTTACTCGAGGGAATGTTTGTGGTCTAGTATGTTGATATAATAAATCTATCTGAATATTAGGAAAGGTCAGGTAATTTTTCTGTAGGGTGATGCTCTGAAAACGCTATACCACTTTATCACTAAAAAAATTGGCGAGTCAAAAATAAGCAACCTAAACAATCCATTAGCTTTACAAGATAAGAAAAGAAATAGAGAAATGCATGCAAAATTCTCAACACAAATCAAAATCTTTAATCCTCAGAAGTAATGTATATTAGGTAGGATGAGGCTTATTTTGTTTCTATTACATTACATCATCTTTAAATCTCAAAGCAGAGCAAAACTGGCATACCCGAGACATTTGGCCTATATCGACAGATGAATCAGCTTTATAATCAATATGGGCATTATACTGCAAACCTGAAAACGGCTTATGAGTCCAAAGCTGAATACGCTGAACAGGAACTTGCATAGTTTGTGTAGCTGCGACGTGGGCTTCAGAATACCTAAGACGGCGAAGCGCACGACGCGTCTCACTTTGAAGTGGTGTCTCAATAGCTCTAGCATTCCTATATCTCCTGGAAGCAGCCGTATTCCTACCAAGTAAACGTCGGCTGTGGCGAGGCATATTCTGAAAAAAAAATTAGATTGAGATTAATAACAAAAGCTTCAAAACCAGCAATTTCTAAACAAAGCATAAAAATGTCCTGTCTTTTTGAGGTAAAAATCAAAATTTTTGAATTTTTTATTCAAAATAACTTTCAGATATGTTAAAAAGATTTAAAAAAACTAAAATCATAATATTATTATCAAAAAATTAATGTACAAAACCAGTTATCATTAAAAAGCTTCAAAAATAGACCAACCGCTGGATACGGCAATGAAAAAGCATGCTTTTTTTGAGGTAAAAAATATAAATAATTTTCTAAAATACAAAATACAACCCCTATATGTTAAAAAAAACTATAAATAATCTAAATATAAAATATTTAATCAAATAAATTAAAATATCTTTAAAAAAATTTTGAAAAAGGACTTCAAAAAGACAAATAAATGAATCCGTAAAAGAAATCCCTTGCTTATTTAAAAATATAAATAACCTATTTTTAGATACAACCCATATATGTAGAAAATATAATAAATAAACTGTATTTAAAAGATCAAAGCAATAATTAAAAAATTCCATAAGAAAATTTAAAAAAGGACCTCAAAATGACCCATAATTGAACACAATGAAATTGCTTGCTCTTTTTTGCGATTAATAATAAAAAAACCCAAATATTTTAAAAAACACAACACCTATATGTTATAAATACCACAAATAATTTGTATTTGAAAGATCTAAATAATTAAATGAAAATTTCTTAAGAAATATTTGAGAAGGGCCACATAATGACAATCACATAAACATATCAATAAAATATCTTGCATCTCAGTGAAAAAAAAAAGAAATAACCCAAAATTTGTTTACAAAACAACCCATATAGGTGGAAAACACCATAAATAATCTACCTTTAAAATATCTAAGCAATTAATTAAAATTTTGTTAAGGTCCTCAAAAAAGACATAAAATTGAGCACATTAATGAAATATCAAGCTTTTTAGTGAAAAAAAAATAGAAATAACCCAATTTTTTTTTAAAAAACAACCCATATAAGTGGAAAACACCATAAATAATCTGTTATTAAAATATCTAAACAATTAATTAAAAATTTTGTTAAGGTCCTCAAAAAAGACATAAAATTGAGCACATTAATGAAATTTCAATCTTTTTTGTAAAAAATAATATAAATAACCTTAGTCTTATAAAAATACTAACTACGTAAGTTAGAAATAGCATATATATTCTGTATATAATATAAAAAAGAAATAAATTAAAATTAGCCTAAAAATTTATCTAAAATATAAAATTGATCTCATCAAGTAAGGCTTCAACTTTTTTTGGTATAAAATATGAAAACTATAAAATAAAAGTATCTTACCATGTATAAAAGTTATTAAAATATATATAAAAAAGATTAAAACTAATTTTCCAAGAAGCGCAAAAGTGTAAACACTTTTGAAAAGCCTAAAAATTTATCTAAAAAATAAAATTGATCTCATCAAGTAAGGCTTCAACTTTTTTGGTATAAAATATGAAAACTATAAAATAAAAGTTTCTTACCATGTATAAAAGTTATTAATAAATATATAAAAAAGATTAAAACTAATTTTCCAAAAAGCGCAAAAGTGTAAACACTTTAACTCTGTTGATTTTTTTGTATTTTATCGATAACAGCAAAGTTATGTATGTTAAAGTTAGGAAAAATATTTTGATGTTAAGCAAAACCTGCTCCATCTCGTTTTACACAAATGTTGAAAATTTGGTCGAAATTGATGCATTGTAACGAAAGTTTTTAGTGATGTCCACTTATGAAATTTCCATTTTATTAATATAGATAATGCTCATTAAATATACTTTATTAAAATTTTATTAATTAACATTTTTATCATATTAATTGTTGTCATATCAATATAATAAAATAATTATTCATCATTCTAAATATAAATCATAAATCATATAAAATGTAAATATTTATCTATAATATGTCAAACACATATATCTAATATTTTATAATCTAGAAATGATATTTGACCACATACACAGATATAAAAAAAAACTTCAACATGTAGTATACAACAATTTAACCCCTTCTGATAAGTTGTATTAACAAGAATTTCAATTTGATCAAAAGTGAAAAATAAAATTACTCATTATATCAAAGTATAAATATTTAAGAAATACATATTAAATATTTATATTTAAAACAAAAATTATAACATATTTCGCAATATTTAAAAACAACGAAAACGTATATCGTTTGTATTTAATTCTAGGCAAATTTTCAACTTAAAAACAAATCACTATCAAATATAATTAAAAGAAATAGATATTAAATGAATTTATAGACACATTAAATTAGCAATCAAATATATATATTATATAACTTACAATTTGAAAATTATAACTTGAAAATATATTCAAATATTTTTTCTTATCAAATAAAAAAAAATCAAATTCAAAATTATAATTCTGAATTTCAATAATTATAATAATCAGAATTTTAATATCTCTTAAGGATATATAATTTTTTCAATACAATAATTTATCCTCAAAATGGATTCAATTAAAGCACCCGAATTTTGGCCAAACGATCCAGAATTGTGGTTCTTAACATTGGAATCACAATTTTTATTGAACAAGCGAAGTCCAATTACAAATGATGACATCAAAATTTCTTATCTAATTTCACT
>CP092867.1:80730276-80917606 GCA_030710605.1 Cordylochernes scorpioides
GTTGTTCGAGAACTCCAGCAAGGAGGGTCCAATGTTTTGTGCGGTGATCCTGGACAAGGACTATTGCTCCCACTTCCAAATGTGAGGGTTGGCGTTGCGATTGTATCGCTTGAGGGCTTTCTGCCTTAAGTTCTGGGCTCGTTGAGCGAATTCTGAAATCTTGTTCTTATTCCTTGGCAAACTGACTACGGTGAAGCGGTAGCTTGGTACGTCGGGGCACCCAAACACAATCTGCGCTGGGACTTCGTCCCTCTGCTTTGGGCGTGTTTCGGAACTCATCAAACTTTCTAAAATGTGTCGGACTTGAGATTCCCATTGGTGGTGGTTCTGTGATTAGGTACTTTATCGCTTTTTACGGCCGCTTCGGCAAGTCCATCTGAGTGAGGAAAGTGTGGAGATGAGGTGGAGTGCTCGATGTTCCAACGCTTTGTCCAACTCCGAAACTCTTGAGAGGAGAATTGGGGACCATTGTCGGATGTGAGTATCTCTGGGATGCCGTAATCTGCCATCCACTTTTGAAGGTGACGGATGACCGTGGTGGACGTGGGGGCTCTGCCACATTGCGTCACGTTGATCCAACCTGAAAAGCGGTCGACCATAACGAGATATTGGTATCAGCGTGCGAAAAAGATCGCAGGAAACATGTTGAAATGGGTAGCTAGGCGGCGGGTCGGAATAGAGTGGTTCTTTCTGTTGCGAGGGTAGATAGGCTGAACACTCGGCACACGTTTTTACTACGTTCCGGATGTCATTAGTGATGCTCGGCAAAAGACAGATTGGCCAGCGCGTCGAAGAGTCCGGTCCTTGGCCTTGATGCGAAGCATGGAGTATTTTTAGCACTTCTGAGCGTAATGGTGTTGGGATGAGTAGGCGAAAGCCTAAGAAAACGAGATTCTTCGGTACGCTTAGTTGGTGCAATACCTGTAGGGGCGAAGATCTTCGTCGAGGTCTTCTTTACGTTGAATCTTTTGAGGGATGATATTGCGTATACGTTTGTACTCTCCATCATGCTCTGCGGCTGCTCTGATTTGTCGTATTAACGAATCCTCCATTACCCTGGATCCGTCGACGGGTCTACTACTGCAGCGGCAATGAGAGGTGCGGATCAGATCAGGATGATCATCGGTATCGTAAACGTCGGGAACTGGGGATGGGTGGCGAGAGAGCACGTTGAAACGGTATGTTTCTTTCCCGGACGAAACTGCCGTAATGAGGTAGGAGTCAGCTTTTCCTTTAGCCGGAGGAGCCTTGGGTTTTCTATCTCGTCCAGAGGTTTTGGAGTTCAGTATGGGAATATAAGGGGAGGTGGTCGACTATAAGTTCGAAATGAGATCCCATAAGAAATAACTTGCATTTCTTGGCTGCCACACGACTATAATAACTCAATTTCCGTGGCGCTTACGGGACTCTGCAGGAGTCACATTGCGGGATCCTACCTGGAGAAGTCTCCATTGACTATCAGGTTGTTGTTGATAAAGGGCATATCTAGTCCCTGGGTCTGTGCTGCGTCCGTTTCTAGGCGGAGGGGTTGTCCTGGGGAGAACTGTGCTAGGATGCGTGAGCTGCAGTGTTCTTGAATGACTGCGTCAAAAGCTCGCTGGTGGGGGTTCTCCCAAACGAAGGCGGCTTTGGCTGACAAAAGTGATCGGATTGGCGCGGATAGCTCGGTTAGATGATGGGAAAAGCCTCAAACTGTTGAACAAGGCCGTTAAAGGAACGCACGTCGGTCTTGTTGGTTGGTTATCGGGAATTATTTAGAGCGGAGTACAATGTGGAGAAGGTGTGTAACCGGAAGAATTTATACGGAAGCCGCACCAGTCGACTTCTGGCTGAGCGAATACGAACTTCTTCTGGTTGAGGGTGATTCCATGTTCCTGACGGGAAATGACCTGTCGAACACGTTGGAAGTGTGTTTGTAGTCTGAATCGAAGATAATGATGTCCTCTACCACTTTTTCTACGTTCTGTATTCCAAATAGGGCTTCGTCTCCACGACGGTTGTGCTCGTCTCCGGCGGAACACAATCCCATCACGTTGCGAAATAGCGGTAACTTCCCCATGGTGTGATGAAGGTGTTAGTTTTTTACTCTTTTCATCGAGGGGGACTTGCCAATAACCGTGACGGGCATCTAGCGTGCTGAAAAACTGCATGCCTGGTGGGATGCGAGCAACACCTCGGGGGTACCCTGACTGGATAGGCGGGTCGTCGGACGTATTTGTTCAGTCCGGTGAGGTCCACGGTTACGCGCGGTTCTGATGAGCCTTTTTTCGGGACGACTACCATAGGATGGCACCAATCGATGGCTTCGCCGACGGGTACTGTTCGATTAATCCCTTTCGCCAACATGGTATCGAGTTGTTTTTGACGGGGTCTCTCCAGTGAAAGGGAACGTTGTATGCCCGGTAGCGTTTGCAAGGAACGGCATATTTAACTAGTTCGATAGACATGGGGGGTCCTTGCATGGGTTTTAACACTGTGTCGTCGAACGCTCTAGCATAATGGGTAAGGATAGACTGCTTATCGATCTCATTGGCTCTCACCGGGTCGGCAGGAACGTTAGAACTTGTCGTTGGTTATGGCATTGACGATCATTGAATGGGGCCAGTTATCCGGCAGAAGTCCTAAGGCTTTGCATCCGCTCTTGCTCAAGGAGGGGCGTTCAGGTGCTTGCAGACTCCAACGGTTAGTACTGTATGTTTTCCCGTTGAGATGCAGTGCCGCGACGAACGATCCACAAGGACTTAAGCTGATGCCGTTGGCTCCTACGCAAGGACGTTCTTCGGGTTGAGTGCTGATCGGGTCTGCTCATCCAGTAACAGGAATTCTGATTCTGGATTAGATCCAGATCTGACCCCGGGTCCGCCAGCCAACGGATTTGGTGTAACTTTATGGTTGATATCGGTCGGAATGGTTATGAGTTCGTTGCGTACTCCAGCTGCAACAACTGTGTTTGAGGGTCCTGGTTGGGACTGATTGTTTCTGTTGCGGGTGGCGGGATATTAGGTTTGGTTGTGGGTTTCCGTTTCAGTTGTCGGCAAACCCTTCCGTAATGCCGGTGATGCCGCATTTGTTACACTCTATGTCTTTTGCTGGGCACTGGTCACGGCGGTGCCTTGGGTTAGCCCACAACCGGAGCAGGGTCGTTAGGATCATAGGGTTTCTGAAAGAAACGGTTGGCCTTAGGTGAGGTTTCAGACGAGCTGGCTTGTTGATGCTTGTAGGTTGATGGTGCACGTCTGGTTGCAATGAAGGCTTCGGGGGGTGGTTGGGAGGGTGAAAGAGTCGCGCCCACGGCGGTAGCACTCTCATGTGCGATGCAAATTGAGAGGACTCGTCCAGGGAGAGGTCGGAATTGTACTGCTCCGCCAGTACTTTTCGTTGGAGGTCTTTATCAAACAGGCCACATATTAACCTGTCACGGATACGGAGTTGCTGTTGATAATCAGCAAGGGCAAACGTTTTCCCACAAGCTATTTTTGTGCATATTGTAATACACGGGTCGCCGCATGTGCTGCACTTAAAATCAGCTCATGTGCACACGAGTCATCAAGACTTTAAGGGCTGCGAAGTAGCGATCCACCGATTCTCCGGTTTGTTGGTCCCTACGATGAAATCTTGCCGATCAAGGAGGGGGTTTCGCTTTTGCGTGTAGGGCCTCGAGAGCATTCACGGCTTCATCGAGGGTGGTGGTGGTAGAAATATGAAGGCGGCCTGATTGCCAAAGGATGGTCCATTCGGAATGGAGGGCGGCACGCAAAGTCACTTGCTGTGTGGATAGCGGGAAGGAGGTGGCTACTTGTTGGGCGTCCACGTAGTCGTTCCAACGTTGTTTCCAATCGCGGAAAAAAGACATCGTTAACTCCTCCGGGAAGCCAGTTTAGGAAGCTGGATGATTTTTGTGGCGTGGTGAGGAGGAGCTCCTAATGGGACTGTCGGTGTCGGATTCCGAGTAGCATCTGCTGCAACAGTGCGGCTATGGACCTGAGGATGTCGGTGCTGGTCGGCGAGGCAGGGTTCTCTGGAGGGGTTTGGGATGGTCGGCGATTCCTTCTTGAGGGCATCTTGATTACTAATTGTCACTGAGCTGTCACTTAAAAAACGGCTATAATTAACCGAATGTCGACTGCGCCATGTTCTACCGCGTTAGGGTAAAGGTTCGAGCTGCAGTGAGAACTATAAATTAATAATTTATATTAATAAGTGTCCAAATATTACATACAATTATAAGAGGCAGGTGGAGTACAGTTTTTACTCCACCAGCGCCTAGAGTATTATATAATGGAAGGAACCGCCGCAGGTTGTAGCGACGCGCGGTAAACAGCCGGCGACATCAGGCGGTGTTTCGAAAAGTGCGCGCGCAGCCGCGCTTCTCGCAGATTCCCAGCGTCCCAGGCCAGCGTCGCCCGCTGGCATCCTCTTATCTCAGAAAGCAACTTTTACATGGACAGGTCCCAGAAGAATTTAAAACTCCTATCATTCTACCAGGCGACCATCCCTTCGTAGAGCAACTTATATGGAAGTGCACCTGAAGAATGGACATGTAGGAGTGCAATTCATTTTATCAAAGCTGAGAGAGAAATTTTGGATAATCAGGGGAAGGAAAACGATAAAGAAAATATCAGTAAGTGCATTGCTTGCAAGAGACTTAAAGAAAAGTCTCTCCAAAGACCAATGGCAGCTTTGCCAGAAACAGAATTGGACTGGGCAAACCGTCCAAATAAAAATTAACAACGTAACGTCTTTTGCATCGGCTTTTACACGTCATTTAGACATACTCTATCCTATATATAGAATAATAGAAGTGATAATATATTTAATATTATAAATTTTAGTAGTTAGAGAAAAGAGAGAAAGACAGAACCATGCACTTTTAATCAAACTAATAATAAGGAAAAAAAAAGGTTGTAAAGAAGGTAGATAAGATTGTATATATTTATTTTTATAATTTTTATTTTATCCTTTTTTTTTTAAAGATTTTTAAGTTTTTTTTTGTTTATATTATGATTATAATAGTTGTATTTAGCAATATATCTATAGTATGAATTAACATTTGTTATAAGTTTGGTTATTATGTTTTGAAACCCTAATGGTAGACCAGACATACACAAAAAAATTAAATTGAAATAAATTGGAAAAAGAGATCTGCTGGACCGGGATCTTCAGATAAAAGCCAGCTGACATTTCCCCTTCTTCTTTATTATGTCATAGACCTCTTTTAAACCGGTTTTATGTGTTAATATTAAGTTATTTCAGTGAAATATTTAAATGAAATATATAACAGATACAAGTGTTAACAAATTCCAACTGTAAACCTACCTCGACCGCGGCGTCCTCCATTGTGAATATCTATTTCTGGCTGACACATGTTGCGGGGGGGACATTTCAAATTTAGACCATTTATTCTGATTTTTTTATGAACACAAGACAATTAAAGAAGAAGAAGGAAAAATAGTTAAGGGAAGAAAGCTAAATTTCATAATCTTAACAGCTAGTTATATCAAAATAACTGATTCAACACTTATTCATTTTTAATATTCCTTTAAAAAGGCAAATTATAAGAGTTTAATAAAGCTATTAATTGTGCAAATCACCTTTATTTAACTTCCATTTCCTCCCCAGAAATTGGAGATTAAACAAAATGAACTCTATACTACAACACTTTAAAAATATTGTGAAAAAATCTTTAATCAGTTATTTAATCAAAGTTTAATTAACTGTTAAGATTATAATTTGTATTAGTTATTAGAAGAGAAATTATAGAAAGTTGATTTCATAAATGGATATTTCCATTTATTTTTTTTTTTAATATTTTATAATTGATATACTGTTGAAATATTTTACTTGTCTGATACTAAATTTGTTTTTAATAAATTCCATGTTTAAATTTTAAACAACTTCTATGAAATTATCTAATATATTATTTATTCTATAAAATCTTAGAAACTGACCAAATATATATACCCTTACAGCAATTTAATGATATATTAGAAATCATATTACAGTATTTTATAATATTGAAATTATAATTACTCTTTTTATTATAAACTCTAACAGCACTATTTGTAAGTCTAAAAAGTTAATTTTTTGTTTCTATAAATTTTTTCATTGTTCTTAAGTTTCAAGTATTTAGGATATATTTCAGGTATTAATTTTTTAAACTGTGGATTATTAAATATTATTATGTCATCTACATATCGGAATATTTGCCAATTAATATTATTTTGTAGAAAGTATTCTCTTCCGTACCAGAACAATATTAGATTGGCTAATAAAGGACTAGAAGAAGTTCCCATGGGAACGCCTTCTGATTGATATATATTTTATTTTTAAATTATATATAGTTGAAATTAAAAATGTTTCCAGTAGAGTTTTTGCTGTTTTAAGATCTAATTTAATTGTTTTATATCTTATGAATAATTTTAATGTAGAAGTTTGTCATTAATGAATTCATTAAATAAATTGGTTATTTTATTATTTAGATCTCTTAAATTTATTTTAGAATATAGGTCCTCAAAGTCAAATGTGTGTACTGTTTCAATGTTTTGTCCAATTGTCATTAAATAATTAATGATTTTTTATTTGAGTCGATAATTCATAATTATATTTATTAGTTAATTTATTTATAATAAATTGTAGTGTTGAAGCTAATTGTTATATCAATGTTTTTTATGACTGAATTTATACCAGATGTGATTGTTCTGAAAGAAATAGGTTTTTTGTGTAGTTTAAGAATTATATAGAACTTTGGTATGTTTGGATTTTTGTGGTTATTATAAATTTTTAGTGAATTTTCAACGTTTTTGATGTCTTTTTTTTATTTTTGTGGTGTAGTTCTAGCAAAAGTGTATTTATGATTATTATCAATTTCCTTTTTTAGTATATCGTGGTATAGATTTTTTACAAATTAAAGATAGGTTATTGGAACATTTATCTATAGGAGTGATAATATAGTCCTTCTGTAAATTAATTATATTTTCTTTAAAAGAAGGAATGTCTGAATTAGTTTTGTGTATTTAAGTGTATTATTATAATAATTTATAATTTCCTTTTTAATATTATGTTTCCATTCCAGAAAAGTAAATTCTGGAATACTGTATTTTATACTAGTTTTATTTATGAAAATATCTATATCTTTTAATATAGATTTAATTGTATTATTATAATTGTGTTTAATTTGAGGTATACATTTATACCCTTTATTTAAAATTTCCTGATATTCTGGATTTAAAAAAAAAATTGCTAGTTAATATATGACCTGAGAACTTTATTTATCAATATAGTTGTTGCAATTACATTTAATTTTTTTGAAATTTGCCGATATTATTAATAAATTGGTTATAATTGCAAACTAAAATTACCTATATTTTTGTTGTATCTCCAGATTGTTTTGAAATTTAAATTTTTTATAGGGAAAAGATTATTGATGATTTGGTTATGAAAATATCATTAAATTTAATATGATTAAATAAATTGTTATTAAATTTAATGATAATATTAATGTTATTAGTAGATTGTTTAATTTTTCTGTATTTAAAGATGTCGTGTGTGTGATATCTATTAATCTGTTAGTCAGATTATGAATTTTAATATATTCTATGAGTTTGATAAATTTATTATTATTTAGTTTAAATAATGTTTTAATAAATTTATCGACGAAGTTGTTAGTGTACATTTGTTTTGGGTCCAGTAATTCTTCAAATTCAATGTAACCTAATTTATTGGTAGATTTACCTCTAGTTTTATTAGGTTTAGTTTTTAAATTCATTTTTTTGTATTTGCAGCTGATTTCATAGGTTGAAATTTCTTCTGTTTGTGGTTTGTATGTGTAGTTTAATTCGTCGTTAAGTCCATAAGGGAATAATGTGTTGTGTTTATAAATGTAGTTGTTTTTCTGATAATAGTCGTTGTTTTTTGTTTTGACATATGTCTAGTATTTCTATCTTAAAGTTGTTAAAGTATGTAATTGATTGTGTTCTTTCATATATATATTACCAATTGATTTTTAGCGTGGTTTCTATGTAGGTTTATTCGTATATTTAATGGATTACAAGTTTTGTCCTATATATGATAGTTGACAAATTTGGCATGTTAATTTATAAATAGTATTCACTAATTTACAACTAGTTATTGAAAAGTGTCATGGTTCTTAAGAGAGGGACAAGTTTGACAATTTTTTCTTAGGCAATTCTTAGCGAGTTTAAATTAACATAAAAGAGGTGCTAACACTAATATGTTTGTAGTTTTTTTTTTAGTTTTTTTGTTTGTTATTCTTATGAATTTTTAAATATATTTTTCTTAATTGTTTTTGTGGTGATTAAATTTGTAATAAATTGAATAATTAATCTATAAATATATATAGATATTACTGTTTGTTATTCTGTTTATATTTTTAAGAATAACTAATAAAAAAACATCTTTAAACTAACTAAACACTGAAAAAAACAAAAGTTCTGAAGTTATTCTTTTCTAAAATTACTTTTATAATTTACTTTTTTAATCAAACAATGAAAGATAATTAAAATTTGTATGGAGATTTATTTATATTAGAATATCTAATATAATTTAATTTGTATATTAATATTAATATAAAAAATATACATAGAGCAAGCTCATATGAATTAATATAGTGTAGAAACTATATAACAAAATTATAACAGTGATTCTACTTTTAAAACTTAAGGAGCAAACTGATAAGAATGATAACTCATATCAATTAGATTTGATTAGATTAGCAAGCTAAATCTAAATTAATTATAATAATAAATTAGTTATTTAATTTTATAGTCCAGTTTTGTATTAAGATTTCTTCACTATTATGATCATTTAAATTCAAATTATAAAATTTGTAAAATGTTATTAATTTGTAGATAGAGAGAAAAAAAATCCTTTACTTCTAATACATCATCAAGTTAATTATATATTTATAATTAATAACAATAAAAATTAACAACGTAACGTCTTTTGCATCGGCTTTTACACGTCATTTAGACATACTCTATCCTATATATAGAATAATAGAAGTGATAATATATTTAATATTATAAATTTTAGTAGTTAGAGAAAAGAGAGAAAGACAGAACCATGCACTTTTAATCAAACTAATAATAAGGAAAAAAAAAGGTTTGTAAAGAAGGTAGATAAGATTGTTAGTATATATATATATTTTTTTATAATTTTATATTTTATCCTTTTTTTTTTTAAAGATTTTTTAAGGTTTTTTTTTATTTTATAATATGATTTAAATAGTTGTATTTAGTAATATATCTATAGTATGAATTAACATTTGTTATAAGTTTGGTTATTATGTTTGAAACCCTAAGGGAAGACCAGATAACAAAAAAAATTAAATTGAAATTGGAAAAAGAGATCTGCTGGACCGTGGATCTTCAGTAAAAGCCCAGCTGACATTTCACCCCTTCTTTATTATGTCATAGACCTCTTTTAAACCGGATTTTATGTGTTAATATTAAGTTATTTCAGTGAAATATTTAAATGAACATATATAACAGATACAAGTGTTAACAAATTCCAACTGTAAACCTACCTCGACCGCGGCGTCCTCCATTGTGAATATCTATTTCTGGCTGACACATGTTGGGGGGGACATTTCAAATTTAGACCATTTATTCTGGATTTTTTGAACAACAAGACAATTAAAGAAGAAAGGAAAAATAGTTAAGGGAAGAAAGCTAAATTTCATATTCTTTACAGCTAGTTATATCAAAATAACTGATTCAACACTTATTCATCTTTTAATATTCCTTTAAAAAGGCAAATTATAAGAGTTTAATAAAGCTATTAATTGTGCAAATTCACCTTTATTTAACTTCCATTTTCCTCCCCAGAAATTGGAGATTAAACAAAATGAACTCTATACTACAACACTTTAAAAATCTTGTGAAAAAATATTTAATCAGTTATTTAATCAAAGGTTAATTAACTGTTAAAGATTATAAAATTGTATTAGTTATTATTAAGAGAAATTATAGAAAGTTGATTTCATAAATGGATATTTCCATTTATATATTTTTTAAATATTTTATAATTGATATACTTTTATAATGACAACTTCGTCGATAAATTTATTAAAACATTATTTAAACTAAATAATAATAAATTATCAAACTCATAGAATATATTAAAATTCATAATCTGACTAACAGATTAATAGATATCACACACGACATCTTTAAATACAGAAAAATTAAACAATCTACTAATAACATTAATATTATCATTAAATTTAATAACAATTTATTTAATCATATTAAATTTAATGATATTTTTAATAACCAAATCATCAATAATCTTTTCCCTATAAAAAATTTAAATTTCAAAACAATCTGGAGATACAACAAAAATATAGGTGATTTAGTTTGCAATTATAACCAATTTATTAATAATTTGGCAAATTTTAAAAAAATTAAATGTAATTGCAAAATATATTGATAAATATAAGTTCTCAGGTCATATATTAACTAGCAATTTTTCTTTTTTAAATCCAGAATATCAGGAAATTTTAAATAAAGGGTATAAATATATACCTCAAATTAAACACAATTATAATAATACAATTAAATCTATATTAAAAGATATAGATATTTTCATAAATAAAACTAGTATAAAATACAGTATTCCAGAATTTACTTTTCTGGAATGGAAACATATATTAAAAAGGAAATTATAAATTATTATAATAATACACTTAAATACACAAAACCTAATTCAGCCATTCCTCCTTTTAAAGAAAATATAATTAATTTACAGAAGGACTATATTATCACTCCTATAGATAAATGTTCCAATAACTTATCTTTAATTTGTAAAAATCTATACCACGATATACTAAAAAGGAAATTGATAAAAATCATAAATACACTTTTGCTAGAACTACAGCCACAAAAATCAAAAAAGACATCAAAAACGTTGAAAATTCACTAAAAATTTATAATAACCACAAAAATCCAAACATACCAAAGTTCTATATAATTCCTAAACTACACAAAAAACCTATTTCTTTCAGAACAATCACATCTGGTATAAATTCAGTCATAAAAAACATTGATATACAATTAGCTTCAACACTACAATTTATTATAAATAAATTAACTAATAAATATAATTATAAATTTATCGACTCAAATAAAAAAATCATTAATTATTTAATGAACAATTGGACAAACATTGAAACAGTACACACATTTGACTTTGAGGACCTATATTCTAAAATAAATTTAAGAGATCTAAATAATAAAATAACCAAATTATTTAATGAATTCATTAATGACAAAACTTTCTACATTAAAATTATTCATAACAGATATAAAACAATTAAATTAGATCTTAAAACAGCAAAAACTCTACTGGAAACATTTTTAAATTTTAACTATATAGAATTTAAAAATAAAATATATATTCAATCAGAAGGCGTTCCCATGGGAACTTCTTCTAGTCCTTTATTAGCCAATCTAATATTGTTCTGGTACGAAAGAGAATACTTTCTACAAAAAAATATTAATTGGCAAATATTCCGATATGTAGATGACATAATAATATTTAATAATCCACAGTTTAAAAAATTAATACCTGAAATATATCCTAAATACTTGAAATTTAAGAACAATGAAAAAATTTATAGAAACAAAAAAAGTTAACTTTTTAGACTCGAATATAGACCTTACAAATAGTGCTGTTAGAGTTTATAATAAAAAGAGTAATTATAATTTCAATATTATAAAATACTGTAATATGAATTCTAATATATCATTAAATTGCTGTAAGGGTATATATTTTGGTCAGTTTCTAAGATTTTATAGAATAAATAATATATTAGATAATTTCATAGAAGATGTTAAAAATTTAAACATGTAATTTATTAAAAACAAATTTAGTATCAGACAAGTAAAATATTTCAACAGTATATCAATTATAAAATATTAAAAAAAAAATAAATGGAAATATCCATTTATGAAATCAACTTTCTATAATTTCTCTTAATAATAACTAATACAAATTTATCATCTTTAACAGTTAATTAAACTTTGATTAAATAACTGATTAAAAGATTTTTTCACAAGATTTTTAAAGTGTTGTAGTATAGAGTTCATTTTGTTTAATCTCCAATTTCTGGGAGGAAAATGGAAGTTAAATAAAGGTGAATTTGCACAATTAATAGCTTTATTAAACTCTTATAATTTGCCTTTTTAAAGGAATATTAAAAGATGAATAAGTGTTGAATCAGTTATTTTGATATAACTAGCTGTAAAGATTATGAAATTTAGCTTTCTCCCCTTAACTATTTTTCCTTTCTTCTTTATTTGTCTTGTTGTTAAAAAATCAGAATAAATGGTCTAAATTTGAAATGTCCCCCCCGCAACATGTGTCAGCCAGAAATAGATATTCACAATGGAGGACGCCGCGGTCGAGGTAGGTTTACAGTTGGAATTTGTTAACACTTGTATCTGTTATATATGTTCATTTAAATATTTCACTGAAATAACTTAATATTAAGACATAAAATCCGGTTTAAAAGAGGTCTATGACATAATAAAGAAGGGGTGAAATGTCAGCTGGGCTTTTATCTGAAGATCCCCGGTCCAGCAGATCTCTTTTTCCAATTTATTTCAATTTAAAATTTTTTGTGTATGTCTGGTCTACCATTAGGGTTTCAAAACATAATAACCAAACTTATAACAAATGTTTAATTCATACTATAGATATATTACTAAATACAACTATTTATAATCATATTATAAAATAAAAAAAAAACTTTAAAAATCTTTAAAAAAAAAGGATAAAATATAAAATTATAATATATATATATATATATACTAACAATCTTATCTACCTTCTTACAAACCTTTTTTTTTTCCTTATTATTAGTTTGATTAAAAGTGCATGGTTTCTGTCTTTCTCTCTTTTCTCTAACTACTAAAATTTAGTATATTAAATATATTATCACTTCTATTATTCTATATATAGGATAGAGTATGTCTAAATGACGTGTAAAGCCGATGCAAAAGACGTTACGTTGTTAATTTTTATTGTTATTAATTATAAATATATAATTAACTTGATGATGTATTAGAAGTAAAGGATTTTTTTTTCTCTCTATCTACAAATTAATAACATTTTACAAATTTTATATTTTGAATTTAAATGATCATAATAGTGAAGATAATCTTAATACAAAACTGGACTATAAAATTAAATAACTATTATATATATATATATATATATAATATATATATTAAGGTTACACCTAACAGAGAGAAAGCAGTTCGAATTTCACTTAGAAGGAGACTGATAGTCGCTTGGTTACTTGAACTTACTGCTGGGTTGGAATTAAGGCCATTACGGAAATTTCTAAGAAACGATTTTCTAATCGCTATGTGGGATTTTAATAAAAGGTAATTTTTGATTTCTTTTCTAATTCGTAAATTTAAATTATCGCTTAAGAAAATAGGGATGCAACTAAAATTTCGTAAAATTCGTCAAAATAATAATGAACCGTACAATTTCTGGTTTAACAAAATATTTTTCATGTTGTAAAAACACAAAACATATATTATATACGTATATGTGTTAGGACACCCCGTGACCACAATATGCCAAAATAACCCAGAACCCCACCTAACCTAACTATGTACCACCTTTCTCCATCTAATCCGTAAACTACTAGTGATTTTGAGGTGTAGAGATGGAGCCTGAGGCTACCTTAAGCCTTGAAAACAACGAGACCAAAAACAAAAATGGACTTAGACACCCCTTCCTATGGTCAGCCACCTGACCTGTGGTGATGAACTGGGACTAAGCTAGTCTGGGATGGACTCAGACACCCCTTCCCGGTGCTCGAGGCCACATGTCTCATTGTAGCTGACTTGAACCCAAGCCAGAGTCCAAGATGGACTCAGACACCCTTCCTGTTTCTTTCTTTTTTATCCATCACACGGGCAAACATCATTCATTACATTCAACCATGTCGATGGTTCAATCATCGATGGCAACAGTACCCTTTTACCTTCCTCACCCTTCCAATTTTGCACAGTCAAGAGTCTTCTGCTCGCCAACCAAACTTTATTTATTTATTTTTTCAACCAACTTGCGCAACCTTCCTCGCTGTATATTTCCCAACAGTGAGGTCAGGCGACCAGTTCGAGTTTTTTCAACGCTCGGATCATCATTACAACCATCATTTTTACCATTTTATTATTATTATTTTTTTTCATTTTCATCCGAGTTCAATCATCATTGGCAACAGAGCAACTCTTGACTCCTCCCTTCCCATTACTCCACTCTCAACTTACCTAACTCCCTCTTCCCCCTCTGATCTAATGCTGATTATGGAGCGTCTTGGGAGGTCAGTCAATGAAAACAATACTCACTTACACAACAAAGTATTGCATTGCCGAACTCTTGGAATGCGCCATTGCAGAAACCAACTCAGACTTCCTCTCTTTTTTACCATTGCGTCATTCTAAACCTTCAGATATCCATTATAAGTTTATTTGTTACATTTTACTACTTTTGATAATTTCTTTTTCTTTTTTTCTCTCTCTCACCACTGTGAAAGGTCTCTGAAATTATAATTAAATATATATTTAAAAAACATAATGGCATTTAATTTTTTCATGCAGTATATAGTGATTTGAATCCTTACATTTATAAAAGTGTGATTTTATTTGCTTATCTGCTCAAATTTTATATTTATATTTGTGTCCGTCCGCAATGTAAACACCTTCAGTCACTTTAGTCCAAGTCTATTTAGCTAGAAACCCATGTTAGAAACCTTCCGCGGATAATTGGTAGAACGAAGAGGTCAGATATCACCCTCGCCCCCTTTGCGCTATTTTTAACTTCCCCGCTGCAATGGGCAGGAGGCCGAGTCGTTACACCCCGGTTTGATTGCCCCCCGTTTGACCTCGTGTTAACTTAGTGACAAATCTATTCATTGATAGGATCTCGCTTCTGAATACAACGTTCGATACTTCCAATAATGAATACCTTTATATTCCCCTAATCATCTTCACAAATTTTATTCTATTAAAAATTTAACTTCTAAACTATTTATTTACCACTTTTGACTTTCCAATCTTTTGATATGAAATAAAGTAAGTAGAGGAGCTTCTTGATATAATTTATTTTCGCTAGCTTTCGAACCTACAAGGTTCTTCATCTGGCATGGATAGCTTTTAATCTAACAAATGTGCTGCAACACAGAGACCTTATATACACTCAGGCGGAAATTTGCATACTTAAACTAATGGATTAAAAGAGAATATATGACGCAGACGTTAAAATTGGAATATTTACATATAAAAATTCGAAATCGATATTTGTAAAATTATGAATATATGTAAAACGAGACAACTATGTTACGACAAATGAGTAAAATCCAAGGACACAACCAGGGGCCCCACTCAATGTCATAACCATGGTTAGGGGATAGGGGGGGGGGGGGGGAGGAAGGAAGGGGGGGGGGGGTTTGGGTGGGAGGTGTATTTTCTGTTATTAATAAAGGACTTTATATATGTCAGGGAGATCTATTTTACGATTAATACTGTTGGTTTGTGAGGAAATGATGGATTCTAAGCATAGTCTATTGTATTTGTGAATGATATGTCTGTATTTAATGTGTGGATGTTCAAGATCAAAACTATGGCCTGTTTGTGCGATATGGGTGTAGACTAGGGATTTTGTGTCTTTGTTATGAATATTGCGATTATGTTCTGTAATTCTGATACGTGTTGCTCTGCCTGTTTCCCCGACATATGATGCTGGGCAATTATTGCACTGTAGGGAATAGATGGCGCCAGTAGTGTCTATAGGGAGGGTAGGTTTATCTGATTTGGTGATGCTATTTCCTGAGGATGGTGTTTAGGTTGGGAGGACTGTTGTATAAGACTTTGATGCCATATGGGCGCAATATTCGGGATATTGAAACTGCTTTGGGGGAATAAGAAAGCCAACATGTGGATCTATATACTGTGGTGGTTGTATGGAAACATGGATCAAACATGTGTTTGTTTATAAAGGGTAAGGGGTAATCTGCAGCCATGAGGATCTGACGGATTCTGGATTTTTCGATGGTTTTAAATATGGGTAATGAACAATGGGTGAAGATTCTTTTTGATAGGGTCTTAACTGTATTTATTTAATATGCTATGGGGCTACTGGAGGAGAAAGTGTGTGTATTGGGGGGGAATGTTCTTTTTGTGAAAAACTGTGGTTTGAAAGGTGTTGGGTGTACGTATGACTAAAATGTCTAAAAAGGGCAAAGCGGAGCTTGATTCGGTTTCATAGGTAAATTTTATATTTGGGTTGAAGTCCTGTAAGGTACTATGGATGCCTTGGAGGCTGTTTGAGTTAATGATACAAAAGACATCATCCACATATCTCCTCCAGTAGTGTATTTCAGAGGTGAGGGTTTGGTTGATCCATGTGTCCCAGCGAATTCATGACTATTTCTGCAATTATTGATGAGAGAGGACTACCCATAGGGGTGCCTCTGATTGTTTGTAAAACTGCGTGTTAAATGTAAAGGAACTAACTGTTAAACAGAGGGAGGTTAATTGTAGTATGGTGGAAGCTGTCGGTGTGTCTATGTTAGATGTTGTGAGGAATAGTTGTAATTTATCTGTAATGAGGGTATGTGGTAGGATAGGTACACCATCCTCAGAAATAGCATCACCAAATCAGATAAACCTACCCTCCCTATAGACACTACTGGCGCCATCTATTCCCTACAGTGCAATAATTGCCCAGCATCATATGTCTGGGAAACAGGCAGAGCAACACGTATCAGAATTACAGAACATAATCGCAATATTCATAACAAAGACACAAATCCCTAGTCTACACCCATATCGCACAAACAGGCCATAGTTTTGATCTTGAACATCCACACATTAAATACAGACATATCAATCACAAATACAATAGACTATGCTTAGAATCCATCATTTCCTCACAAACCAACAGTATTAATCGTAAAATAGATCTCCCTGACATATATAAAGTCCTTTATTAATAACAGAAAATACACCTCCCACCCAAACCCCCCCCCTTCCTTCCTCCCCCCCCCCCCTATCCCCTAACCATGGTTATGACATTGAGTGGCGCCCCTGGTTGTGTCCTTGGATTTTACTCATTTGTCGTAACATAGTTGTCTCGTTTTACATATATTCATAATTTTACAAATATCGATTTCGAATTTTTATATGTAAATATTCCAATTTTAACGTCTGCGTCATATATTCTCTTTTAATCCATTAGTTTAAGTATGCAAATTTCCGCCTGAGTGTATATAAGGTCTCTCTGTTGCAGCACATTTGTTAGATTAAAAGCTATCCATGCCAGATGAAGAACCTTGTAGGTTCGAAAGCTAGCGAAAATAAATTATTTCAAGAAGCTCCTCTACTTACTTTATTTCATATCAATTTGATCAGGATTAGAGTTATTTTATAAAATCTTTCCAATCTTTATCTAATTTGCGTTTATAAGCATTGCATCACGTGGGGAACACACTAACCTAAATACTTACCATATTTCTTTATCATATTCATTTATATTTATACGATCCTTGATGTGTGCCCTTTTATATTTTAGAATCGTCAACAAGATTTTTGCCCAAGAGAACCTGATGATGTTTCTAGTGTAACTTCTCATGCTGAACCCAAAATTCTAATCAGAATTTTTCCATCACGCATGGGTTTTGCGTGACAGCCTTTTTTTTTGGTATTGGTATAAATACAGCAAAAAATGCAAGTAATATTACTTAAGCATTTTGCATAAACTTTATTACATTACACTGGTTTATCAAAAATTATTTTTCTTTGTCCCCAAAAGAAACAGCATCTTATCTAAATTTAACTCTTTGTGCCGATTCCAAATATACCGTTAGGGTTTTTATATCACGCAAGATTTTTGAGATACACCTACTTGAAATTTGGAAATGTTTTTAATATATAGGCCTATATGAACGAAATATATTTATTTTATTGAAAAGTAGTGACAGTGAATTTTATTCTATACTTTGCTTGTGGTAAATCCCTCTTGAGTGTCCACCAGTAGTCAGCAAGCATAACGGGACTCCATTTACCCTGGTACAGCTTCTCCATGCTTGATATATCTTGATGAAACCTCGCACCATGCTCATCGCTAACTGAACCAAGATTGTCTGGAAAGAAATCCAGATGTGAATGCAGAAAATGGGTTTTGAGAAAATTGTTAAATCCCAGTGCCTTGTAGGAAAGAAACAGATCATTAACTATGTCTCGGTAATTTTCAACCTTGACACTTCCTAAAAAGTTATTGCAAACGTTTTTTAAAGGAATTCCATGCTGCTGCTTCAACTTCATTCAAAATATTTTGAAATTTTTCATCCTGCAGCAATTCTCGAATCTGAGGTCCAACGAAAATGCCTTCTATAATTTTCACAATACTTATGCTAGAGCATTTTTGTTTTAGGTAGGCAAATCTACTGGCATTTCGATCCATTGCCTTGACAAAGTTCTTCATTAATCCAAGTTTAATATGTAATGGTGGTAAGTAAATATTTCTGAATCAATCAGGGGAGGATTTACAATTTTTTTTATGTACTGGAGTAAAGATTTCACGGTTTGGCCAACTTTTTTTTAATGTAATGCCTTTCCCTATCTCTGCTATCCCACTCGCACAGAAAACTAAAACATTTCGTATATCCAAACTGTAATCCACGCATGAGAGCAATGACTTTCAAATAACTGCATATTTTCCAACCGTATCTTTCATATTCTATCTTTTTCAAAAGCAGTTTCATGTTTTCGTAAGTTTCTTTCATGTTGGATGCATGTGCTATTGGGACTGATGGGAACTTATTTTCGTTGTGAAGCAGAACAGCTTTCAAACTAATTTTTGAAGAATCAACGAATAAACGCCACTCTTCTCTATCATGATCATGACCAAACGCCTCCATTAGACGAACAACATCATTGAAATATACTAAATCATTCTCTTGTGAAAATAAGTCTTGAAATTCATCTTGACGCTTGCGAAAAAGGCATATCTTTGTGCCTTTATGCAGCAGATTCCAGCCTTTTAACCTAGAGTCTAAAAGTTCACTCTTTTTTTTTTGGATAAATCTAAATCACGTACGAGGTCGTTCAAATCTCCTTGGGTTAACAAATAAGGTTCAGATGAAGCACCTGCTTCAAAATTTGTGTCATTCGCCTGTTTCTCTTGTCTATCTGAATCATCGTTATTAAATATTACATTTTCAAGAGGCTGTGGCACAGGTAAAATATCACTATGAGGAACCGGTCTCATAGCAGAAGCCAAATCTGGATATTCAACTTTATGTCTTGATTTGGATGTAATACCTGTAGTCTTTTTTAAACAAAAATAACAGCATGAAGAATGGTCTTTAGGTTCCCTCCATATCATTGGAACCGCAAAAGGCATATGACGTTAACCTTTAATCCACCCTGTAAGACGTCGAGCACAAATTCCACAACAATAATGAGGAGCCCAAGTCTTATCTTGGTCACCGATTTTCAGCCAAAATAAAGTTGGTAGAACTTTTGATGAGCGGTGTAAAGTTTCGCCTTTGAACTTTTAATTCGCCACAAATGTAACAGAAAATATCAGGAATATTAATACAACACCTCGGCATATTGACACAGTCTAGTGCACACGATTTATAAAAGCAAATCGATAGAAAGGAATAAACTGATCACTTCAAATTTACCTGTCACTTATGATGCAAATCTATTAAAAAAAATCGTTAGGTTAAATTTAAATATATATATTAAGACTGTTATTCAGAAAATAACATTCCAGAGCTTGTCGTTATTTTTGAGTTGAAAGCAAAACAGATTGCATTATAAAATAAATATATTTTATTAAAAATTCAATAATTTGTTATTTATATTAATATTTATGATTCTTTTAAAGAGCAAATTTGATTAATAAAAAAAATAAAATAAAGCTTTTGGCTTCACATATCAACTTTTCTTTCAAAATAAAGCGCTAGCTAATGTAATGATGTTTACTTAAAAATGCTTACGTAACATTTTCTGCATATACCAACTTATAGAAAAAATGGTTATCCTGCAAGAACTATGGGTGATAGAAAACTTATGATTTCATTTTTGAATTCAGCATTAAAAGTTACATTAGAATCAACATAAGGTTTTCTCCGGCAAAAAAAAAAAAAAAATTTTTTTTGTAGACCTGGGTAATTCTTAGGCATTATGACTTTTGTTTTCCTTCCATCCCTAAACATCTAAAACATCAGCCAACCTATGTAAACATGACCTAGAACGTTATATTATTCGACATCATTTGTTTTTATTTTCCATGGCTTACGTCTAAAATATTTTCTCTTGAAAACAATTTTTTAACAGTGATCCCTTTCTATCAACTGTCCCTTCTCATATCTTGATCCTTCCAACTCTGCCTTCCATACTTCTCTCATCTCTTGATCCTTTTCCTTAGGCCTTCTATGCCTTCGTTCTAACCACCCCTTGTCCATCGCAGAGTTCCTGTTCGCTGAATTTGCTTCTTTTTTTTCAATTGCCTAGTGGACTACTCCTTCCTCGCCATCCCATCCTGATGGTGTGTTCAAGAAAATCCATGGCTTATTTTTATTATTCTTTATTTACACTCGGTTCGCCATCCCAGCATTCTTCATTTCATTTTTTTTCAAACCCGGGTTCAATCAATCAATCGCAACAGTCGAACCCTGTTTTTCCTAATCTACCTCCATCCTCTAACCTCTTCAACGGTTCCTGAGACTCCTGCTCGTCAACAATTTTAATTTTTTTTTAAATGATTCAATGACCTGGTACACCCTTCCTCCCCATGTTAACTACACACGGAGAGCATGGGTAACCAGCGAGATATATTTTTTTCTCACGCTCGACCCATCGCCTTCATCAGCATGATGCGCCCACTCATTTTTCTTTTACTTTTATTTCTCATCCGGTCGAGCTCAATCACCAACAGCAGCGCAACTCTTGAGCCTCCATCCCTTTTTAACCTCTCTCAGTCAACTTTTCTTTCCCATAATTCTCCCATTACCTACCTTTCCTTAGAGCTTCACGCCTTTTGCCCATTTGATATCTAATGCTACTTACAGGAAATCTTGAAATTGCTGATCCCTGCAAACAATACTTCGCTTCTAAGTTCGTATTGCAGGGAAGAACTCCTGAAATGTCCTTTGCAGAAATCAATTCAGACCCTCTTCCTTTATTCTTCACTGCGTTACTGCCTATCCCAAACCTTTTTTTTAGTCAATTTTAATTTATATTTTATACTAGCCGAATGACCCGGGCAACTCCCGGGTTTTACCCGAATTAAAATGTTTTTATTCAAATACTATTCGTTACAATTATAAATTGGCGCCGTGGATGTCACTCCTGTGAAACGTCCCGCTCCAAACTTTGTGTCTGAAAAGCGATATTTTTATAGAAAGATGATCTGGCTTTTGTTTTCTGCTCGAATGAATGTTTTTCTGTTAGAATTTTGTTCCTGCGTACAAAATAATGAACTGGTTTCAATCGTGGTCTCTGCTTTTTGGAATTTTTCCCGATATAATTTTGTATCTGATAATCAAACATGATACAGCAATATCGCCATCATCATTTTCTGACTAAAAATACAACTATTTCTGCCCAGAACCTGTCAATTTTATTTTTCATTGGCTAAAAATCCGATAAATATATTTTCCAGATTTTTCTCTATGTCCTGTCAAAACACGTTTTACATGTACATTAGGTCAGCTGATATTACCTCCCATCTTCACCGCTAGAGGCGCTGCTTGCGAGCGAAAAGGCAAATTTGCAACGCAATTTGCAAATAACTCGAAGAATATTAGGGATAGAGACCTGATATTTTCACTATGTTTTTCCAGATTCTACTCTATATACTGTTAAAATTTCAGTCATATCAGTTACGTATTGTGGACGTGTATAGCCGACATAGATACCCACATACATACATACATCGACCGTGCGGCCACGCGTCGCCCGAGCTCCGTAATTTTCGCCTCTGGCGAGCGGAAGAATGTTGCTGGAAGCGACGAATTTAGTATGGGCTGGAAGCCCTCATCGTGCTGAGCATGAGCCTGGAAACCTCGGCTATGACAATCAAGCGGTTGCGGAGTTATCCGCGGAAACCCATTTTCAGGAAGAAAATTCGAGAATAGCCAACGCAAGCGGCAACTATGCAAACCTGCCTATTGACAGAAAGCATGCAAATTTTCGCCGCGGCTTGTGTCGCTGACGTCACGCCATCAACGAGTGGCGCCTTGACCGCTGCGACGAACTGGGCCGAACAAATGGAGGCCTCAGAAACAGATGAAGATGGATTCACCGTGGTCAAACACAAGCGAAGACGCAGGGAGTCGCCGAGCCGCCCTGTCGAACAGCGCTCCAGCGGTGTCGCGACCTCCAGAAGAACTGGCCCAACCCCGCGAAGACGGCCACCTGCGGGTGGAGCTACGGGGGTCCAGATGATCAGGGCTACCCGGGCCGACATCGTCGACGCCAGAGCACGCCAGCGCTCTTCAACAGAGGACAACTGCGTCTTCGTCGAGCACTGCCCGGACTTCGGGTCCACCCATTACCTGCAGGCGGTGGAAGAACTGGTCGGAGGAGCCGGGAACGTCCTCCAAGTGATGAAAATGGATGGCCGCATGCTGGTCGGCCTGTCCACCAAGGCCCTGGCGGAGCGACTTATAAGAGACGGTCTTGATATTGGCCACACCCACCTCAGGGCCTTCCCCTTCAAGAAAAGGGCGGAGAGGATCACCGTCGGAAACTTGCCGTTCTTCGTGGACGACGCCGCCGTCATCGAGGCCCTCAAGCCCTACGGTGACGTGACCTCCATCGTCCCCATCCGGCTGAGAGCCGGAAGGTATACCTTCACGGATGGACGACGCGAGGCATTTATCCTCCTTAAGGAGGGCATTGCCTTGGAAAAGATCCCGACCCGCGTCATCATCCGAAACAAGGGTAACGTCCTGTCGGCTTTCATCTCTTATGGAGTCAAGTGCTCCAGATGCGGCCGGCAGGGTCACCGTAGGGCCAACTGCCCCATCATTCCTGGGAGAGCCTCCAACAACGCCCAGCCACAGCCGGCACCCCCTCCATCTGGTGCATCGTCCACCGAGTCCCGGCAGCTGAACCGCCCAACACCAACGGCTCCAGCTCCGTCACCAAAGCGCCCTGCGCCACAGACATCAGCTCCCGGCACTTCTGCCGCCTTGCCTGCGAGAACATCCTCAGACGCCGTGGCTCCTTCTTCTGAGCCCATGGAGATTGCAGCCGAAGTGCTGGCGCCGTCCACCTCCAACAGCGCCCCACAGGCAGTGAAACCAATGGAGGCACCTGAGGCTCCCGCGGACCTTCGCCCTCCGGCCTCCCAGCCCGCCGGAGTAGTGCCTCAAGCCCAGCCAGCCTCCGTCGCCCCTCCTGGTCCTCTGCATGCACACGGGACCCCTGTGCCGCCCTCCCCGTCGTCATTAGGGCGTAAGACGAGACCCGACCTTGAGGCCTACCTCAAGAGAAATCCCGGTGTCTCATTTGCTGAGACGGACGCCCTAGGTCTTGGGCGGGAGGAGGTCCTGGACATCATCTCCTCGAAGACCAGGGCCCACAAGCGCGGTCAACATCTAACCCTTCCGCAGAGCAATGCTCTTGCCGGCCTAATATACCAAATCCTCGACCTAAGGTCCTGCGACAGGTCTTGTCAGAGCTGAGTACCGCCCCTACCGCAGTGCCTTCAACACCCCCACTGCCTGCGCCTCGGCCTGCCGGGCCAACACCACCCGTTCCCCACGAGGAAGAAACAACACCGACCGCGATGAGACCTTCGCCCCCACTCGAGCCCACGATAGAGGATGATATGATCGTTGAAATTTTTACTAAACTGGATCACACAACCTCCCTGAGGCCCATATATGAAGCAGGAATCAATCCGGTTGTACTCAGGAACGCTGTTTTATACGCCGAGTACGGAAAGCCCCTCATGGCGAAACTCACAACTGCGTTGAGGAAGGTCCTCGCTGAGTTCCTCAGCGCCGCCTTAGAACTGGCTCAGAACTACCATCCCGACGTTGGCTCCGATATGGCAAGGCTTTGGAGGACATGCCTCAACTCCTGACGATTGTTAATTGTTAATTTTTTCTTCCCTCACTTCTGGTTGAGTGTTTGCATTGACTGAAAGTCAATAAAATTATTTTCATTGTCATTGTCATACATACATACATACATACATACATACATACACCGACCGTGCGGCCACGCGTCGCGCGAGCTCTGTTTTTTCGCCTTTGTCGCTTCTAAAATCAATTTTGTTTAATTTAATTTATTTCATCTTGTTCGCCTTAATTCAGGCATCATTTTAATTAATCTTTCATAAAATTTCATCAAGTTTTAAATTTTTCTAATTTTCATAGATTAGCAAAGCTACAAGTTGTAGCTTTGCATCATTGCCATGGCAACGTCCAAGCCGGTCGTTGCTTCATCCTCATCTACATCTTCGTCAATCGCTCATAATTCAACCATTCCATCAACTTCGCATATCATTTCTCAAATACTACCACACCAATCTACAAACGAAGAAAAAGTCATAAATATGCAAAACCAAAAAGTACGATTCACCTCGGAAGAACGAAAAATGTTTGATGAAAAGAGAAAAGACACCTACGAAAAGAGGTGTAGCGCTATTAAGGCAACGATTCAATTCAAATCGTTCCAAGACGCTACGGCGGAAGAACACCTAATTGGAATCGCCGAGATAGTTGGGTATGATAACATTCATTCCATCGGGAAAATTAACGGGCAAGCCATTGTTTCGGTGGCGAATATCCAACTTGCTGAAAAGCTCATAATCAAAGGGTTTAAGGTGAGAAATGAAACAATCCTCCCTACGCCTCTTTTCAAATTTCCAAGAAATATATTTTCTCCGGCGTTCTGTCCTTCATACAGGACAGGGACATCGAAAAGGCCCTTGAACCCTACGGGCAAGTCATCAGCATCCGGCCTCTTCCCTTCCCACAGAGAATTCCCTCCTAAAACATCTCTCCTCACTAAGGAGGGAGGTTGTCTTCAAAACTAAAGAGCAATCATCAATGCCAGCCATCATTTCCATAAATTATATGGGTCAAAACTTTAAAATTTTTATTGGAGAGGACGTGATCTGTAATGGTTGCAGACGGCACGGACACATCAAGACGCAATGCCCATTCGACCCGAATATTAGATCAGGGATCACTAGAACCTTTTCAGAGGCCTTGAGGCCCCTACCCCAACCTGATTTGTCATCAACGACAGAGAGAGAGCCGACCCTGGAACCCAAGGATCCTCAAGCTAAGAAGAGGACCCTCGAGGCCTCAGAGAACGAGGAAAGAAGCCTGAATGAGGAGAACGAAGGTGGAAAGAGGTCAAAATCATCCTCCTTAGACCAGCAAATGGACACCGAAATCGACAATTCCCAGATGACAATCCTGAGAAAAGAGAATATCTTCAAAGGTGAAATGCCTACGACAGAACTTCCAATGGCGGAGACCCTTTTCCTCCCCCCAGATTCGGAGCGCGAGTTCGATAACGATGAAACATCAATATGCGGCTCAGAAACATCAATGACATCATCGCAGCTGGACAAAGAACTTGAGAACTACGAAACGGGGCCAAACCCAAGAGTTGAGAAGGCAATCGCCGACATTTCTAAAAGAACTGGCTTCTCGAGGGAAACAAAGATAAAGGAACAACTTGAGAAATACCCCGACCTTGGGCAGGACATTCCTCTCTACCTGGGAAAACTCCTTGAACTAAGAAAAACCAAAGGTAAAATAAAAGGCGATGAAAGAAAGCTTCTAAACGCCAAAATACAAAGAACTAGAACAATACTTGAGACTTTGAATGAGATGTGATTTCCCCCCTTCTTTCTCGATGGAAAGATGGAACGATGGAAGAGAACTGACGGAGTCTTTTGATCATCATACTTTTGTTTGTACTATCTCTCTCTTTTACATCGTTTCTCTATCCTTTATTTCTCACTTTCTACTTTTATATGCTTTCTTCTCGCTTTCGATTTTGTTGTAAATACATTCATTCTAAAACTAACGCAAATTTTTACTCTTTTACTTATTTTTTACTGTTTTATCTTTTTTATCTCTTTTCATTCTTTTGTTTATAGGATGTTGGACTCTTGCGAGCCATCCTGCGATGCTGTAAATAATGATTTTTTAAGAATTTTAACGTTGAATGCCCGGGGAATCGCGAACAAATATAGACAAGATTTTTTAAAAGAATGGTTGAAGATAAACGTAGCAGAAATATACGCAATTCAAGAAACGAATACTCAAACTTTCAATACGCGACAAGACTTAACAGGTTTTGATATCTATGTAAATGTACCTATTTCTCGCGGCGGCGGACAACTATTTTTAATACATCGCTCGATTTTTAGCGCAAATTTTAAAACACTAAAGAACGGGAAAATATGCGCATAGAAATTTTAATGAACAGGAGCATCGTACTTGTTATTAATGTACACCTCTCTCACGATCCCGATGAAGCATTCAACGATTTACAATTAATACAAAACTACTTGGACGATTACCCTAGAGATACCGCGACGTTCATATTGGGAGACTTTAACATTCGCGACAAACCGGGCAAGACAGACTCTCGTCGAAAATTCAACTTACTTTCGGATTTTAATAAAAAAAACAATCTTATCGATATTTTTAAACATGTTAATCCTGGACTTAACGGTTTTACGCATGAAGCTCTCATCCATAACACGCCTTTTAGAACCAGAATAGATTATATACATTGCTCGACAAGTTTTACACCTAATCCTATTAAATGCGAAACTATTGCATACGACTTATCTGACCACAACGCCATTATCACGCGATTACGAACAAAGAATACGCAATTTTTTAAAAAGAACATCGACTCGAAAATTTTTAACTCTCATATCTTCAAAGAAATATTTTTATACGAACACGAGAGCTTCATTACGAATTTTAATCATATTGGCGCGAAGGCACATTGGAGATGCTTGAAAAAACTAATTTTAGAAACATCGGAAGTCTGTCAAAAATACACTCTTACGAAATTTAGATGCCTCAAACCCGCAATTACTGCTATTTACAATGACAACAATGAATTCCTCAACAACAACGACGCTATCCAAAACTATATTTTCGCCTTTTATAAAAATAAAACGAAGGCAGATGAATCGATTATTTTAGAAGACATTAGAAATTATGTAAATATTATTCCGCGCCTCGATATCGAATTTCATTTCAACGAAGAAAATTTTATAACGAAAAACGACATTTTAAACGCGATTAAGCTCTTACCGAATAGAAAGATGGCCGGCGATGATGGCATCCCCCGCCGAATTTTATAAAGATTTTTGTGACGTCGCCGCCGACTCTTTACTCGGAATTTTTTATGAAGCGCATTTAGAAAACTCCCTACCTGACCACATGAGCGCTGGTAAGATGTTTCTATTACCGAAAACTCCTAATACACGAACTCTGAACGATTGGCGCCCGATCACCGCTATGAACACGGACTATAAAATTTTATCGAAAATTTTACTCTCAAAAATCAAGCCGTACTCTGCACGCATGATACCAACAGAACAGAAGTACGCCATTCCCGGCCGTTCTATATTCGATATCATCCCCGAAATTGAGAAAAACATTTACGAATCGAATTTATTTAATACGCCCCTCGCAATCGTAACTCTCGACTTACAGAAGGCGTTCGATTCGATTAACAGACCGTTTATTATCGCTACGCTTGAAAGACTCGATATCCCCGATATTTTCCTGAAATGGATTAAAATCGTCTTTAGTGGAAATAAAATAAAAATCGACATGAACGGCGAGTGCTCTCCTGAATTCGACGTAAATAGAGGCGTGCGTCAGGGCTGCGGCTTGTCCGCGCTGCTTTTTTCATTCGCCACGACGTCTCTCATACATCATCTTCGTCGAAACCTCAGCTCTACGTCCGAGATATATGCATATGCCGACGATTTTATCTTATTTTTAAAAGACGAAACTGATTTTAAGCGTATTTATAACTGCTTTAAAAACTTCGAGAAAACTTCCGGCATCGCTATTAACTTTAAAAAGAGTAAGGGGTTGTGGTGCGGCAATTGGAGCAGCAGGACCGATAGGCCCAGAAGATATAGAAATGCGGAACGACACAATTGATATCCTCGGTATACATTTTGAGAATTCCAAAACGCCCTTAAAAATGCAAACTGAAAATCTTCGTTCCTACCTCCGCCATTCAGCCGTAATTGCAAAACAAAACATTTTAACGCTCCCCCTCCACCTCAAGACGCGATTTTTAAATGCGAACTTTATACCAAAATTTACCTACATGATAAACGCCATCTTACCAAGCGATTCTACATTAAACGAACTACAAAAGGACTTAGATGACGCGCTCTATAATGATACCACCTGGACGACTTCGTCAATAAATTGTCTGCCCGCCGAGAGGGGTGGCCTCGGCCTGCTGCACTTGGCTACTCAGCGCGACCTCTTTATTCTAAAACGTATACAAAAGTCTATTAACGGGGAAAAAAACGAAAACGATTTTCTTTTTATAAACAAAAATTCGACAAACTACTACAATCTGTTTAACTACGATTTACACAGCTTTCTATCGCCACGACGAAAGCAGACTCTATCAAGCTGGAAAAACATCGCGCCAAATTTTCATATCGATTTTAAAAGCCTCTCGAAAAACGACTTTTTACACATCGTGCTTTTAAAATGCCGCCTTTTACACGGCCTTTATATTCAAAATCCTGCCATCTTCAATGCACGAGGCCTGAGACGTCTGAAAGACTTTTGGATTTAAACGGTGAAATACGAGATATCAACGATTTATTCTCCCACGCCACGCGAAACATTCGGAACGATTTTCAAAGAATCACTACGTTCTACAATGAAACGAAAATTATGAATTTTAAACCAAACAACCATCCTACCTGCGTTCACCTTCCCATTACGTACAAATCACGCCTCTTCTCACGGTTCAGAAGCAGCCCGCTACGCCAAATAATCATATCGTCCTATTTTAATTTGAAGTACGCTGAAGAAAAAACGGCCAAATGGACATTCGACACTGCGCCTTGCTGGCACAGAAGAATTAATATATACGACGACATCGCATGGCGTTTGAAGCTGAGAGCTCTACCTTACCCTACAAGAAATGGAAAAGCTTCCTGCACCGCCTGCGGCGGACCCCCAGATATCCAGCATCGCTATACAGAATGCGCTTTGACGAAACCATTTATCGACAATGCTATTAAAGAATGCCGAAACATCGACCCTCTATACAGGTTCAATCCTTCTAAATTCATCCTCGAAGGGGAAAAGATCGAATTACGTCGCATTTTAAACAGAACAAAATACGATATTATAAATTTTTCATCAATGTAGATTTTAATTGTACCCCCTCCCCCACTAACTCTTAAAATTGTAACGTCGTTCTTTATGACTTAATAAAAATCGATTTTGTTGTTACATACATACATACATACATACATACATACACTGACTTTTATATATATATAGGGATTACCTTTATTATCTCTACTTCGCCTCGCTCCTGTGTTACATCCCTGAAACTATGTTGTAAATACTCATGGCACCTTAATTAACAAAAAGCTGTAAATAGTATACCTAACTTTCCCAAATATTTATCCTCTTTATTGTGTGTGTTTAAATTAAATTCATCTTTCCTGTGTACCCCTTATATTTCGTATTTTTATAATCACATATCAGTAGTCACCACTACTCCCCATTATCTTTATTTTTATTCTAATAACTAATTTGTGCCTCAAATTATTTCCCTTTTAATAGTTTTGCTAGCTTTTCACTCCATTTTATTTCACTCCCCTAATCAAACCTTTCTCACCGGGGCACAATCTATCGTAATTTAAACAAAGATAAATAAGTTAATGGTCCTTATTTGAGCTTTTACCAAGCTTACAGTACAGTATGTACCGTTTCATGTCTGTCTATCAGTAGGGAATCTTGATTGAGAGAGACATCCAGTCTTTGATACTCTTCTTTTAAATTGTGATGACACCGCACAACCACAACTAGTCCCCGATAGTATCTGCCCATGAAAATCATGGCCTAAAAATTGCATCTCAGTTTATTATCACAAGTCAATACCTTAGTAGGTTAAAAGTCTTGTGTTCAAACCCAACTCTAAACAAATAAACATCTGGCTAAATACTGCGCTGGCTGACTTTAAAATATTTACAAAAAAAGTATAAAGCTGCGAAAATGTGATATTCGAAGTAACCTAATCAATCCGGTGGCTTCTAATGAACAACTGGGTGAAAATGAACAAATTAATTAACTCTTAAGACTATATTCTGACTTTAAACCTTCTACCCTTGATCCATTTATATATAACCTTATAAGGATGTCTGATAATTATATAAATCAATTCTACTAATTATTGTTCTTGAAGAAAAATAACTTGCTTGTTCTTTACTTCTTGTATGTAATTTTTGTTGTATCTCCAGATTGTTTTGAAATTTAAATTTTTATAGGGAAAAGATGATTGATGTTTTGGTTATTAAAAATATCATTAAACTTATTATGATTAAATAAATTGTTATTAAATTTAATGATAATATTAATGTTATTAGTAGATTGTTTAATTTTTCTGTATTTAAAGATGTCGTGTGTGATATCTATTAATCTGTTAGTCAGATTATGAATTTTAATATATTTTATAAGTTTGATAAATTTATTATTATTTATAGTTTAAATAATGTTTTAATAAATTTATCGACGAAGTTGTTAGTATACATTTGTTTTGGGTCCAGTAATTCTTCAAATTCAATGTCCCCTAATTTATTGGTAGTTTTACCTCTAGTTTTATTAGGTTTAGTTTTAAATTCATTTTTTTTTGTATTTGCAGGTGATTTCATAAGTTGAAATTTCTTCTGTTTGTGGTTTGTATGTGTAGTTTAATTCGTCATTAAGTCCATAAGGGAATAATGTGTTTTGTTTATAAATGTAGTTGTTTTCTAATAATAGTCGTTGTTTTTTGTTTTGACATATGTCTAGTATTTCTATCTTAAAGTTGTTAAAGGTATGTAATTGATTGTGTTCTTTCATATATATATTACCAATTGATTTTTTAGCGTGGTTTCTATGTAGGTTTATTCGTATATTTAATGGATTACACGTTTGTCCTATATATGATAATTGACAAATTTGGCATGTTAATTTATAAATAGTATTTACTAATTTACAACTAGTCGTTTGAAATGTGTCATGGTTCTTAAGAGAGGGACAAGTTTGACAATTCTTTCTTAGGCAATTCTTAGCGAGTTTAAATTAACATAAAAGAGGTGCTAACCCTAATATGTTTGTAGTTTTTTTAAGTTTTTTAGTTTGTAATTCTTATGAAAATTTTTTTTTAAATATATTTTTCCTAATTGTTTTTGTGGTGATTAAATTTGTAATGAAATGAATAATTAATCTATAAAAATATAGATATTACTGTTTGTTATCTGTTATATTTTTAAGAATAACTAATAAAAAAACATCTTTAAACTAACTAAACACTGAAAAAAACAAAAGTTCTGAAGTTATTTATTCTAAAATTACTTTTATAATTTAATTTTTCATAATCAAACAATAAAAGATAATTAAAATCTGTATGGAGTTTTATTTATATTAGAATATCTAATATAATTTAATTTGTATATTATATTATATATAAAAATATATCATAGAGCAAGCTCATATGAATTAATATAGTGTAAAAACTATATGACAAAAATATAACAGCGATTCCACATTTAAAACTCAAGGAGCAAACTGATAAGAATGATAACTCATATTAAGTAGATTTGATTAGATTAGCAAGCTAAATCTGAATTAATTATAACAATAAATAGTTGTTTAGTTTTATGGTTTAGTTTTGTATTAAAATTATCTTCATTATTTTGATTATTCAAATTCAAATTATAAAATTTGTAAATTGTTATTATTTAGTAGAGAGAGAGAGAGAGAGAGAGAGAGAAAAATCCTTTATTTCTATCACATCATTCAGTTAATTATATATTTATAATTAATAACAATAAAATTTAACAACGTAACGTCTTTTGCATCGGCTTTTACACGTCATTTAGACATACTCTAATTTATATATAGAATAATAGAAGTGAGAATATATTTAATATTATAAATTTTTAGTAGTTAGAGAAAAGAGAGAAAGACAGAACCATGCACTTTTAATCAAACTAATAATAAGAAAAAGAAAAGTTTTGTAAAGAAGATAGATAAGATTGTTAGTATATATATATATATATATATATTTATAATTTTATATTTTATCCTTTTTTTTTTAAATGATTTTTTATTTTTTTTATTTTAAAATATGAATATAAATAGTTGTATTCAGTAATATATCTATAATATGAATTAACTTTTGTTATAAGTTTGGTTATTATGTTTTGAAACCCTAATGGTAGACCAGACATATACAAAAAAATTTAAATTGAAATAATTATTGGAAAAAGAGATCTGCTGGACCGGGAATTCTCAAATAGAAGTCCAGCTGACATTTCATCCCTTCTCTATTATGTCAATAGACCTCTTTTCAACCGGATTTTATGTGTTAATATTAAGTTTTTAAGTGAAACATTTATATGAAAAGATATAACAAATACAAGTGTTAACAAATTCTAACTGTAAACCTACCTCGTCCGCGACGCCCTCCTCTGTAAATAGCTATTTCTGGTTGACACATGTTGCGGGGGGGACATATACAAAATTAGACCGCTTATTCTGAAATTTTAGAACAACAAGACAACCAAAGAAGAAAGAAAAAATAGTTAATGGAAGAAAGCCAAATTTTATAATCTTTACAGCTAGTTATATTAATATAACTGATTCAACACTTATTCATCTTTCAATATTCCTTTATAAAGGCAAATTATTAAAGTTAAATAAAGCTATTAATTTTGAAAATTCACTTTTATTTAATTTCCATTTTCCTCCCCAGAAATTGGAGATTAAACAAAATGAACTCTATACAATATTACTTTAAAAATCTTGTGAAAAAATCTTCAAATCAGCTATTTAATTTAAGTTTAATTAACTGTTAAAGATTATAAATTTGTATTAGTTATTATTGAGAGAAATTATAGAAAGTTGATTTAATAAATGGATACTTCCATTTATTTTTTTTAAGTATTTTATAATTGATATACTGTTGAAATATTTTACTTGTCTGATACTAAATTTGTTTTTAATAAATTCCATGTTTAAATTTTTAACATCTTCTATGAAATTTTCTAATATATTATTTATTCTATAAAATCTCAGAAACTGACCAAAATATATACCTTTACAGCAATTTAATGATATATTAGAATTTATATTACAGTATTTTATAATATTGAAATTATAATTACTTTTTTTTTATTATAAATTTTAATAGCATTATTTGTAAGGTCTATATTTAGGTCTAAAAAGTTAACTTTTTAGTTTCTATAAATTTTTTCATTGTTCTTAAGTTTCAAGTATTTAGGATATATTTCAGGTATTAGGTTTTTAAACTGTGGATTATTAAATATTATGATGTCATCTACATAACGGTACATTTGCCAATTAACATTATTTTGTAGAAAGTATTCTCTTTCGTACCAGAATAATATTAGGTTGGCTAATAAAGGACTTGAAGAAGTTCCCATGGGAACGCCTTCTGATTGAATATATATTTTATTTTTAAATTCTATATAGTTAAAATTTAAATATGTTTCCAGTAGAGTTTTTGCTGTTTTAAGATCTAATTTAATTGTTTTATATCTGTTATGAATAATTTTAATGTAGAAAGTTTTGTCATTAATGAATTCGTTAAATAAATTGGTTATTTTATTATTTAGATCTCTTAAATTTATTTTAGAATATAGGTCCTCAAAGTCAAATGTGTGTATTGTTTCAATGTTTGTCCAATTGTGTTCATTAAATAGTTAATGATTTTTTTATTTGAGTCGATAAATTTATAATTATATTTATTCGTTAATTTATTTATAATAAATTGTCGTGTTGAAGCTATTTGTATATCAATGTTTTTTTATAACTGAATTTATACCAGATGTGATTGTTCTGAAAGAAATAGGTTTTTTGTGTAGTTTAGAAATTATATAGAACTTTGGTATGATTGGATTTTTGTAGTAATTATAAATTTTTAGTGAATTTTCAACGTTTTTGATGTCTTTTTTTATTTTTGTGGCTGTAGTTCTAGCAAAAGTGCATTTATGATTATTATCAATTTCCTTTTTTAGTATATCGTGGTATAGATTTTTACAAATTATAGATAAGTTATTGGAACATTTATCTATAGGAGTGATAATAAAGTCCTTCTGTAAATTAATTATATTTTCTTCAAAAGAAGGAATATCTGAATTAGGTTTTGTGTATTTAAGTGTATTATTATAATAATTTATAATTTCCTTTTTAATATTATGTTTCCATTCCAGAAAAGTAAATTCTGGAATACTGTATTTTATACTAGTTTTATTTATGAAAATATCTATATCTTTTAATATAGATTTAATTGTAATATTATAATTGTGTTTAATTTGAGGTATATATTTATACCCTTCATTTAAAATATCCTGATATTCTGGATTTAAAAAAGAAAAATTGCTAGTTAATATATGACCTGAGAACTTATATCTATCAATATAGTTGTTGCAATTACATTTAAATTTTTAAAATTTGCCAAATTATTAATAAATTGGTTATAATTGCAAACTAAACTACCTATATTTTTGTTGTATCTCCAGATTGTTTTGAAATTTAAATTTTTTATAGGGAAAAGATTATTGATGTTTTCGTTATTAAAAATATCATTAAACTTAATATGATTAAATAAATTGTTATTAAATATAATGATAATATTAATGTTATTAGTAGATTTTTTAATTTTTCTGTATTTAAAGATGTCGTGTGTGATATCTATTAATCTGTTAGTCAGATTATGAATTTTAATATATTCTATAAGTTTGATAAATTTATTATTATTTAGTTTAAATAATGTTTTAATAAATTTATCGACGAAGTTGTTAGTATACATTTGTTTTGGGTCCAGTAATTCTTCAAATTCAATGTAACCTAATTTATTGGTAGTTTTACCTCTAGTTTTATTAGGTTTAGTTTTAAATTCTTTTTTTTTTGTATTTGCAGCTGATTTCATAAGTTGAAATTTCTTCTGTTTGTGGTTTGTATGTGTAGTTTAATTCGTCATTAAGTCCATAAGGGAATAATGTGTTGTGTTTATAAATGTAGTTGTTTTCTAATAATAGTCGTTGTTTTTCATTTTGACATATTTTTAGTATTTCATCTTAAAGTTTTTAAAAGTATGTAATTGATTGTGTTCTTTCATATATATATTACCAATTGATTTTTTAGCGTGGTTTCTATGTAGGTTTATTCGTATATTTAATGGATTACACGTTTGTCCTATATATGATAATTGACAAATTTGGCTTGTTAATTTATAAATAGTATTTACTAATTTACAACTAGTCGTTTGAAATGTGTCATGGTTCTTAAGAGAGGGACAAGTTTGACAATTCTTTCTTAGGCAATTCTTAGCGAGTTTAAATTAACATAAAAGAGGTGCTAACCCTAATATGTTTGTAGTTTTTTTTAGTTTTTTAGTTTGTTATTCTTATGAATTTTTTTTTAAATATATTTTTCTTAATTGTTTTTGTGGTGATTAAATTTGTAATGAAATGAATGATTAATCTATAAAAATATAGATATTACTGTTTGTTATCTGTTATATTTTTAAGAATAACTAATAAAAAACATCTTTAAACTAACTAAACACTGAAAAAAACAAAAGTTCTGAAGTTATTTATTCTAAAATTACTTTTATAATTTACTTTTTCATAATCAAACAATAAAAGATAATTAAAATCTGTATGGAGTTTTATTTATATTAGAATATCTAATATAATTTAATTTGTATATTATATTATATATAAAAAATATATCATAGAGCAAGCTCATATGGATTAATATAGTGTAAAAACTATATGACAAAAATATAACAGCGATTCCACATTTAAAACTCAAGGAGCAAACTGATAAGAATGATAACTCATATTAAGTAGATTTGATTAGATTAGCAAGCTAAATCTGAAATTATTATAACAATAAATAGTTGTTTAGTTTTATGGTTTAGTTTTGTATTAAAATTATCTTAATTATTTTGTTTATTCGTATATTTAATGGATTACATGTTTGTCCTATATATGATAATTAACAAATTTGGCCTGTTAATTTATAAATAGTATTTACTAATTTACAACTAGTCGTTTGAAATGTCTCATGGTTCTTAAGAGAGGGACAAGTTTTACAATTCTTTCTTAGGCAATTCTTAGCGAGTTTAAATTAACATAAAAGAGGTGCTAACCCTAATATGTTTGTAGTTTCTTTTTAGTTTTTTAGTTATGAAAAAATTTTTTTTTAAATATATTTTTCTTAATTGTTTTTGTGGTGATTAAATTTGTAATGAAATGAATAATCAATCTATAAAAATATAGATATTACTGTTTGTTATCTGTTATATTTTTAAGAATAACTAATAAAAAACATCTTTAAACTAACTAAACACTTAAAAAAACAAAAGTTCTGAAGTTATTTATTCCAAAATTACTTTTATAATTTAGTTTTTCATAATCAAACAATAAAAGATAATTAAAATCTGTATGGAGTTTTATTTATATTAGAATATCTAATATAATTTAATTTGTATATTATATTATATATAAAACATATATCATAGAGCAAGCTCATATGAATTAATATAGTGTAAAAACTATATGACAAAAATAAACAGCGATTCCACATTTAAAACTCAAGGAGCAAACTGATAAGAATGATAACTCATATTAAGTTGATTAGATTAGCAAGCTAAATCTAATTTAATTATAACAATAAATAGTTGTTTAGTTTTATGGTTTAGTTTTGTATTAAAATTATCTTCATTATTTTGATTATTTAAATTCAAATTATAAAATTTGTAAATTGTTATTATTTAGTAGAGAGAGAGAGAGAGAAAAAAAAATCCTTTACTTCTAACACATCATTCAGTTAATTATATATTTATATTTAATAACAATAAAATTTAACAACGTAACGACTTTTGCATCGGCTTTTAACGTCATTTAGACATACTCTAATTTATATATAGAATAATAGAAGTGAGAATATATTTAATATTATAAATTTTAGTAGTTAGAGAAAAGAGAGAAAGACAGAACCATGCACTTTTAATCAAACTAATAATAAGAAAAAGAAAGGTTTTGTAAAGAAGGTAGATAAGATTGTCACTATATATTAATATATATTTTTATAATTTTATATTTTATCCTTTTTTTTTTAAATGTATTTTTAATTTTTTTATTTTAAAATATGAATATAAATAGTTGTATTTAGTAATATATCTATAATATGAATTAACTTTTGTTATAAGTTTGGTTATTATGTTTTGAAACCCTAATGGTAGAGCAGACATATACAAAAAAAATTAAATTGAAATAATTATTGGAAAAAGAGATCTGCTGGACCGGGAATTCTCAAATAGAAGTCCAGCTGACATTTCATCCCTTCTCTATTATGTCAATAGACCTCTTTTCAACCGGATTTTATGTGTTAATATTAAGTTACTTCAGTGAAACATATATATGAACAGATATATCAAATACGAGTGTTAACAAATTCCAACTGTAAACCTACCTCGTCCGCGACGCCCTCCTCTGTAAATATATATTTCTGGATGACACATGTTGCGGGGGGGGGGACATATACAAAATTAGACCGCTTATTCTGAAATTTTAGAACAACAAGAAAACCAAAGAAGAAAGAAAAAATAGTTAAGGGAAGAAAGCCAAATTTTATAATCTTTACAGCTAGTTATATTAATATAACTGATTCAACACTTATTCATCTTTCAATATTCCTTTAAAAAGGCAAATTATTAAAGTTTAATAAAGCTATTAATTGTGAAAATTCACTTTTATTTAATTTCCATTTGCCTCCCCAGAAATTGGAGATTAAACAAAAGGAACTCTATACAATATAACTTTAAAAATCTTGTGAAAAAATCTTCAAATCAGCTATTTAATTTAAGTTTAATTAACTGTTAAAGATTATAAATTTGTATTAGTTATTATTGAGAGAAATTATAGAAAGTTGATTTAATAAATGGATACTTCCATTTATTTTTGTTAAGTATTTTATAATTGATATACTGTTGAAATATTTTACTTGTCTGATACTAAATTTGTTTTTAATAATTTCCATGTTTAAATTTTTAACATCTTCTATGAAATTTTCTAATATATTATTTATTCTATAAAATCTTAGAAACTGACCAAAATATATACCTTTACAGCAATTTAATGATATATTAGAATTTATATTACAGTATTTTATAATATTGAAATTATAATTACTTTTTTTATTATAAATTTTAATAGCATTATTTGTAAGGTCTATATTTAGATCTAAAAAGTTAACTTTTTAGTTTCTATAAATTTTTTCATTGTTCTTAAGTTTCAAGTATTTAGGATATATTTCAGGTATTAAGTTTTTAAACTGTGGATTATTAAATATTATGATGTCATCTACATAACGGTACATTTGCCAATTAACATTATTTTGTAGAAAGTATTCTCTTTCGTACCAGAATAATATTAGGTTGGCTAATAAAGGACTTGAAGAAGTTCCCATGGGAACGCCTTCTGATTGAATATATATTTTATTTTTAAATTCTATATAGTTAAAATTTAAATATGTTTCCAGTAGAGTTTTTGCTGTTTTAAGATCTAATTTAATTGTTTTATATCTGTTATGAATAATTTTAATGTAGAAAGTTTTGTCATTAATGAATTCATTAAATAAATTGGTTATTTTATTATTTAGATCTCTTAAATTTATTTTAGAATATAGGTCCTCAAAGTCAAATGTGTGTACTGTTTCAATGTTTGTCCAATTGTTCATTAAATAGTTAATGATTTTTTTATTTGAGTCGATAAATTTATAATTATATTTATTCGTTAATTTATTTATAATAAATTGTAGTGTTGAAGCTAGTTGTATATCAATGTTTTTTATGACTGAATTTATACCAGATGTGATTGTTCTGAAAGAAATAGGTTTTTTGTGTAGTTTAGGAATTATATAGAACTTTGGTATGATTGGATTTTTGTAGTAATTATACATTTTTAGTGAATTTTCAACGTTTTTGATGTCTTTTTTGATTTTTGTGGCTGTAGTTCTAGCAAAATTGCATTTATGATTATTATCAATTTCCTTTTTTAGTATATCGTGGTATAGATTTTTTCAAATTATAGATAAGTTATTGGAACATTTATCTCTAGGAGTGATAATAAAGTCCTTCTGTAAATTAATTATATTTTCTTTAAAAGAAGGAATATCTGAATTAGGTTTTGTGTATTTAAGTGTATTATTATAATAATTTATAATTTCCTTTTTAATATTATGTTTCCATTCCAGAAAAGTAAATTCTGGAATTCTGTATTTTATACTAGTTTTATTTATGAAAATATCTATGTCTTTTAATATAGATTTAATTGTATTATTATAATTGTGTTTAATTTGAGGTTTATATTTATACCCTTTATTTAAAATATTCTGATATTCTGGATTTAAAAAAGAAAAATTGCTAGTTAATATATGACCTGAGAACTTATATCTATTAATATAGTTGTTGCAATTACATTTAATTTTTTTAAAATTTGCCAAATTATTAATATATTGGTTATAATTGCAAACTAAACTACCTATATTTTTGTTGTATCTCCAGATTGTTTTGAAATTTAAATTTTTTATAGGGAAAAGATTATTGATGTTTTGGTTATTAAAAATATCATTAAACTTAATATGATTAAATAAATTGTTATTAAATTTAATGATAATATTAATGTTATTAGTAGATTGTTTAATTTTTCTGTATTTAAAGATGTCGTGTGTGATATCTATTAATCTGTTAGTCAGATTATGAATTTTAATATATTCTATAAGTTTGATAAATTTATTATTATTTAGTTTAAATAATGTTTTAATAAATTTATCGACGAAGTTGTTAGTAAACATTTGTTTTGGGTCCAGTAATTCTTCAAATTCAATGTAACCTAATTTAGTGGTAGTTTTACCTCTAGTTTTATTAGGTTTAGTTTTAAATTCATTTTTTTTGTATTTGCAGCTGATTTCATAAGTTGAAATTTCTTCTGTTTGTGGTTTGTATGTGTAGTTTAATTCGTCATTAAGTCCATAAGGGAATAATGTGTTGTGTTTATAAATGTAGTTGTTTTCTAATAATAGTCGTTGTTTTTTGTTTTGACATATGTCTAGTATTTCTATCTTAAAGTTGTTAAAAGTATGTAATTGATTGTGTTCTTTCATATACAAGGTATGTCCCATAAGTTCCCGGACTGAGTCCATAAAAAAAAGGTAAGATTTTTTTAAACATTTTTTATTAAAACTTTTCAAAGTAATCCCCCCTTGCTTCAACGCACCAGCGCCATCGTTTCTCCCAATTGTCTAAACAGTTTTTATAGGCCTCTTTTGGAATGCTCTTCAATGCCAGCAGCGATTTTTCTATTATGTCTTCCCTGGTGTCAAAATGTCTTCCTTTTAGAACTGCTTTGAGTTTGGGGAACAGGAAAAAGTCATTTGGTGCGATGTCTGGGGAATAGGGTGGTTGAGGTAGGATTTCTGTCCCGTTTTTCGCCAAAAAACTCGTCACCAAATGCGCTGTGTGAGGGCGGGCATTGTCATGGTGTAGGATCCAGTCACCATTAGTCCATTTTTCTGGCCTTTTTTTTCGAATCGCTTCCCTTAGACGGCGAAGAATGCTCAAATACATTTCCTTAATAACTGTTTGGCCTGCAGGAAGATACTCGTGATGAACAATGCCCTTGTTATCCAAAAGAGCGACCAGCAACACCTTGTTTCTGGATTTCAATATCCTGGATTTTTTGGGTCTAGGCTCACCCTGACCTCTCCACTCGGCAGATTGACGCTTGGTTTCAGGGTCATAGCCATAGACCCATGTCTCGTCGCCTGTGATTATCTTGTCTTTCCATTCAGGATCCGTTCTTGTCATTTCCAGCATGTCCTCACAGGTTGCAAGCCGACACAGTTTTTGCTCATTAGTGAGGAATCTTGGGATGAATTTTGCAGGAGTCTTTTTGAGCCTCAAATCTTCGGTTACGATCCTTCCAATCGTTGTTTTAGAGATGCCTGTGTCTTGCTCTAGCTCCAGCAAAGTGGTTCGAGGATTTTCTTTTATCAAATCGGTGATTTTTTGCACATTTTCATCAGTCCTTTGAAATGTTGGGCGTCCTTGACGAGGATCATCTTCAATGGAAATTCTGCCAGCTTTAAATCTAGAATGCCATTCAAAAACAGTTGTTCTCTTTGGGGCGTTATTGGGGAATGCTTTATTGAGCATTTCAAAAGTGTCGGTTGCTGATATTTGAAGTTTCACACAAAATTCTATGCAAATCCTCTGCTTCAATTTTTGTTCCATCGTAAAATCGCCGCAGCGCAAGGTGTAACCTTTAAATAAATGAGAATAACTTTGGCGCGCGCGCACGTACCGCCTCGATATTGGTACCACCGTGTTGCCAGATATTTTTTCTATAATAAACTGTCAAATTTATTTACATTTTTCATTTATTTATTCTTTTATGGACCCAGTCCGGGAACTTATGGGACATACCTTGTATATATTACCAATTGATTTTTTAGCGTGGTTTCTATGTAGGTTTATTCGTATAATTGATGGATTTCACGTTTGTCCTATATATGATAATTGACAAATTTGGCATGTTAATTTATAAATAGTATTTACTAATTTACAACTAGTCGTTTGAAATGTGTCATGGTTCTTAAGGGAGGGACAAGTTTGACAATTCTTTCTTAGGCAATTCTTAGCGAGTTTAAATGAACATAAAAGAGGTGCTAACCCTAATATGTTTGTAGTTTTTTTTAGTTTTTTAGTTTGTTATTCTTATGAATTTTTTTTTTTAAATATATTTTCTTAATTGTTTTTGTGGTGATTAAATTTGTAATGAAATGAATAATTAATCTATAAAAATGTAGATATTACTGTTTGTTATCTGTTTTATTTTTAAGAATAACTAATAAAAAACATCTTTAAACTAACTTAACACTGAAAAAAACAAAAGTTCTGAAGTTATTTATTCTAAAATTACTTTTATAATTTACTTTTTCATAATCAAACAATAAAAGATAATTAAAATCTGTATGGAGTTTTATTTATATTAGATTATCTAATATAATTTAATTTGTATATTATATTATATATAAAAAATATATCATAGAGCAAGCTCATATGAATTAATATAGTGTAAAAACTATATGACAAAAATATAACAGCGATTCCACATTTAAAACTCAAGGAGCAAACTGATAAGAATGATAACTCATATTAAGTAGATTTGATTAGATTAGCAAGCTAAATCTAAATTAATTATAACAATAAATAGTTGTTTAGTTTTATGGTTTAGTTTTGTATTGAAATTATCTTCATTATTTTGATTATTTAAATTCAAATTATAAAATTTGTAAATTGTTATTATTAAGTAGAGAGAGAGAGAGAGAAAAAAAATCCTTTACTTCTAACACATCATTCAGTTAATTATATATTTATAATTAATAACAATAAAAATTAACAACTTAACGTCTTTTGCATCGGCTTTTACACGTCATTTAGACATACTCTAATTTATATATAGAATAATAGAAGTGAGAATATATTTAATATTATAAATTTTAGTAGTTAGAGAAAAGAGAGAAAGACAGAACCATGCACTTTTAATCAAACTAATAATAAGAAAAAGAAAAGTTTTGTAAAGAAGGTAGATAAGATTGTTAGTATATATATATATATATATATATATATTTATAATTTTATATTTTATCCTTTTTTTTTTTATGATTTTTTAATTTTTTCTATTTTAAAATATGAATATAAATAGTTGTATTTAGTAATATATCTATAATATGAATTAACTTTTGTTATAAGTTTGGTTATTATGTTTTGAAACCCTAATGGTAGACCAGACATATACAAAAAAATTATATTGAAATAATTATTGGAAAAAGAGATCTGCTGGACCGGGAATTCTCAAATAGAAGTCCAGCTGACATTTCATCCCTTCTTTATTATGTCAATAGACCTCTTTTCAACCGGATTTTATGTGTTAATATTAAGTTACTTCAGTGAAACATTTATATGAACAGATATAACAAATACAAGTGTTAACAAATTCCAACTGTAAACCTACCTCGTCCGCGACGCCCTCCTCTGTAAATAGCTATTTCTGGATGACACATGTTGCGGGGGGGGACATATACAAAATTAGACCGCTTATTCTGAAATTTTAGAACAACAAGACAACCAAAGAGAAAGAAAAAAATATTTAAGGGAAGAAAGCCAAATTTTATAATCTTTACAGCTAGTTATATTAATATAACTGATTCAACACTTATTCATCTTTCAATATTCCTTTAAAAAGGCAAATTATTAGAGTTTAATAAAGCTATTAATTGTGAAAATTCACTTTTATTTAATTTCCATTTTCCTCCCCAGAAATTGGAGATTAAACAAAATGAACTCTATACAATATTACTTTAAAATTCTTGTGAAAAAATCTTCAAATCAGCTATTTAGTAAATTAAACTTAATATGCTTCCAGATCACATAGAAGTATCAAAATTTTAACACTCACTCAGTCCAATGAACAATGCAAGTTTACAAAATTTCAGTCCTCTGAATGGTCGGAGTGGTAAGGAATGAACAAATTTCTATATTTCTTTTCAATTAATTTTAATATGCTTCAGATCACATAGAAGTATTAAAATTTTACACTCACTCAGTCCAATGAACAATGAAAGTTTACAAAATTTCAGTCGTATGGATGGTCGGAATGGTAAGGAATGAACAAATTTATATATTTATTTTCAAAAACCTCATTTAACTTGTCTCCCTGTCTGTCTGTCCACAAATCGATTTTTAATATACTCTTAGAGCACGTGAGAATCTGAAATTTGGTACACCTTTTAGAACCCGATGACAATGCAAATTGACAAATTTTTAGACTTCTGGGTTGTCAGGGTGGACGGAAATGGACAAATTTCCAAAATACCTTTCAAATTTTGTAAATTAATTTTGGTATACTTCCAGATCACATAGAAGTATGGAACTTTTGACACTCACTCAGTCCAATGAACAATGCAAGTGTACAAATTTCAGATGTCTGGGTGGTCGCAATGGCCTGGAATGAACAAGTTTTATATTTCTTTTTTTATTAAAATATTTATTTAACTTGCTTTTCTGTCTGTCCGTCCGTCTGTCTGTCTGTCCACAAATCTTGCAATCGATTTTTAATATACTCTTAAAGCACGTGAGAATCTGAAATTTAGTACACTTTTCAGATCCAGATGAAAATTCATGTTGACAAATTTTCAGACTTATGGGTTGTAAGGGTGGCAGGAAATAGACACATTTCCAAATTGCCTTTCAAATTTTGTAAATTAATTTTAATATCTTCCAGATAACATAGAAGTATGAAACTTTTAACACTCACTCAGTCCCTTGAACAATGCAAGTGTACAATTTTTCAGACTCCTGGGTAGTTGGAGTGGCCAGAAATGAACAAATTTCTATAATTATTTTTTTAGTGTTGTGTTACACTCCTCACAGTGACCAATCCGCCGCGAGCAGGTCTCAATTCTATTTAAGGCCTAATCCCCAGTGAACTTTTGATTCTGAGTTTTGTAAATTCATCACTAAAAATTAACTAAATAATTAATATTTAATACATTTAAAAAAAAAACCTTTATTTAAATGCACTAAAAAAATAAAATATTTTATCTTCTGTCATTGGTCAATTAGATGTATCTGAGTGACAATAAAGCGGCGAGGGACGATCATATTTAGTGAAGTGATAAAAATATAGAAAACACTCATAAAAATTGCTAATCATTTTTTGCATATTAAATCACATTAGGTTCGAAAATAATAATGATCGTCCCCCGCCGCTTTTATTTTCACTCAGATACATCTAATTGTTCAATGACAGAAGATACAATATATTATTTTTTTTCTTTTTAGTGCATTCAAATAAAAGCTTTTCTTTAAATGTATTTTCATTTATTTATTATTTTTAAGTCGTATATGTTACTTCCCCTACGAGGAATTGACCAATCCTCCGCGAGCAGGCTTCCGTTAATTTCGAGTGAACTTTTGCCTCTTAAGTTTTTTGATTTCGTTACTGAGCTAATTAATTTTTTAAAATTTCATTTTATTTTTCTTTTTAATGATTTGAATATAAACTTTTTTTAAAATGCATTTTTATTTTTTGATCATTTTTTTTTATATCAACACCTGACCTTTTTTATATATTTTATTTTTACTATTTTTCACATGTAAAGAATATTTACACTAACTTGGCCTTAAATACCCATTTCTTGATTTCTAAGGAAGCCTCTGGGGCCAAATATTTGTTCGAAGAGGTATAGTCTGCACCACACTAACGACGGCCAACAGCCCGAAACGCGTACGTGGATGACTTTTCTTGATTTATCAAAAAATTGGGTTGGTCAAATATTACGGAAGAAGTAAAATAAACGTTTAGTTTATTTTTGTTCCCCTCGATTCAGCTAAAATAAATGAGGATATTTTTTATAATCTATTATGGTGCATATATTAATTTATCTTTATGTAAATAAAAAAATGTTCACAACTAATAAAAATGTTTTGAATAGGAATAATACTATATATGTTCTAGCTTGGTGTAGGTCTGTATGGTTGAAAATAATAAGATAATTTACATGTATTAAAAATAAATAACGTTTTTTTAACCAACGGTAAATGAATTCTGATTCTGGGCCCCTGATAACACTTATAGCGCTCTGCCATCAGAAATTCTCGTGTGAGCTCAGTCAGGATATGCATTTATTTATTTTTTAATATTAACACCTGACCTTGTTTATATATATTATATGTTTTATATATTATATAAGTAAAGCTATTCACTACAGCGGTTATACATGATTTTAAAAAGTAATAAAATCACCCTGGTACTGGAATAGGATTTATAAATCGTCGAGTAACAGAAGTCACCACCCAGGATCAAGTCCAACACTGTCCACCTTTTTCTAAGGACAAAATTCTCTAGAATGACTACTGATACTTGCAAAAGTCCTTAATCAGTTAGAGAGTGCAATTAATCAAAAGTGTTTAAAGCACACTTGTAAGTACATAAATCGAGCTGCTTTTTATTGGTGCATTTTCAGTCAAATCAATCGCTAACTATCCAACCTAATGATCATCATAGCTTGTACCTGGTATACTCAGGATAAAATAGTGTGTAAACTAAAATTTTACTTACCTGCTACTCTTACCTGCTACTATTATATAATCTTATTAAACGTACTAATCTAACCTTACACAGACTCTGCTATATATAGAGAGCTATACAAATTGATTACACATAGAAAAAGAGTCAGGGAGCAAACAAACAAACAAATCATCACAGACATATTCGGTAGTTGTTAAATTTTATATAAAATTGAATCAAATGATCGATGTTATTGAATGTCGCGTTTACCAAGTTCTCTGGCTTAACATAGGGACCGTTTAAGATAGGTGTAACTGCCAAAAATATACAGATTATAACATTTCATTATAATTAATATTTTCACATATACAGATGGCGGTAAATATCATTTTCCAATAAAGAAATGGATAAAAACTGGGCAATTCAAAGCTAAAAAACGAGAATTCCTCCACAAGAAAGAGATTCTTGGATAATTTTATAAGCAGGAGGTTGTTTAATTAAAACTGGCAGCGTAGAGAAAAATGCATTGTTCTAGCTGACATTTACATATCCCCATTGTGTTTACCTACTTTAATTTACACCTGAGATTTGATCGCCTATTTGCATAGATTTACATTTATATAACGAATCTTTAATAAACGAATCTTTATTCTATATTCTAAAAATATTTTGAGTATAATAGTTTATGTTCTAAATTTGAATTATATTATGATGCATTAGCGCGATCTGTTATGAAAATTCGAAACTATTCTAGACGCGTATGATTCTTCTTAAAATTAAACAATTTCTATATATATATATATATATATATATATATATAGATAATACCGTAACAGAGTTTTCCATTGTAAAGTCCTGAGCTATCTCCTCCGAAGATTCTGAACTACACATAACGATCTATATACCAAAATTTTCGTTATTTTTTTCTTCGTATGATAGGCCTATTTTTATTTTCTTAATGTTAACAGTTATTTTTATTTTTTAATTTACTCTATTTTACAATCGTAGATTTTTTGCATTTATCATAATCTATTCTTTTGTTTTGAAAGCGCGTTCTTTTGTTTTGTATATTTGTAATTATATTTTGTAAGTATAAGTTTTTTTCCCCTTTTGGCATTTTGGAAATAAAATACTAAAAAAAATGCTTTTTGTGCTTTACATGACCGTTTTATTCGATTTGATGGATTTATTTATTTTCAATTTGTTAGATTTTGCAATCGTAGATCTTTTGCCTTCAAATGTTGTTTTTTTAATTGTTATTTTTAAAACACGTTATTTTTTATTATTACCTTTTGTTAATTTCTAATATATATTTTGTACAGCAATATCTTTATGTTTTTTTTTTAAATAAAGTGCTAAAAAAATGCTTTTTGCTTCACATGGCCGTTTTATTTTTATTTTGAAATAAAATACTAAAAAAAATGCTTTTGTGCTTTACATGACCGTTTTATTTTTATTTTATTAGATTTAATAGATTTATTTATTTTCAATTTGTTAGATTTTGCAATCGTAGATCTTTTGCCTTCAAATGTTGTTTTTTTAAAACACATTATTTTTTATTATTACCTTTTGCTAATTTCTAATATATATTTTGTACAGCAATGTCTTTATGGTCTTTTGAAAATAAAGTGCTAAAAAAAATGCTTTTTGCTTCACATGGCATTGTATTTCTGATTAAATTAATTTGTGGTTCTTTGTTATAGTTTTTAATTTTAAATTTTGCTAAATTTTTGTGTCTGGTTTTCTTTTTATGGCTTTCATAATTATTTTTTGCAGTATCTTCCATAATGTCCTTGGCATCTTTATTTTTCTCATTAAGAGGCTAATGATTTATTTGTATAATCAATTGTTGATTACTTAATTTGTTATATGATAAAATGTTATATGATACATACAATTTTCTACATGTTTGCACTGTGCAATTTAATATGTTGTTTATATTGAGATCTTTTAAGTTGAATTTATTTTGACATGTATTTGCTCAACTTGGTTTTTAGTTTAGCTTTTTTTTTCAGCGGCTTCTGTATCATGCCTCGCAGAGGCCGTGGAAGACTCGCTCTCCAGTCCAGGCGCGCTTATATGACTCGCCGCAGGAACAACGCCCCTAATCCTATTTCTCCTGTTCCCACTGAATATATTATTGGGGGCCTCGATATAGTCTGCCCTTACTGCTCAGCCCTTCATTTCCCTGGCGAAACTGTTGGTAGCTCCTGCTGCCACAAAGGGAAAGTTATTCTTCCTACTTTGTCCTCCTTTCCATATGAAATGATGGAATTGATGACTTCAAACAGTGTGGAGGCTAAGTACTTCCAGACCAACATTCGGAGCTACAACAGCTCTTTGGCATTTGCCTCCATGGGTGCGCAGGTTGATGTCTTTTCTGGACAGGGGCCTTTTTGTTATAGAATCCATGGACAGATCTATCATTTGACTGGGCCCCTTCATCCTCATGAAAACAGAGCCCCGTCTTATGCCCAACTTTATATTTTGGATTCTGAGGCTGCGAATAATACACGCATTGCAGCATCTAGGCCTTTGGAATGCCATCCTGGTATATTGACTCTTTTGGATTCTGTGCTTAGGCGTGTGAATCCGTATACTTCTGCTTACTGGCAGATGCACCAGGTGGAACTAGCTGAGGAACACCGGGCTCGCATTGAGAACCGGCAAATGTGTCAGGTTCAGATGCTCATCCGGCAAAATCATTGTAGAGATCTTCGCCGATATAATGCGCCAAGTGTAAGTGAAGTTGCGGCCATTTTTGTTGATCAAGATGGCCATGTACCTTCTAACAGAGATATTGCTGTTTTTCCGCATGACCGTGGTTTAGTGCGTATTTATCCACTTAATCCTAACTGTGACCCAATGACATACCCTCTTTTATTTCCTGCCGGTGATCCTGGTTGGGCAGTAGGAATCTTACATGAAGAAAACATGCGCACAAGCACTAGAAACCATGTTACCATGCTTCAGTTCTATAGGTATAGGTTGGCCATCTGACCTGGCTTTTCGCCCATTCACTATGGCAGGAGACTATTTCAGCAATATGTTGTTGATGCCTATGTTAAAACAGAGGGCAATCGCCTGAACTATATTCGCCAAAATCAGTCCCTGCTTAGGGTGGAGTTATATCAAGGTCTGATGGATTATATCCATGAACAGGAACATTCCCGGGGTGTGCGAATAGGCCGTATTTTTATTCTTCCATCTTCCTTTCCTGGGAGTTCCCGGGCCATGCAACAAAAATATCATGATGCGATGGCCATTGTTAGAAAGTTTGGAAGACCTGACCTATTCGTGACATTTACCTGTAACCCACGTTGGACTGACATTATTGAAAATCTTCTTCCTAACCAGAATCCTTCTGATAGACCGGATCTGGTGGCTAGAGTTTTCAATCTCAAGTTACAACAATTACTGCGCGAGATTGTTAGTCAGCATGTATTAGGAGTGGTCATTGCTCGGGTGCATGTTGTTGAGTTCCAAAAACGCGGTTTACCGCATGCCCACATGCTGTTTATGCTTAGAGAAGAAGACAAGCCTAGAGACAGGGATGCCATTGACAGATTGGTTTGTGCAGAAATTCCTAGCCCTACTATGCAGGTTCAGCTGTATGACATGGTTCGTAAACATATGATCCATGGTCCTTGTGGAAACTTCAATCTTCACTCACCATGCATGTCTGATGGCAAGTGTACTAAAGACTTCCCTAAATCATTCCTGCAGCTGACTGAGGCTAACAATAATGGCTATCCTCGCTACAGACGTCGAGATGACGGCCAGACATTAGTTGTGGGCACTCACGAGGTGGATAACCGCTGGGTTGTTCCCTATAACCCCTATCTGCTGGTTAGGTTCAATGCTCACATTAATGTGGAGATCTGTGCCTCTGTGAAAAGTGTCAAATATCTTTTCAAGTATGTATATAAGGGACACGACAGGGCTGAGGTGGAAGTGTCTGTTGGAGAATTAGATATGGAAAGCAGGGCACATGATGAAATCAAAAACTTTCTTGACGCTCGGTATGTAAGTGCTCCTGAGGCAATGTGGCGAATGTTTGAATATCGCTTGCATGCTCACTCGCATACCATATGTCGCTTAGCTGTTCATCTACCTAATTTTCAATCTGTCTATTTTGTTGAAGGTAGTTTACGAACAGGCTCTTGAAAATGCCTCACGCAGACGCACAACTCTGACTGCCTGGTTTCAGCTCAATTGTGTTAATGTATCCGCAAGATCACTTTTATATAGAGACATACCTTCCGCTTATGTTTTCAGGCAGAATCAATGGAGTGCTAGAGTTCGGGGTGGGGCTTTGTGCATTGGACGTATGTGTTCAGTGAATCCTAAAGATTCTGAGCGTTACCACCTCCGGCTTCTACTATTACATGTTGCAGGTGCTCAGAGTTTTGAAGATTTGCGAACTGTGGATGATATTGTTTGCTCCACTTTTAAAGAGGCTGCCCAGCGCCGTGGATTATTGGCTGATGATTCTGAATGGGATGCATGCTTAGCTGAGGCGGCTTTGTTCCAAATGCCTTGTCAACTGCGGCAGCTCTTTGCGACAATTCTCATCTACAATAATCCTACCGACCCTGTATCACTGTGGACCAAATACAAAGGGTATCTTAGTGAGGACTTTTCTCGTGCAACATCTGACGCAGCTGCTGAACAGATGACTCTCAGAGAGCTTGAATTCCAGCTGAGAGAAATTCGCCTCAGTTGCCACCATTATGGACTTCCTGCACCCCTAACCCCACTTCTTGATTCAGGAGAGGATCACCTTGATGTTAATGCAGAGCTGCAAATTGGGACACAAATGTATAGGTCCCTTACACCAGATCAAAAGTCAATTGTTGACACAATTGTTGATTCCCTCAATGTAAATCCACGTTGCTTTTTTATTGATGGGCCTGGTGGTACGGGCAAGACTTATGTTTATAACACCCTAATTCATTGTGTTAGAGCCGTTGGAAAAATTGTCATTCCGCTGGCCTCCACTGGAATAGCGGCTACCCTTTTGTCAGGTGGCCAGACTGTCCATTCCAGGTTTAAGCTGCCGATTCCCTTGCTTGAGAATTCTGTAGCTGCGATCTCGGCCAATAGTTCTGAGGCTGAGCTTATTCGTAGATCATCCTTAATTATTTGTGATGAGGCTCCTATGGCCCACTACAGAGCACTTGAAATTGTGGATCGTCTCCTAAAGGACATTATGCATTGTGACCTTGCTTTTGGCGGAAAGGTTGTTGTTCTTGGAGGTGACTTTCGCCAAGTGCTACCTGTGGTACCTCGAGCTTCAAGAGCTGAAATTGTTGCTGCTTGCATTAAGCAAAGCAAGCTATGGCCATTGTTTGTGATCTTGCGCCTTACTCAGAATATGCGAGCAGGTATTGATGCACAGAGCTTCTCTCAATGGTTACTTAAAGTTGGTGATAATGATCTACCTACAGACCAACAGGGCCTCATTTCTCTTCCAGAAAGCTGTATCTTTCATGGGGTTGACCTGGTGCAGGAAATATTTGGTTCTTCCTATGGTGATATTACCGCCCTTAGCCAGTCTGTGATTTTAACGCCAAAAAAACACAGATTCATTAAAGATTATTGAAAAAGTTTTGGATCGCTTACCAAACAGGAGTCAGTGTTTTCTCAGTGTTGACAGTGTCGAGTGTGAGAATGTGGAGGAACAAAATAACTACCCTACTGAATTCCTTAATAGCCTTACTCCCACAGGAATGCCTCCACACCGGTTAAACCTTAAGATTGGTGCTATTGTTATGCTCCTTAGAAATTTGAATCCTAAGCAGGGTCTCTGCAATGGCACACGTATGGTTATCCAGCGCATGCGCTCTCATGTCCTAGAAGCACAAATACTGACAGGGACCAAAGTTGGACAAACTGTATTGGTGCCAAAAATATCTTTGGCTCCTTCAGATACCAACCTTCCCTTCATTCTGAAGAGGCGTCAGTTTCCACTAAGGTTGGCTTTTGTCATGACTATTAATAAGGCTCAAGGCCAAACCTTTGCTAGAGTGGGTCTCTTTTTACATGAGCCCGTGTTTACTCATGGACAGCTCTATGTGGCTTTTTCACGTGTGCGAACTTTGAATAGCATACGGGTAAAGTTGAACCCACGTATTTATAAAACTAGAAATATAGTTTTTAATGAGGTCCTTTAAATGAATTCATCCTTTTTATGTTGTCTTATCTGCTATATAATTGTGTTGTATTCAATTTTATTTTCAGATTTGTTTTCTTTTAATTTTTTTTTTCATTTCAAATAAATGAAAGTATGCCTTTTATGTTATCTAATTTGGTATATTGTTGTGTTGTATTTAATTTTCTTTTAAGATTTGTTTTCTTTTACTTTTTGTTTCATTTCCAAAAAATTTGATTAAAGTTTCACCAATGCCTATAAACAAAAGGTAATAAGACCAAATCCAAATAAATAAATAGTGTGTGACGTTTCGGTAACAACGTTGTTACCATCTTCAGGCAAAAGTACTATGGCCTACGGCCATACCACGTTGAAAACACCGGTTCTCGTCCGATCACCGAAGTTAAGCAACGTCGGGCCCGGTCAGTACTTGGGAGGGTGACCACCTGGGAACACCGGGTGCAGTAGGCTCCTTTTTTCCATTCAGTACTTTTGTCTGAAGAAGGTAACAACGCTGTTACCGAAACGTCACACACTATTTATTTATTTGGATTTGGTCTTTGGCTTCTCTCAATGGTTACTTAAAGTTGGTGATGGTGATCTACCTACAGACCAACAGGGCCTCATTTCTCTTCCAGAAAGCTGTATCTTTCATTGGGTTGACCTGGTGCAGGAAATATTTGGTTCTTCCTATGGTGATATTACCGCCCTTAGCCAGTCTGTGATTTTAACGCCAAAAAACACAGATTTATTAGAGATTAATGAAAAAGTTTTGGATCGCTTACCAAACAGGAGTCAGTGTTTTCTCAGTGTTGACAGTGTCGAGTGTGAGAATGTGGAGGAACAAAATAACTACCCTAAACAAAAGGTAATAAGACCAAATCCAAATAAATAAATAGTGTGTGACGTTTCGGTAACAGCGTTGTTACCATCTTCAGACAAAAGTGCTATGGCCTACGGCCATACCACGTTGAAAACACCGGTTCTCGTCCGATCACCGAAGTTAAGCAACGTCGGGCCCGGTCAGTACTTGGGAGGGTGACCACCTGGGAACACCGGGTGCTGTAGGCTCCTTTTTTCCATTCAGTACTTTTGTCTGAAGATGGTAACAACGCTGTTACCGAAACGTCACACACTATTTATTTATTTGGATTTGGTCTTATTACCTTTTGTTTATAATCTACAATCCAAATTGTGCCTCATCAACCAATGCCTATAGTTTCTCACCTGAAAGGATTTTTTTGTATTATTTGTTCACTAATAAAATATTTATAATTAAGTATTTTGATTTTTAGTCTTTATTTACCTATTTTCCCTAGTGCTCTATACATTGATTCAGGATCTTTGCAATGGCTCACATATGGTTATCTAGCGCTTCACATGTTTTTAGGCTAAACCCGGGGCGTTGCCGGGTCACTCGGCTAGAAATAATGGCTGTATTTGCTATATAGTTGTGTTGTATTGAATTTTCTTTTTTAATATTTGTTTTCTTTTTTTTTTTCAATATAATTTTTCAAAGTTTTCACCAATGCCTATAGTTTCTCACCTGAAAGCAATTTTTTGTATTATTTGTTCATTCATAAAATATTTATTATTATTCTGACTTTTGGTCGGTGGAAGGCTGGGTAAACCGTTTGGTTTTCGACCACTAGGACCCGGGTTCGATTCCCGCATTGGGCACTTTTTTCTGTTAAAAAAAAAAAAATGCTCCAATGGCCCCCGATTCTTACAAAAGTCCAACCCCACCAGCGAGTGCAAGTAACCAAACGGGGCTCTGGCATTTGTAAGTGCAAAGTCAAACTGCTTTTCACATGTGTAGACATGTGGTGCGCTTACAGTAAAAGCAGTCGCTAACTACCCACCATGATTATCATGGCCTGTACCACGTGTACTAGGGATAAGCAAAAAAAAAAACCTATTTTCCCCAGTGGTCTATACATTGATTTAGGATCTTTGCAATGGCACACATATGGTTATCCTGCCCATTCGCAGGCCTTTAGGGTAAACCTGGGGCTTTGCCCAGGTCACTCGGCTAGAAATGCAGTTTTTAGTGAGGTCCATTAAATGAATTTATCCCTTTTATAAAGCTATACAACCAGTTTAACCGCATAAGTTTCTTTTTATTTATGAAAAATCATTTTTAATTTCAAAGATAAATAATTTAATATTTCTAACTTTTGGATGACGTATGACGTAAAAATGATTTTTCATAAATAAAAAGAAACCATCACTCTTCATATATTCAACCTTTTTCATACGTCATCCAAAAGTTAGAAATATTAAATTATTTATCTTTGAAATTAAAAATGATTTTTCATAAATAAAAAGAAACTTATGCGGTTAAACTGGTTGTATAGCTTTATAATTATACGCCGCAGTCATTTATAAGTATTATCCCTTTTATGTTATCTTATTTTCTATATTGAAAAGTTAATAAATATGAAAAAAAAAATAAAATGTTTAAGAATATTATTAAAAAAGAATCATGAAGATATTTTAAAGGAGTCCTTTAGGGATGTCTGTTTTTGCACTTATGATTCCAGAGTTACATGGTCCAGTGGGCCGTATGAAAATCGAGTTGTTCATATAATAACATGTTTAAAAAATGCTATTTTCTTTTAATGTAATCTATATAGCTTGAAATAAATAAAAAATAATGGCTGCTTGAACTCGGTCGCATGTGACATTTTACAGGTACATTGGGACAGCTGACATTCCCCCCCAACCCAACCCACTGATAAATAGGCAAGAAGGTATGGGAAAAGATCCCAGTAGACGCGAATTCGCTTTGGTAGCCTACAATTTTATGTTAATTTTTAGAAATCAGGGACAAGAATTCGCATCCTTTAGGCTTGACACCCTATAAGTGAGGATATGAATTTGCGTTATATGGGTTCAAAATGTTTCGTTGCTCGCATCTATAATACCTTTTTTTAGTAAAGTTGTAAGTAAACATCAATCGTCGAAATTTGCATTTTAAAATGGTTGAATTATCAGAAGTGTTGAATAATTAATATTGTCGAATTACCGTTTGTTATTTGATAGGCCAGAGATTGGGAAATCAAATCAAGGTCGAATTATCGCAAGGTGTCGAATTATCGGTATTGTCGAATTACTGTTTGTAATTTCATAGGTTCTGGAAATCAAAACATGGTCGAATTAACGAATTTATACTTAGAAAGTATTTTTACTTATCCTTACTTGAAATGCTGCTTCTAGGAAATCGGAATATTCCCATTGCGATTTTTAAGCCACCATCTATACTTTTAAAGTCTCTGCAGGCCCTTTGGGTAAACCCTGGGCGTTGCCCGGGTCACTCGGCTAGTATATATATAATGCCCTTACTTCAATGGAAACATTAATGGAAAAATTGTTTACTTTTAAAAATAATCATACGCGTCTATAATAGTTTCGAATATGAATTACATTTGTAGATTTTATGGTGAGATATAGCGCCTGTTACCATTAAACGTTATTTACATAGGAGTATCCAAAAAAATAATCTTATATAGTTTTATTTCATGGAAGCAATGGTCGCCTCTCCTGTCAAAATAAACGTCAGAATCTGGCGCCATCTATTGACCGTCGCCGCAACTAGCGGCCTCGGGTCGGTGACAAAGCCACAACACCAACTTTGGCAAACTGATAAGCGTCCACCTAGAGACCATGGTTTCGGGCTGATGGCCCTCGTCAGTCTAGGGCGGACTTTATTCCATGAGATCCACACGGGATCTGATGGAATCCTCACAATCTACCAAAGAGGTGTTTTGCTGGCAATGTGGCTGGGCCAAATCAATTGGCAAAACATAGATGGAAAATATGCCGGGAGGAAATTAATCCATGGAAGCAATGGTCGCCTCTCCCGTCAAAATAAACGTCAGAATCTGACGCCATCTAGACGCCCGTGTGGATCTCATGGAATAAAGTCCGCCCTAGACTGACGAGGGCCATTAGCCCGAAACCATGGTCTCTAGGTGGACGCTTATCAGTTTGCCAAAGTTGGTGTTGTGGCTTTGTCACCGACCCGAGGCCGCTAGTTGCGGCGACGGTCAATAGATGGCGTCAGATTCTGACGTTTATTTTGACGGGAGAGGCGACCATTGCTTCCATGGATTAATTTCCTCCCGGCAAATTTTCCATCTATAGTTTTATATATACTATTATCTATGTATAGTTATCCCCATACACACAAAATAATTTTATAGTTTTTAAATCATCCAGAAGGCATATCGTCTGTGTATATTGAATTGTCTTATAAAGCGTCCTCTCTATCGTTGAGTAATTATTGAAAATTAATTAAAGGAGGGCATGGCTCATCAGTGATGACCCATTCCAGCGATTTGGTTTAATATTCAGAGAGGTTTGCTATATCGTATTTATATTAATCTGTATAAGAATGGTGTCTCAATAAAAGCTTTGTGTGTGCTATATTGTATTAGGCTGATTTCCTATAGCTTAAGAACTTGTGAAGGCATAAAGGAAAATTTGAATTTCCGAATTTTGAGAAATTCGGAACGAGGCCTATAGATAACCATGATGTTGGGAATCGACCTAATGAATACATAGTCTCCGACAATTTAGAGACATTCTGAAAGATAAGTTATAAGATTGTCCTAATCTTTCTCTCCAATCCCATAATTTTCTGAAAGCTCACATTTCCCCTCAAATATTTTCCCCCAAAAAAAATATTTGAACATCGAGTTCGAACTTGTTGAGCCCGGTTTATATTTTATCTGCAGTCAATATTTCATTTGCTATATGTTAGAATTCATTGAGCTGTGGAGTGATAAAATATTAAGAATATCTACCTGGCGCTAAATTGAATACCGGGCAATTTTGTGATATAAATTTGAACGTGGTTTTCAAGAAATTATTTTCTACATCGTACTACCATATTCAGGGGGCATGGTTAGTTGAAACGAGGATAATATGTCACAAGAGACGCGCTAGGTCAAGACGTTCAGCTTCGTCAGTTAATGAGGTAAACATCGCTGCCGTCAAGAAATTATTGGAGACTGATCGGTATATAACTTATTGCCAGATAATGAAAGGTTTGGACATTCCTGCACAAGCAATTCATTTATTCTGCATTACCATCAAGAAGTGAGTAAATTTTGTTTCCTATATGGGTTCCCCATATCTAAACTGATGAGCACCTGACTCGACGTGTTTTGTCGTGCCGAAAGATGCTCAAAAGGTTGATAATGGATCGTCTCTTTATGTCAAAAGTATCATAACAGGTGAGGACTTTGCTTTATTATTTTTATGTACCCAATTTTTGGAGCATTCTTTCTACAGTCCAGACCTTGCGACTTTTCCCTCTTCCCTCACCTGAAGAACAGGCTATAAGGTGGACGCTTTTATCTGCATTGGAAACCTTTCGAGCGCATATAATGACGAGTGCGTCCAGCTTCCTGCGGAAAGGTGAAAGTGTTAGTTTGATGACTGGTTTCGAAGGATGGATAAGTTTATTGATTGTTTTTGGAAATACTTTAAAATATTCTAAATAATAAATCATATTACAAAACATTCCTAGAGCCCTATGTGTATGAAGCGTTCAAAGAATTTCCATAATCTACACAAATATATTATGCCATAATCCGCAATATATGAAGAGTTTAAAGATATTCTCCATAATCTACGTAAATTCAAGGGTCACTTCAAAAGTTTTTGCAATCAATATTAAGTAATTAAAATATTAAAATATAAATTATACCATTATATTCTACATGCATTCTTTTAACTAACATAAAATTTTAATAAAATAGTAAAAACAATGACATATAGAGGGCGTTGCTTTGTTTACAGCGGCAGCGGTAATTTCTAAACGTTCAATCAGAGACAATGGAGTTGAATAGAGAAAGTTCACACGGCATGATCTTCTATGAAAATAAAAGTATTTAAAGATGCAAAGAGCGCCATCTGTTATAAAAATTCGAAACTACTATAGACGCGTATGATTCTTTTAAAAATTAAACAATTTTTACTGCCCTTACTACAATGGAAAAATTAATGGGAGGGCCTGGCTCCTCAGTGGAGAACCCTCCCAATGGCTTCGCTATAAGGTAGATTAAACTGTCGAAACTGCTGGGAGGGTTCATCACTGATGAGCCAGGCTCTCCCATTATTTTTTTTCCGTTGCAGTAAAAGAATCATACACGTCTAGAGTAGTTTCGAATTTTCATAAAAGTATTTTAAATTTCAAGGAATCCTATGAAAGATTGATGAAAGCTTTAGGTGATAAACTCCTTCTATTAGAACAATTTTTAATTGGTGTAATGAATTTAAATTTGGAAAAACCAACCGTGAAGATAAACCTCGTTCAGGTCGACCACCAACAGCAGTGACTCAAGAAAAAATTGAGCCGCAGGATTTTTACTTAGAGAAAAATCAATTACGTATCAGTAGCTAGAGGAAAGTGTGGGCATTGGATCTGAAGCAATCAGCACCATAATTAATGATCATTCAAACTAGAGAAAACTTGTTAGTAGATGGGTACCTCACAGATTAACTGAAGACTAAAAACCTGATCGCGTTAAATGGTGTAATTTCATGCTGAAAAAAATTGATGAAGGCAAATCAAAGGCTGTTTCTAATATTATTACAGGAGGCCAAACTTGGATTTATAATTTTGATCCAGAAAAAAAAAAACGGAAACCTACTCTTTGGTGCTCTTAAAAATCACCTCTTCCTCAGAAGGTTCGCAGAGCTCAAAATGTTGGAAAACAAATGGTTGCTTTTTTAAAAAGTGATTTCATTGATATTATGATGTTAAAAGATCTAAAGACAGTTAATGGTGACTGTAATACAACATAAAGTCTTCCATTAGTATTCGAAAAAATCAAGCAAAGCAGACCAAGACCTCAACTTGGAGGAGTCCCTTTTCACCACGACGAGGCAAGACCGCAACCTCAGCCCACAGATTAGACTTTTAGCCAACTCTGGTGTCCAATTACTTACTCATCCACCATATACACCAGACTTAGCACCTTGTGACCTCAAATTATTTCCAAAAGTTATCGTTGAAATGAGAAAAATTTGACACTGATGATGAAGCCTTAATCAATGCCGTAAATTCCATCCCCGAAGATGACTGATGTAAGTGCTTCTATAAATGGTTTTCACGGATGGAATCTCGCATAAGTGTTAAAAAGGCATGTAGATTTTAATGGTATACTCTGAAAAATTAAGGAAGACAAGCTTCGGGATGACAAAGCAATTTATTTAGGACAAATACAAATTATGAATGATAAAAAAAGATAATAAATCAGTGAAGTTTAAAGAGTATCAAAATATAAACATTCAAAATGGTCCTCCGTTTATGAAATAATAAATAATTTGATATAATATTGATTGCAAAAACCTTTGTAGTGACCCTTTCATATTGTAATACGGATATTCCCCTCCTCACTGTATGACAAAATATCCGATATATTCGAGAAATTGAGATATCGTTCAAATAGAAAATTAAACCTTTTTATCCTCTGAGGAATATGTTTATTGTCCGTTTAATAATTTCTGGAGCATTTGAGATTCCAAACGGAACGCGACGGAAGCTGTAATGTCCGAAGGGAGTGATGAGGGTAATTAACTTCTGACTCTCTTTATCCAGTGGTATTTGGTTAAAACCGTTATAGGCGTCAAGTTTTGAAAAATACTTAGCTTCCCCCATCTGGCCCAACATGTACTCGAATACTGGCATCGGGGGTGTCTCTCTCTTAATGCCCATGTTTAACTTCGATAAGTCAATACATACAAAGTAGGATCAAAAATTCTCGAACTTTTTAAAAATTAATTATTTATTCATAGTATAATAATTTAAACATCATATTTTTCAAAATAAGAGCCTCAGTTATCTACATATTTTTTCCAGCGTGAAAATAGTAGTTGAAATGCTAGTTCAAAGTCCATTTTCTAAGCTTGTTTAGCTTCACCGTCACATTTTCAATTTCTTCTGATGACAAAGAAAGGAGCCTCCCTTTTAACGTCATTTTAAATTTTGGAAAGAAGAAGAAATAACATGGGGCGATATCAGGAGAGTACGGATGATGCGGCAAGATAGATAAAGAGTAGAAAATGAAACGTAGATTGAAGAGGAGTATCTTGTGCTAATTTTATTAGCAAGCTTTCGGACGCAGGCGTCCTTCTACAGGCTTTTTTACAATATCTAAACAAAACAACGAGATGAGTTTTTATAAGACAAGGTATTTTTGCATACGAGAGAAAAAATATAGCATTTATAAAAATGATTAAAGAGAAAAAGTGAAAACCTAAATTTCGTATGTACAGCATTGATATGCAAAATTTGTGCTAATAACGTTATATTTATGAAATTAAAACCTTTTTACTATTGTACTTTCAATACCATAAAAGGTAATGGCAAATAAACAATGAGGATGAACCTATAAATGAAATAAAAATTGCTAGAAAGAAATGGACTGTGTATGACTATTTAAAAAAGGAATGGTATATATCGGGGATATCTATTTTTCGGTTTATACTGTTATATTTTATGGATATGAATGATTCAAAGAATAGTCTCTGCTGTTTATTATTGATGTGATGGTAATGTAATTTTGGGGAATTTAAATTAAAACTATGGCCTGTTTGAGATACATGTTGAAAAATTAAAGACTTACGGTCCTCTTGTTGGTAATATTTCTGTTATATTCAATCATTCTCACGGAGGCGGACCTACCCGTCTCTCCCACATAAGTGGACGAACAATCCCCACAGGAGACCGCCCCGCAAGAATCGACCGGATTGAGAGGGTTTGTAGTTTTAGTTATGGAATTTCTGATGGATGTATAAATGTCTGGAGGGCTATTGAAATAGGTATCGATGTCATGCGTTCTTAATATTCTAGAGATGGAAACTGCATAGGGAGAGTATGGCAAGGTTCATGTATATCTATAGGATAAAGTGGATTCAAACGAGTACTGCGAGTATAAATGTTTTTCTATGAAGGGAATAGGGTAACCGGCAGAGATCAAATTTGAAAATATTTTTGATTTTTATATTGTTTTAAAAATAGTGAGGGAACAATGGGTATGCAAACGTTTATTGAGAGTTCTAACCGTGTTAATTTTATGCGATATAAGACTATAGGATTTAAAATGAGTGTAATGGAGGGGAGAGTTTGGTTTGTAATATACTGTTGTATGATAACTGCTATCTGTACTAACGATCAATATATATAAAAATGGGAGAGAATTATATTTATCTGTTTCATATGTGAGAATGACGGAAAATAACAGAAATATCACCAACAAGGACCGTAAATCTTAATTTTTCATCATGTACATCAAACAGGCATAGTTTTAATTTAAATTCCCCAAAAATACATTACCATCATATCAATAATAAACAGCAGAGACTATTCCTTGAATCATTCATATTCATAAAATATAACAGTATATGATGCACTAGCGCGCCACCTGTTATCAAAATTCGAAACTATTTTAAAGGCGTAAGATTATTTTTGAAAATAAACAATTTCTACTGCCCTTACTGCAATGGAAAAATTAATGGGAGGGCCTGACTCATCAGTGGTGAACTGGCGAAACCGCTGGGAGGGTTCACCACTGATGAGCCAGGCCCTCCCATTAATTTTTCCATTGCAGTAAGGACAGTAGAAATTGTTTATTTTCAAAAAGAATCTCACGCCTTTAAAATAGTTTCGAATTTTGATAACAGTATATATCGAAAAATAGATATCCCGATATATACCATTGCTTTTATAAATAGTCATACACAGTCCATTTCTTTCTAGCAATTTTTATTTTATTTATAGGTTCTGTGCTGGGAACATTGTATGTTTTTCCACGGGCCGCGGTGGAGCGTGACCGGGCCTGCGCGGGTACGATAGGCAGTTGTTGTTTTGAACTTTGTATGGATGGACATTGAAAACATGGTGGCAGCGGTAACTGGATAAAATACGAACCTGTATATTGCAAAATATCGATTTTTGTGTACCTTGGAAGATAATTCAACATGGCTCAGATTTAACCTCCAGAAACTTTCGACTTCTCGACTCCCAACGAATGGCCCAAATGGAGGAAGAGATTCGAACGATAACTCGTGGTCAGTGGAATGAAGAAGAAAGAGGAGGCGGACAAGATAGATTTGTTCATGTACTTGATTGGTGACCGCGCGGATAAAATATTCAGGACCTTCAAGTTCGAAAAGGAGGAAGACGCAACGAAAATTGATTCCGTCCTCAAGGCGTTCGACAGCCACTTCTGTGTCAGAAAGAATATTATCTACGAACGTGCAAAATTTAATTCAAGAATCAAAGAGGATCGGGAGCTAGTGGACGAATTCATCACTTCATTGTACAAATTGGCTGATAGTTGCGAATTTGAGGGTCTTTATGAGCAGTTGATCCGTGACCGTATAGTGGTTGGAATGTAGACAAAGCTTTATCTGAAAGAATGCAGTTGGATAGCGAACTGACTTTGGAAAATGCGGTGAAAATGGTTCGACAGCAGGAAGGCGTTCGACAGCAGCAAGTCGACCTGCAGTGTCCCTCAACAAGCCAAAAGGTCAATCAGGTGAAGTTCAACTCGAAGAAACAATCACCGAAACAACAACAGCAGCCTTCGAGGAAGAAGGAGAAGTCAGCCAAAACAAGATAACGATATCCAAAATGCGGAGGTTTCACCCACAGGGAAGGACAGGCTTGCCGTGCTGAAGGACAAAGATGTAACCTATGTTCAAAAACTGGCCATTTTGCAAATTGCTGCCCAGATAAGCAGGCGAAGACTGCGGAAGTCAAAGCCGTTTCTGAACTTTCTAAAGAAATTGGTTTTCTCCTGGAGGTCTAAGCTGTGGAGGATTCATCTAATCTCGATGATGATGAAGGCGAGTGCAGGAGGCGATGGACAGCAGAAATCCAAGTGAACGGGAAACAGGTGAAGTTCAAGCTCGACTCCTAGGCGGATGTTACATGTGTTCCTCTGTGTCTCTTCAAGAAGATAATGGGACAGCAACGACTAGTGGAAAGCGATATCAACCTTAGAGCTGCTGAATTTTCCGAACTTCAGACTGTGTGTATGTTTATATCAACGCTGCGAAATGAAAATTATGAAATCAAGGAGAAGATTTATGTCAAGATTTAAGATTTATATTAGACGTCGATGCTTTATCCAGACAACCACTTCTTACAACCGAGGGAGGTGAAAACGAACGGCCAACCTCAGCGCATATAAATGCAATTCTCTCGTGTATAACCGACAAAGACGATATGTTGACGAAGACCTTTGAAGCTCAACAAGAAGATACGACCCTGAAGGCAGTAGTCAACTACCTTGAGCAAGGCTGGCCAGATAAGAAAAAATATGTCACAGGCTCTGCTCTCTTATTGGCATGTCAAGGATGAACTCGGCGTTCAAAATGGACTACTGATGCGTAGCTGTCGTCTTGTTATTCCAGCAATAATGAAACTAGAGATCCTAGATAAGTTGCACGCTGGGCACTTCGGGATTACAAAAACAAGACTTCGCACAAGTGAGACGGTATGGTGGCCTGGAATTTCGGAAGAGATCGCGGAAACGGTCAGAAAGTGCAGTGTCTATATCCAGGAAGCCGTCTCAAAACATGAACCTTTGATACCAACCAACTTTCCTACACGACCGTGGCAGAAGATTGGAATGGATTTGTTCAATTTCGAGAATAAGTGGTATCTAGTCGAAAAATGACTATTATTCTCGCTTTCCTGAAATGATTCAGCTGGATCGGCTCACAGTCAATGTGGTGGTGCGTAGTTGCAAATCCATATTTGCCCGACATTTGCCCGAAAAATCAAGATCCATCGCTTGGACTCCTGGAGTATCGATCGACCCCTTTGGAGAACGGTTACAGCCCTGCTTAGCTTCTCATGGGACGTAAACTCCGAACGACCTTGCTATTTGCACCAGAGAATCTTAATCCAAGGTTGATGGACTCTCAGACCCTGAAAAGAAAGGAGGGGAGAAGGAGAAAGGATATGAAATCCAGATATGATCGACACTGCGGAGCTACGGACATGGAGGAGCTATCCGAAGGTGACACGGCTTGGATTACAGATATGCGAATCTGAGGGATTGTAAAGCAGAAAGCATCGACACCAAGGTCATAGATGGTTGATACTCCAGTTGGGACTGTACGTCGAAACAGGTTCCATCTACGAAAAGGAGATACAGTGCAATATCCAGCCGACCCATCGACGCCGACTTTTTCGGGGAAGGAACTGGTTGAAAATGAAAAGACCCCAGTTGTGGATTATCCCTCTAACGACTCAGAAGACGGCCAGATAAGAACCCGGAGTGGACGAATTGTTAAACCCGTGGGTCACCTTCATTATTAATTATATTATGCATTTAAAGTTTGTAATGTATATTTGTTTCAAATCTTAAAAAGGGGGGGTGCTGGGAACATTGTATGTTTTCCCACGTGCCGCGGCGGAGCGTGACCGGGCCTGCGCGGGTACGGGATGCAGTTGTTGTTTTGAACTTTGTATGGAAGGACATTAAAACAGGTTCATCCTCATTGTTTATTTGCCAATAACTTTTACCGTATTGAAGTCACAATAGTAAAAAAAATTAATTTCATAAATATAACGTTCTTAGCACAAATTTTGCATATCAATGCTGTATATACGAAATTTACGTTTTCACTTTTCTCTTTATTTATTTTTATAAATGTTATATTTTTCTCTCATATGAAAAAATACTTGTATTATAAAACTTCATCTCGTTCTTTTGTTTAGTTATCGTAAAAAGCCTGTAGAAGGACGCAAGCGTCCGAAAGCTTGCTAATAAAATTGGCACAAGATACTCCTCTTCAATCTCCGTTTTATTTTTTCTATTTCAACTCGGAAGAGTTTGTTTTAGTCGATTACCAGCGATTTTCTACCTTCTGTTCGATATGTCGTTATTATATAATGAAATCCGATACTATATAGTCCAATTAAAGAACAAATCCTTGAAACTCTCCAGATTGAGATGCAATCTGTCTCTCAATCAGCTTTGTGAAAAAGCTAACTTCATACCACCTTCTCACCGAATCAAAGATCCTGTTGATAACCCTTTCTCCTCCCGAAACATTGAACGTACTCAAAAGATTCTCTTTCGTTCTCGCATCAAAGTTTTTTACAATATTAGGTTCATCTTTAAAACTATCAAAGGACTCATATAACTGATTGATCAACGAACCTCAGAAAAGGAATTCCCGAAACTAATCCAATCCATCACAAAATATATTCATCTTAATAATAGAACCATTCGTGGCAGGCATCAATCGAAAGTTGCATTTTGGATCAAGAAATATTCATTTCCAACACACTTCGCCATTAATAAGAATCAAATATCTTCCAACTTGATAAATCTCTCCTCGGCAGAATTATTTCTAACGGAAAATAACCTCCTTTCATTAGGTCTCAAGTACAGGATCCCCGCAAAGTTAAACTTACCATTAATCTTATCCAGTGTAGAATCTTCCATCAGGAACCTCAACCACCAATATATCTTTAAAATCAGTCTTTTCCATTTTACAGAAGCCTCTGATCTTTCCTAGGAATTATTTGAGCTTAATTAAAACAGTAAATATTCTAAAACGGAAACCTTCGATAGTAATAACTAAGGCAGATAAGGGTGCATCCACAGTACCACTGAATCAGAATGATTATAAAACAAAATTTTGGATATTCGAATAGATGAATCCACGTTTTCAGAGATCTCTAACAAAAAAAACCTCTTTTAACTAAAGAGTTTTAAGTCCTCTCTCCGAAGCATAAATATAACTCAGGAACAATTTAGCTTATTCACTTTAGCCATTGATGATAATGCTTACATATATAAACTCCCTAAAACACATAAACCTTCAGTACCTCTACGACCTGTAATAGCCTATCATCTTTCTCCAGCCTATCCTCTATCTAAATATTTAACTAATTTCCTATTGCTATTGATAAAATTCAATCCAGGCCCATATTCAATTTCCAATACCCCCGCATTTATACAGGAAGTTTTACATCTGAAACCCCCACATGACTATAATATGATCTCATTTGATGTGATATCGCTGTATCTTTCACTGGCACACTCACTCATCTTGGATTCACTGAAACAGTTCCTCACCTTTGAAAAATAAACCAAAAACTAAATAGTACCATAACTCAGTTAACACACCTATGTATTTCTAAGAGTATATTCACGTTTAATTCCCAGTATTATAAACAGATCAGGTACCCCAATGGGTAGCTCTTTTTCTTCCATTGTTTCAGAGTTAGTAATGATAACTTTGGATAAATATATTAATAATAGCTTTTCCTCCGATAGTTATTATTGGAGGAGATATATAGACGATACATTTTGTATTTGTAAGTCTAGCCATAGCCATTTCATCCTCTCAGGCTTAAACTCTTTCCATCCAGACTTAAAAATTCACATATGAATCAGAACAATATAATGCTCTCCCCTTTTTAGATATATTGATCGTTAGTACAGATAGAAGTTATCATACAACAGTATATTACAAACCAAACTATCCCCCCATACACTCATTTTAAATCCTATAGTCCTATATCGCATAAATTTAACATGGTTAGAACTCTCACTAAACGTTTGCATACCCATTGTTCCCTCAATATTTTTGAAACAATAGAAAAATCAAAAATCTTTTCTAATTTAATCTCCGCCGGTTACCCTATTCCCTTCATAGAGAAACATTTATACTCGCAGTACCCGTTTAAATCCACTTTATCCTAAAGATATACATGAACCTTACCATACTCCCCCCATGCAGTTTCCATCTCTAGAATATTAAGAACGCATGGCATCAATACCTATTTCAATAGCCCTCCAGACCATTATACATCCATCAGAAATCCCATAACTAAAACTGCAAACCCTCTCAATCCGGTCGATTCTTGCAGGGCGGTCTACTGTGGGGATTGTTCGTCCACTTATGTGGGAGAGACGGGTAGGTCCGCCTCCGTGAGAATGACGGAACATAACAGAAATATCACTGTAGGTTTGCGAACGTAGGGTCACTTCCCTTTACGCCTCGAAAGCTAAAATTAAAAACAACCGAAGACCGTTGTTTACCACGCGTTTATTTTAAAAGAACGTTTTAGAACAAAAAACAGGCGACTGCCGGCGCGCGCGCGTGGCTGCCGGCGAGAACACTAGTACGTGACTTCCCTGTGCGCGCGCATGCCTGCCGGCGAGGGCAGTTTCACGCGACCGCCCGCCAGCGAGAGAAGCTTTTCCTTAATTACAATGCAAGTCATTAACTATATTTACAGGTTTATATTTTATAACTATTTCACATATTTACAATCACCAACATGGACCGTAAATTTTTAATTTTTCCACATGTATCTCAAACAGGCCATAGTTTCAATTTAATGCATTACCATCACATCAATAATAAACAGCAGAGACTATTCTTTGAATCATTCATATCCATAAAATATAACAGTATAAACCGAAAAATAGATATCCCCGATATATACCATTCCTTTTTTTAAATAATCATACACAGTTTATTTCTTTCTAGCAATTTTTATTTTATTTATAGGTTCATCCTCATTGCTTATTTGCCATTACCTTTTATCGTATTGAAGTCACAATAGTAAAAAAGGTTTAATTTCATATATTTAACGTCCTTAGCACAAATTTAGCATATCAATGCTGTACATACGAAATTTACGTTTACACTTTTCTATTTATTTATTTTTATAAATGCTATTTTTTTTTTCTCTCGTATGCAAAAATACCTTGACTTATAAAAACTCATCTCGTTCTTTTGTTTAGTTATCGTAAAAAGCCTGTAGAAGGACGCATGCGTCCAAAAGCTTGCTAATAAAATTCGCACAAGATACTCCTCTTCAATCTCCCGTTTTATTTTTCTATTTCAACTAAAAGCGTTTATTTTAGTCGATAGATGAAGAGTGTTTACCTGAATAGTTTTGAAAAATAATGACTCTAAGAACAGGGGTATTATCTTGTAGCAATTTCCACTGTTTTGATTTGAAGAGTCGGTTTCATTTACTTCTTATCGCATCACAAAAGTGCAAAACTATTTATTTGTATGCCTGTTTATTAATAGTAACTCCCTCTTTGATAAATTCATAATAGCCCAGACCTTGATTATCGAAAAACACTACAAGCATTACTTTTCCTTTGGACTTGTCAAGATAAACTTTCTTCTTCCTAGGAGAACTTGGTGTGTGCCATTCGAGTGGATGTTTTTGGGTTTGAGGATCAAAAAGAAAGCACGATGTTTCATCACCAGTTATTATTGTTTAAAAATAATCTGAATCATTACACAGGTCTACAAAAAAAACCTTTTTTTTTGCACAAGAGAACCTGATGGTGTTTCTAGTGTAACTTTTCATGCTGAACTCAAAAATCTAATCAGAAATTTCCCCTCACCCATGGTTTTTGCCTGACGATCTTTTTTTAGTATTGGGATAAATACATGCATCCAACATGAAAGAGACTTACGAAAACATGAAACTGCGTTTGAAAAAGATAAAATATGAAAGATACGGTTGGAAAATATGCAGCGATTTGAAAGTCGTTGCTCTCTTGCGTGGATTACAGCTTGGATATACAAAATTTTGTTGTTTTTTGTGTGAGTGGGATAGCAGAGATAGGGAAAGGCATTACATTAAAAAAATCTGTCCAAACCGTAAAATCTTTACTCCAGGATATAAAAATATTGCAAATCTACCCCTGATCGATTCAGAAAATATTTACTTACCACCATTACATATTAAACTGGGATTAATGAAGAACTTTGTCAAGGCAATGGATCGAAATGCCAGTGGATTTGCCTACCTAAAACAAAAATTTTCTAGTATAAGCGAAGCGAAGATTAAAGAAGGCATTTTCGTTGGACCTCAGATTCGAGAATTGCAGCAGGATGGGAATTTTCAAAATAGTTTGAATGAAGTTGAAGCAGCAGCATGGAATTCCTTTAGAAACGTTTGCAAAAACTTCTTAGGAAGTGTCAAGGTTGAAAATTACCGAGACATAGTTAATGATCTGTTGCTTTCCTACAAGGCACTGGGATGTAACATTGCCCTCAAGATCCATTTCCTGCATTCACATCTAGATTTCTTTCCAGACAATCTTGGCGCAGTTAGCGATGAGCATGGTGAGAGGTTTCATCAAGGTATATCAAGCATGGAGAAGCGGTACCAAGGTAAATGGAGTCCCGCTATGCTTGCCGACGACTGCTGGGCACTCAAGAGGGATCTACCACAAGCAAAGTAAAGAAGAAAATCCACTGTCACTGCTTTTCAATAATAAATATGTTTCGTTCATATATGCCTATATATTAACAATATTTCCAAATTCAAGTAGGGGTATTTCAGAAATATTGTGTAATAGAAAAAAACTAATGGTATATTTGGATTCAGGACATGTAGATAAGATGCTATTTCTTTGTGGACAACGAAAATATTTTTTGATAAACCAGTTACGTGAAATTGTTTGCAATTTTTAGTGTATTTATCCCAATACTAAAAAAAGACCGTCACGCAAAAACCATAGGTGATGGGAAATTTCTGATTAGATTTTTAAGTTCAGCATGAAAAGTTACACTAGAAACATAATCAGGTTCTCTTGTGCAAAAATCTTGTTGACCAGTGTTATTTGAGGTTTCAATTAAATCTTTGCAAATTGATGATCTGGTTTCTCTTTGTTAATCTGGTATATTTCGTGGGACAAAATAACACAATTTTTTTCATGTTTAAATTTTCATCAATAATTTATTGGCAACTACCATACGAAATTGCAAGTATTTCTGAAATATATTGTTAAGAACGGGGTAATTAAAAAGCTCGTGGAGGAAAAGAAAAACCCCCTTTTTAACAAAATAAAAACTTTAACCTAAAGTTTGATATTGGTTTGGGCTGCCTTGGGTGTTCAAGCAAGAAAAAAGGAAGACAACAAAAGGTTACACATATAAAGTTTTGTTTAATGTTAGCTATAAAATGAAGGATAAAAAATATATGAAAAACTTATTATTTTTGTGTATTCCAAAATTTGCATGCAACTTAAATGTTTTTTAACAAAAGAAAATATATAAAATGATGATATTGACGAAATAAAAAAAAAACTTAGTAAAGATAAGAAAAGAAAAATACAAAAAAATATGCTAGATTAACATAAAAAACATATATCAATTTTAGGAAATAAAAGCGTGTGAGAGAGTGCTTACCAAAAACAGTTCCTCTCAGTTGTTAGGTCGGCTTGCCCGAGTCCCCCTGCCTTGGAAGCACAATTCGTCGTCCTCGACGAACTTCCTGGTATCTTCAGATGAAGCACAATTCGTTGCCCTCGACGTACTCCAACCACTATGAGAATCTCTCAAAGATTCGTCTCGGCTTCACCTATCTTTGAGATCTCAGCCACTCAGTCCCTTCTCAGACCGCTTGTATGGTCGTTTATGGAAGATGGACGAAGATCCCGGAGCTCATCTTGGGAAAGCCCCCGCGAGGCTTTTTTCTTGTCTACACGGCACAGCTGTGACACCAACTCTGCTGCCCCCGCGCCCTGACCTTTTTTGACCCCTCCGCCCCTCCGATTGGTCGGTGGGTACTTGGACTGTCCATCCGGCCGGTGGACGCTTACATTCTCTCGACTTGCGGTGTGTGAAAAGAGGAAAAGAAACAGCAAAAAATAGATTCCCCTTCGCTGAGGGGTCACACACACAAAAAAAAAACAAAAATATGAAAATAGTTGTAATACTTACATACAAGGTATGTCCCATAAGTTCCCGGACTGGGTCCATAAAAAAATAAATAAATGAAAAATGTAAATAAATTTGACTGTTTATTATAGAAAAAATATCTGGCAACACGGTGGTACCAATATCGAGTCGGTAGGTGCGCGCGCGCCGAGGTAATTCTAATTTATTTAAAGGTCACACCTAGCGCTGCGGCGATTTTACGATGGAAAAAAAATTGAAGCAGAGGATTTGCATAGAATTTTGTGTGAAACTTCAAATATTAGCAACCGAAACTTTTGAAATGCTTAATAAAGCATTCCCCAATGACGCCCCAAAGAAAACAACTGTTTTTGAATGTCATTCTAGATTTAAAGCTGGCCGAATTTCCATTGAAGATGCTCCTCGTCAAGGACGCCCAAAATTTCAAAGTACTGATAAAATGTGCAAAAAATCACCGATTTGATAAAAGAAAATCCTCGAACCACTTTGCTGGAGCTAGAGCAAGACACAGGCATCTCTAAAACAACGATTGGAAAGATCATAACCGAAGATTTGAAGCTCAAAAAGACTCCTGCAAAATGCATCCCAAAATTCCTCACTAATGAGCAAAATCTGTGTCGGCTTGCAACCTGTGAAGACATGTTTAAAATGACAAGAACAGATCCGGAATGGAAAGACAAGATAATCACAGGCGATGAGACATGGGTCTATGGCTATGACCCTGAAACCAAGCGTCAATCTGCCGAGTGGAGAGGTCAGGGTGAGCCTAGACCCAAAAAATCCAGGATATTGAAATCCAGAAACAAGGTGTTGCTGGTCGCTTTTTTGGATAACAAGGGCATTGTTCATCACGAGTATCTTCCTGCAGGCCAAACAGTTATTAAGGAAATGTATTTGAGCATTCTTCGCCGTCTAAGGGAAGCGATTCGAAAAAAAAAGGCCAGAAAAATGGACTAATGGTGACTGGATCCTACACCATGACAATGCCCGCCCTCACACAGCGCACTTGGTGACGAGTCTTTTGGCGAAAAACGGGACAGAAATCCTACCTCAACCACCCTATTCTACAGACATCGCACCAAATGACTTTTTCCTGTTCCCCAAACTCAAAGCAGTTCTAAAAGGAAGACATTTTGACACCAGGGAAGACATAATAGAAAAATCGCTGCTGGCATTGAAGAGCATTCCAAAAGAGGCCTATAAAAACTGTTTCGACAATTGGGAGAAACGATGGCGCTGGTGCGTTGAAGCAAGGGGGGATTACTTTGAAAAGTTTTAATAAAAAAAAATTAAAAAAATCTTACCTTTTTTTTTATGGACCCAGTCCGGGAACTTATGGGACATACCTTGTATATACATACAAAATGCCATGAGTTCTAACATACCCCCACCTTTTCTTTGTGTGAAAACAAAAAAAAAACAAGGAAATGGGCTCTCTCCTTTCTTTTGTCACTGATTCAAAACATCAGGATCAAACCTTATTGGTTTGCGGACTTCACGTCCGGATCTTGTTTTGATCGTTAGAGGTTTTTATCCCCAGAGGCCTTTTCAGGAGTTTCCTCAGAGGAAATCTCAAGGGGAAACAGTCTCTGTACAGGGCGTAGACATTCGCCTGTTGATGTCTTGACTCTGGCAACCCTTTTCACCCCTTCTTTTCCTATGTAAAGTTTTACTATTTTTCCAAAAGGCCAGAGAATTATTTTAGTGTTGTCCTGGCCTATAAGGACTAAATCCCCTTTTTTTATGCATCGCTCCCTTTTATTTTCGGCCCGTTGCATCAGTACCCCCAAATATTCCTTGCGGAATCTCTTATTAAGTTCCTCATTTAGTTTACTCAAAATCTTGTATTTTCTGGTGAAAGAATTCACTCTTATTTTTTCTAGCTCCGGAAACTCATTGTTTGCGTTAGTCTGCAGAAACATTTGAGGGGTCAAGGGAATGAGGTCTTGGTCATCTTCCGATATATATGAAAGAGCTCTATTGTTGACAATACTCTCTACCTCACATAAAGCAGTTTCAAGTTGTACATAATTCAATTTACTAAATCCGAGCATACGAACAAATAAACTCTTAACAACCCTTACCAATCTCTCCCAAAACCCTCCCCACCAAGGCGCTGAGGGAGGGATAAAAATCCATTGGATTATTTTTACACTCGATTCCCTTTCAATCTCCCCCCAATCCAAGCGTTTAAGTAATTCGTTTGTTTTTGAGAAATTTGTCCCGTTATCACTATATATTTTTCCGGGACGTCCACGCCGACAAATGAATATTTTTAGAGCTAACAAAAAAGTGTTTGCCTCTAATGTTCTCACAATCTCTAGGTGGACAGCTCTGTAAACAGCGCAAGTAAATAAGGCCACCCAAACCTTGCTGCCACCTTTAACCCTTAACTGGACGGGTGAATTTTTCTTACGTAACTGGACGGGTTGGGTAGATTCAACCCACTTATGTTACTTTATGAAATAAGCGCTAAATAATGATTGAATTCAATATTTAAAAAAATATTTAATTAATATATAGGTAATATACAGATTTTGACTTTTAAAAATTCTGAATAAAACCTATTTACAGTTTTCACAAATTTATAAGAAATGTTTTTGCAAACGCCTAGTTGACATACAGAGCAAAGGGTTTTTATTTTTTACTGCGTTTTTTGATGGACATTTGTAGCACTTTTTTGGAGTATCAGATTGTTGTGGCATCGTAGTTTCAATTTGGTTTACTTGAACCATCATTCTTCTTGAATTGTCGTCTGTAATTCCAGTGGGAGAGAATTGAGAATACGTGTGGCCAAGTGTTCATCAGTCAATGCTCTCCCAAGATCAACAATGAAGTGACTCCTTTCGTGTTTACCCTTTTTATCAATCTGATAACCGATTTTTTTTTGGCAACATGGTAGACTAAAGTGGTTGTTCCAGAGAAACCAAAAATAGATGTTCCTGATTCTCTATTAGGGTGCGGTTGAAATTGCGGTGAATCTAAGGTTTGTTCTCTTTCTAATCTTTTCTAAATATGTAAGGCCATGTTCTTTCAACTTATCAACTAATTCTACTGAAGTGAATCAATTGTCTGCTGGAATATTTCTTCCAAAGTGTGGTCAACTAATCTCTAAAAACATATATATTTTGGACTGGCAGGGATAGTTCTCTCTGTTGACTTGATTGATAATTCTACTTATTCAAAGAAGAATTATCAATTGTTCAAAGAAAGAATTGTTATTTTATAAAAGGAAGCTAAAAATAGCGGAAAATAGAAACTCAAGTATAAGCAACGAGCTAACACTGACACGAAAAATTCTCACGCTTCTGGACGGGCTGGGCGGAATCCGCCCCTACCCGTAAATTTAACCCCCCTCCCAAAACTGACATTTATAAACGATGGATGGAAAATGTTTGTATCACTGTAAAATTAGAATACACGAAAGCTGGTAGCTCTAGGTAAACGATAAATATATTTTTTTCCTATATTAAGTTTATGCATGGGCAGAATCTACCCAACCCGTCCAGTTAAGGGTTAAGATGTAGCGGTCCCAACAGATCCACACCTGTCACCTCGAAGGGTTTGCCTAACCCTATTCTATTAGTCGGCAAAGCCGCGCCAGGAGTCTGAATAGGTTTATGATTATGCCTCCTACATATCACACATTTTCCAATTATTTGTTTAATCAATCTGCGACCACCAATGATCCAGAATTTCTCTCTCAATTGTGAAAGAATGAATTGGGCCCCTCCATGCCCATTTTGTTGGTGTATTTCACGAACCATCTGTTCCACCAAAGGATGATTACGAGGTAGTAAAATAGGTCGTTTAAACACTTCTGAATCTTGTCCATGTAGCAGTTTCGTCTCAACGCACCACAAAACTTCGACGGATTTAATAGTCTTTAATCCATTTTTCGGAGCCTGTTTTCCTAGGAAAGTCCCTTGTTGAACCAATTTCAACAGCTTCCTTTCGGCCCTTTCTAACTCTATTACTTTCAAATTTCCCCTTTCAGTGGGTATTCTTCTCGCATTGTCCAAGAATCTTAAAACCCAAGTCATAATCCTAATGTTTAGGCTATACTTGGATCTTCTATCTAGGAACCATCGATTTGCCTCGACAATGAGAGTGATGTGGGCCTGTAAGGTTTTTCTTTTTTCTTTGATGATCTCTTCCTCATCAGTAGTCGGTTCAAAACTAGGCCAACTCTCCTTTTCCCCTTTGAGCCATTTAGGACCCTCCCACCAGTTGGTCGAGACAAATTGTACGATAGAGCACCCTCGAGAAGGCAAATCCGCTGGATTTAATTTTCCGTAAACAAACACCCAGTTCTCATTATTGACAGTGTCTCGTATTTCCTGTACTCGGTTTCTTACAAACATATTCCACTCATTTTTTCTCTTGAGCCAAGCCATAACGGTTGAGGATTCGGTCCATAAAGTAACAGGGCAACTATTTGTTAAGGCAGTCGAAATAGATTTAACGATCTAAAACGCAGGCCAAAAGTTCTAACCGAGGAATGGTTACCCTCTTGGTTGGCGCAAGCCTAGACTTGCTCCAAAGCAGAGACAAATGTACTCCCCCCTGCACTTCACTTCTCATATATGCCACTGCTGCCTGCATAAGCTGATTTACTGGCATCGCAGAAGACGTGTATTTCATTCTTATTAGTTTGATCAAACCAAATATGCCTGGGTATTTTGATTGCACTTAATAGCCCAATTTGGAAGAACCATGTTCTAAACTCCCGATCCATATCTTCGGGTAATTGAGAATCCCATCCAATTTTCAACTCCCAGGACCTCTGTAATAATAGTTTAGGAGGCAAAAATATAGGACTATAAACTCCCAAAGGATCAAAAACTTGCTGAATTTTAGAAAGGATAATCATCTTGGTTAGTCTACGGGGGAGATCCTTTTCAATAGAAACATAACAATTAAGTACATCTACTTTGTCTCACACAAGTCCCAACACCTTGGTAGTAGTTCCTTTTTCCTCCTTTGAATTACTCACTGGTAAATTAAATTCCCACTCACGCAAGTCCATTTTTGCCATTTCCATGATGATGACAGCTATATTCTGGAATTGTTGAACCTCCTCCTGAGAGGAGAGGGATGTTACCAAATTATCCATATAAAAGGATCTCGCCATAGTCTTTGCGATTTCAGCTGCCGGACCTTGTACAGAATTCAGATGATGATCAATAACTGCACACAAGATGAATGGACTACAGTTAAGCCCAAATACCACACGTTTATGTCTAAAAACGGTTAACTTCATAGGGTCAGTTTGATCCCACCAAAGGAAGCTAAGAAAGTCCTGGTCTTGAAGCTGCACTGTAATCATCTGAAATGCCTTTCGAATATCGGCTAGAACACCAATACCCTTTTCTTTAAACCTAATTAATATTTCAGATATTTTTTCCAAAAGGTTAGGTCCCTTTTCTAGATAGTCATTCAGAGAAAGACCATTATACGACCTGCAGGAGGCATCGAAAACAGGACGAAGAGGCGTCGTCCTACTTTCAGCCTTGAACACCGGCCTATGCGGTAAATAATGGCCCTTATTTTGAGGCCTATTCTCCACTATCCTCTCAATTAGGCCCTCTCTCTCCCATTCTTGAAGAATAGTAGAATATTCAATAACCCTTTTCTCCTTCCTTAACTTACTAGTGCATGCTTCCAATCTCCTCTGCGCTATTTCTAAATTCGAGGGTATATTATTTCTCTCGCATTTCCATGGTAGCGCGACTAAATATCGTTAATCTTCATCCCTCTTTATATTTTTTATAAAATGTTCCCTTAGTTCAGTTTCCCTTTTCCTTTTTGAGACAACTTCGATGGGATCTTGGATTCCCAAGACATCCAGCTCCCAAAGATCCTTCAAGTTGTTTCTTGCAACCAACATATTCAATGCAATTTGGACCTTATCCTCCTTACACACCACCGGAGATTGCCCCATAAGCGTCCATCCTAATTTGGTCTCTACGGCAGTTAGGTCCTCTCCTAGATGGACGACCTTCCCGGTCAGTAATTGTTCAAAGTAGTCACTACCTATTAAAATATTTATTTCCTCATTTCTGAAATTTGACGTGTGAATATAGATCTTTTTCCGTTTTAATTTGTATAACAAACGTCCTCTTGGAATCGGCGGTATCTTTGAACAAATTTCTGGTTGATCGAGGGCGACTATGTCTACATCAATTTTATTGGTTAGACTTCCCAGTTTCAAAACATATTTTCCATGCAACGCCTCCTTCATATTTCCTCCCCCGAAAATAGATTTTTCCAAACTTATCTCTCCTATTTTGTTAAAACCCAGTTTTTCGACAATAGATCTCTTTATATAGGAGTAGTGACTTCCGGTGTCAAATAACACTTTGACTTCCTTAGTCTCTTTAGCCCTGTTCAATTTCGCCACGGAAGTCAATAGTAAGATGGCATTGGCGCATGTTCGCGCAGACATATTAACACCCGTGCATGTTGCATTTCCATCATTAACAACCTTAGATTTTTCACCTTTGAAACTGTTGTTTCCTCTTTGCCTCAAGGCAATTTTATTGCAAAAGATATACAGATGATCTTTTCCGCAATTTCTACATTTTATGTCCGCTCGGCATTCCCTTTTCAGATGGTTACCCTTTAGACACTTAAAGCAGACTCTAGCCTCCTTTATCTTTTGATCCCTCTCGCTAGGTGTAAGCCGCGAGGCAACAAAACATCTACTACTCAGGTGATTATCCCTCTGGCAGAATATGCATTTTCTCTTAAATGCGCTGCCGAATAAATTGGAGACAGTGGGCGGTGTCTTCCGAGGAGTCTTTAACTGAAAACCTGTGGCCCTCATTGAGCTATTACCCTCAAAATTCTCCTTAGCAAATACCATTCGCTCAGCACCCTTCACCTCATCCCGAAGGAAGTCCATCAGAGCCTGAAGTCTACCGCTGGCATCGCTCTTATCTCCATTCTCCGCTCATTCTTCTTTTATCCCATAGCCCACAGCAGGATTCCTCTGCCACACCTGAATAATGTCCAATGGCAGACTCGATTCAACCAATAGGTAGAGAAACACGCCTGCCATCTCTGTGTTAACACCCAGTGATTCCAGGTTCTTTAAGTGAGCCGTTAGATCATCGTAGATCTCGTCAAGAGGAAGGTTATCTTTCCTTGCATTAGAAACAACCAGTTTCAACAGTCTCCTTATGTAGTGTTCTATGAGAAGGTTCTTATCTCCGAATCGATCTTTTAGGGCTTGTATTACCTTGGGATAATTATCTTCAGTTATAGGGTAACTGCACACAAGACGTTGAGCTCTGGATCCCTCGACTACCGCTTGTAGCAGATAGTGAAATTTATCTACATCACCAAGAGTTTCATCGTCATTGATTTTACTAAATTGCCCCCACCATGAGAGCCAATCCTCTAGGTTGCCCTTAAATTTTGGTAGCTCCACTTTTGGCAACCTAATATTTCTTTTAGATTCGGTATTTACAACCGAATTCGCCGCGGACTCCACCAATGAGCCGTCGACCCTAACCCTCGCGGTTTCACACCGAGACAAATATTTATTTTCTATGTCAAACATCCCTTGAACCTAGTTTTCACAACCCTCGAATTCTTCTTCGATTTTGACCTCCGTAATGGTTTCATCCTCCTGAAGAAGCCCATGATACCTTGAATCAATTTCACTTATTTCCTTAGAAAGAGCACAAATTCGGTTATATTTAGCTCTATATTTTTCTGTATCGAAATCTGGCCTTTCTATTTCAGTCCAAAACTCGGTGGACAGCCGAGTAAAAATAGCTCTTTTGGGGGCTCTAGCCCTTTTAAAGATATCAATATTCTGCATTATTTACTGTATAATTTTTCTCGAAACCTTTCTTTTTTTTTCCTTTTCTCGATTTGATCAGCCAATGCAGCCCACCCGGAGACGCCAAAAATAAAAATGTTAAGAACGGGGTAATTAAAAAAGCTCGTGGAGGAAAAGAAAAATTCGGAACGCTCCACAAACCCCCTTTTCAACAAAATAAAAACTTTAACCTAAAATTTGATATTGTTTTGGGCTGCCTTGGGTGTTCAAGCAAGAAAAAAGGAAGACAACAAAAGGTTACACATATAAAGTTTTGTTTATGTTAGCTATAAAATGAAGGATAAAAAATATATGAAAAACTTATTATTTTTGTGTATTCCAAAATTTGCATGCAACTTAAATGTTTTTTAACAAAAGAAAATATATAAAATGATGATATTGACGAAATAAAAAAAAAAACTTAGTAAAGATAAGAAAAGAAAAATACAAAAAAATATGCTAGATTAACATAAAAAACATATATCAATTTTAGGTAATAAAAGCGTCTGAGAGAGTGCTCACCAAAAACAGTTCCTCTCAGTTGTTAGGTCGGCTTGCCCGAGCCCCCCTGCCTTGGAAGCACAATTCGTCGTCCTCGACGAACTTCCTGGTATCTTCAGATGTAGCACAATTCGTCGCCCTCGACGTACTCCAACCACTATGCGAATCTCTCAAAGATTCGTCTCGGCTTCACCTATCTTTGAGATGTCAGCCACTCAGTCCCTTCTCAGACCGCTTGTATGGTCGTTATATATTGCCAACCCCTTGAATAAAAGTAAAATGTCAAATGAGTTATTAATTAACCCTATATTGATCATCCTTATGGTTCAGTAACATGTGAAAATAAGGCCAACAATTGAATAATCTTTTGAAAAAATCAAATTTTAAACGCTAATATTCACATAGGCCACAAATTTTGATACCAGCTACATGCGTTCATTTTTACTATGGTGTGATTTCTACATCATGGATCTGTAGATACATTATGATCTCTCCAGAGTTTAAGGAAGCGAACAGAACTTTCACAATACATAAATATCAACGCCAAAGCCAGAGTTATGAGAGCATGTTGCAGTGTAATGTTGACCTGCAGGATGGGAAAAAAAGCAATATTATTTCCAAAGACTTTAATTTGAAGAGTATTATGAAACGTTAAAAATATAATCTTAACTTTTAAAGCATGAAAAAAAAGCTATCTTAATTTGAATAAATTTAGTCTTAAAACAAACATCATGTAAAAGTATGCACCAATCGAAATTATTTATTAGCGCTAACAGTGCTGGCCCCAGCGGTAAAAGACTGAAGCTAAAGCTTCATGGGTTGGTAGTTTTTTTTCATAGTACATTAACTTAACAATATTATCCATGTCTTTCTAACATACATTTTTAAAAATAAAATGCATAAAAATAATGCAATTCTAAAAATCATACATGAAGCGTTTATTAAATTAAATAGGAGAGAAATAGTGTTCCAAAATATATTTTTTTTTGAAAAACTTTGACCTTTATTTTTTTACAAATACTTAAGGTACATAACTCAAACCAATTTTTTTATAAATTCTGCAAACAAATATAATTTCAAAAAATTACTGAATGAAAAATTGTATAGAAACAACTATAATACATTTCTGTATATATTATAAATATGCAGAATTAACTTTCTGTTCAATATTTTAGAGTCATAAAAATATTAATGGTGTAAAATTCAAAACAGAAAAGTTATTCTGATTAATGCACTGAGCTATCATAAGGTGTGTTGCAGGCTAATAAAAACTTAATTTGAACCAGAAATGTTGACATCATAAAAATAACAATTCTCTAGAATAGGGTTATGCCAATGAATTAAATGGACAAAAAAACAAAATAAGGTAATAAAGCTTTATTGATGAAACTACGGTAGAGCAATAATGATTAACCAAATATTGACAAAATATATTTACAAAAGTCAAGCTTCCAAAATTCATTATTCGAAGAAATATCTTTAACAATTGTCAAAATCTAGATCAAAGCCCTTTGATAAACAATATTGCGTGTCTTGCTAAAAGTAGAACTAAAAAAAAAATTATTGGGCTGGAAACACGGGAGCATTCTACATAGCGCCATGCGAGAAACAGGGAGACTCAAGACTCAAGCACACTAACTACTTGCAATGTTTGACCCGGAAGATTTATTAAATGTCATAGTAGAGGCAACCATAACTGGGAATTGCAAGCGTCTAAACTTAAAAGGCAGAACATTTGGAATAATAGGTATTCTAGGAATCAGGACCTCTTCCCCTCGAAAAGAGCCAGTTAAAATTCGAGCCTGGAGAACCTTAGTGCCCATTCGAGTGATACATAATCTAGTGCCATTGCAGAGATGGGGTGGATCAAGGTTTAGTATTAAAATTACTGGCACACCAACTTTTAGTACAATTTTGTGTGGTGTATCAGACAATTCCAGTGAATCCAAAAATTCAGGCGATACGACACAGATTCATCAGGATCAACCATTGTATTAATTGTTCTATAGACTTTGCTTTCACTCCCGGTTTAAATTTAATATTTTATTATTTATTTCTCTCACAGTGCTATTTTTGAGGGCTAAAATAGTGCGCACACATAACCATTCTTCAGATCAATAGTTTACACTTATATTAGGAAAAACCTTCTCATACAGACTTTCTGAAGATTCCACCACTTGGCAGAGAGTATTTGAAAACTGGATGTTCCCCTCGGAATAAGTTTCTAGTCGCCTTTCTCATATATTTAAGAGTTCGTCTGCAAATTGTGCAGCAGTGGTATCATTATGGAGTTGAACATTCATGTTGACTATGAGATGCATTTTCACAATATGGCTCCAAAGATAAGAAGACTTTAGATAGGCATTCAGCTCATCAGTAGGTGTACCACTCGTGCCTACTGGAAGAGTCTGTCGGAAATCACCGGCCAAAAGCACTACTAAACCACCCATGGGTTGTGGATCACGGATATCCTGTAATGTCCGATCAAGGGCTTCCAAGGCAATTTTATGGGCCATGGTACACTCTTTCCAAACCAGCAACTTACATCTACGTAAGAGTGATATGCTATACGGCGATATGCTAGGAACCATGTCGCAAGACCGTTTTGTGGCTGGAATCAAGTCGGAAAGCCTGAAAAAGAAGCTACTACAAGAGGACGACGATGTCACCCTGGATAAAGTTTTTGCAGTGGCGAACTCGTTCGAACTGGCGGAGATAAATACAAGAGAATTACAAGATAAATTAGTGGCCAAGATATCCCCTGTGAATGGAAAGGATAAAAAGGGTGAGTACAATAATAGTACGGCGCAGCATAGGCCTTTCAGGCAAAGAGGAGAAATAATGCGTATAGATGTGGTGAAAGACATTCACACGTGGCCTCTGTTTGCCCTCATAGAACAAAGACCTGTTTTAAAATGTAAAAACCTGGGAAATTTAAGTAGGTCTGTAAAGCTAGTGAAAAATGTGGGGATGTAAATTTATACAAGAGGACTCTATATATTCTGTACAAGGCGAAACTGATGCCACAATAAATTTAACAGTAGATGATTATTCTTTGTGCTTTAGAATAAATACAGGAAATCCAGTTACGTGTGTGTGTGTTGTGTGTGTGTGTGTGCGTGTGTGTGTTAATACCTAAATATATCGTATAATAATTATTGGCAAGGTAAAAATTATTTCCAACAAATTTAAGATTAAAATCCTTTTGTGGTAAATCAATAGAGATTATAGGTCAAAGAAATATTTTTGTAAAAGAAGCCAACCAATAGTTACGATTAATAGTTGTAAATGTAAAAATCCAGGTAATTTTATTATGAAGAGAATGACTTAAACAATTAAAACTTGATCATTCTAGATTGTTTAGCATTAAAAATTTAAATAATGAATCTAATCGAAATAATTTTGATGGATAGGTATGCAGATTCATTTAACAAAATTTGGGCTGTCTCTAAAGGATGTTAGAATAAATTTTAATTAAAAAAAAGATGTGACTCCTGTGTTTTGTAAGGCCAGAAGTTAAACTTCATCTCTAAAAAACAAATTAGATAATGAAAGTGTTCGTTTAGTGAATTCTGGCGTTTTTATAACCTATAGTTCATGCAAATTGGGGCCGCTCCAATAGTACCGGTATTAAAAAAGGATGGTAGTGTAAGGATATGTGGTGATTTTAAATGTACAGCTAATAAAGCAATAGAATTAGATAGGTATCCCCTTCCATTGTTCGATGAGATCTTTTCAAAATTATCTACAAGCACCGTACTTTCGACTCTAGACCTATCACAGTGTTATTTGCAAGTAATGTTAGTGGAAGAAGCCAAAGCTGTTGTTAATATAAACACAACAAAGGGGGTTGTTTTCTTATAAAAACTACCATATGGTACCAAATAAATTTCAGAGGATTATGGAGGTATATTTGCTGATTTGCCAGGTGTGGCCTGCTACATATATTATATTTTGGTTGCATAAAAATAATTTGAAGATCATGAGCAAAAGTTGGATCTAGTGTTTAGAAGAATGCTAGAAAAAGGTTTATGTTAAACAGAGATAAATATAAATTTAAAAGGGATTCGGTGAATCTTTAGGGTTTAAAATTGATAAATATGGACTGCATCCCTTAGAAAATAAAATTGAAGCAGTGATAGAGGCGCCTGAACCTAAAAAAAAAAAAACGGTACCCTCAACTAGAAAAGGAAGCGTTGAGCATAACTTATGGCGCTGAGAAATTCAGACAATACTTACTGGGACGAAAATTTGTATTGATCACAGTCAACCGACCCTTAATTCATATATTTTCACCTCAGAAACTAATTCCCATTATGTGCAGCATCCAGAATTAAAAGATGGAACTTAATATTAGCTGTATTTAATTATACTGTGGAATTTCGAAAAACTAGTGATAATTCCAATGTTGACGCATTGTCACGTCTTTCTTTAGAATCGAGTGTCAGGGAGTCTCTTGATGAAGACCAGGTACTTCTTCTCAGGAAGTTGAATGAGGTACCGTTCTCTTTTAGGGAGGTGGCATATGAGACGTCCCGAGATAAATACTATCTATAGTATTAAGGGATGTTAGAGTAGGCAACTGTGTGTGTGTGGGAAATTCACAAGGGTACCGATGGGGAATCCACTAGCTCCTTATTATAAGATCAAAGAGGAATTAATTTTATAGTTTGGTTGTCTTCAATGGCGGGAAAGAGTGGTAATTCCCCAAAAATAAGGCATGAAATGCACATGGGGATTGTTAAAATGAAGATGATTGCCAGACGATATTTTCTGGTGGCCAGGCATAGAGAGTAACATCGAGGAGTTAATTGGAGAATGTAGAGTATGCCAAGAATCGGTAAGCATGCCCCCGGCTACCATCTCGGAATGGACTTGGCCCGAAAAACCGTGGCATCGACTTCATCTAGATCTAGAGGGTCCATTCATGGGAAGAGTATTTTGGTTCTCGTGGACGCATACTCAAAGTGGATAAAAAATGTATCCTCAAAGATATTACTAGCAAAGCGATTATAAGTCATCTTAGAGAAAATTTCGCCAGATTTGGATTGCCCGAATTTTTGGTTACAGATAACGGAAGACAGTTTGTCTCCGGTGAATTCAAGTAATTTACCAAATTGAACGGTATACGGCACACTAAAACTAGTCCGTATAATCCTAGTACAAATGGTTTAACTGAGAGATATGTAAGAGAGTTTGAAAACTCATTAGAAAGAATAATGTGAAGAAAATGATTTTAGAAACGAATCTACAAAGATTCTTATTTGCTCATAGAACATTTCCCCGAACTGTAATAAAGGAATCCCCTGAAGAACCTTAATGAAGAGAAATTTAAGATAAATATTCTCGAATTTAATACCAAAGATGGGAAATCCGCGAGAGGTCTTTCATGAGGCCGTAAGAAGGCAGAAGCAGTTTACTACAGGTTGCGAGGTTTATTTCCGCAACTATGCAACTGGACCTAAATAGAAAAAAAAGGTACCATTTTGAAATTATTGAACTGCCGTCACTACCTTATAGGATGCTACCAGAAACCTAAACATTCTTAGAAGGCTATGTGGAAAAAATTGGAGAGCAAAACCTAAAATTCTCAGAACAACATATATCACCTTAATAAGGCCAATAATGGAATATGCAACACCCGTCTGGGCCCCTCAAGTTCATCACTAAAAATAAGACTAAACAGTGTTCAAGCAAAAGCGGCCAAAATAATCACTGGTGCTGTTTCATCCACCAACAATGAGAAAATTCAGAGAGAATGTGGCTAGACCTACTCGAAAGCAGAAGACAATTAAAAACAATAAAATTCACCAATAGCTTAAAAAGTAAAGAAACCGAACATACATCCCATAGAACCTATTTAAACTGAAACAAAAAGAAAGATTCTAAAGGTCTTCAACACTTCAGTACGACAACAATATTAGAAAGGGCATAAATATGAAACATAATGAATTTCAAATTCAAGAAGAACCAATATTTCCTACCCATTGCCATCAAATGTAATAATCGATCTTAACCTGAATGAATCCTGCAATAAAAAAGTGAACAAAAACATACTTAAAAAGAAATGATTTGACAGAATTGGTTTATGCGATCAGAGAAATTATTTAACAGCATATGCAGATGGATCATCAGACCTTACCTTTGTAATGGGGGGGCCTGAATTAACATAATACTGCAAGATGGAAAACACATCAAAATCAAAGAAGGAGAATGAAAGATATCGTCAAACTTCACTTGTGAACTGACAGCTATCTGGAAAGCTCTTGATGTATGCCTTAACCAACCATCCCTGCATCAAGCAGAAGGAATTTTGATATAGAGCGACTTCATATCCGATCTAGAAGCAATTCAGAAGGGCAATAATAAAATAAAACAGAAGATACACTCGTTACTTACCCAACTAGAATCATTGGAGAATAACTGCATTCTACAATGGATTCCCGCCCATCCTGGGATCGGGAATAATGAAATGGCAGTTGAATTGGCAAAGTAGGCCAAAAAGTTGACCCAAAGGAAAAAACAAATGTCATTATTTGACGCTAATGCTTTTGCAACATACAATATAATTAAACAAAAAATAAGAAAAGATCAAAATGTGAAATAAACTCCGAGAGAAAAATTACAAAACTATAGAAAGACTTAAAACAAAACACTATAAAGGAATGGCAATACATCCAGATGGCACAAAAACCTATAGAACTTGCAACAAGTGTCCTGGTGTAGAACTAACACCTACCCACATAATCTCATGCCCACAGTTTTGCAGAAAATTGACATAGATACAGAGCAGCAGCTTTACACACCCAAGATAGTGGACATTGCTGCTGCTGTGATAGAGATGCATGGAGACATCTGAGACTCTTTATTGGACACGACAAAAACAACAACGGCATTCCAGAGTAAAATAAATCATCAAAGATAGATAAATATTTTTCAAATGAATTAAAATAAATATAATCGATACTGAGAGAGAGTTGAATTAAAAAAAATTATATTATCTTCGAAATTTATCTTTTTTTTTGCTACATATTTAATTTGCATATTCTTATTTTACATATCTCAGATTTTATTTATAATTCGTCAACCAATTCTTCTACTTTTGGCGATATGGTGTTTTATTAATTTACCAATTGATATCATTAGGGTTCTTTCCTGGTATTCTAAAAGGAAAAATACGTGTCGATCAGTTATATTTTTCAATTTATCAAACAATTTGGCCGCTGAATCTCCGATTCTGGTAGAGCGCCATCTAGCGAATAAAATTGTAACTAAAATCAATTTTGATTTTTTTTCATTATTTGCCATAAAATATCCCATTGCGTCCTGAACACAATGATGTTTACCGCATTGTTATAGCTCAAATATTCGCGGAGTTATTAATTTTTAAAGTTGTGCGGGACTTTTGGATCATCCTGTATTTATTCACTCGGGCCGCCGTACAATCTCTTTTTCTTCGCGCGCGCCCTCCTATTGGTTGGCACGCCGCCAGGGAATGCGGGTTTCCGCCGCCGGGTTGCCGGTTGATTTTCGCAGCTGCTTCAGCACACACACACCGAGACGGCCGGCCGCGCTTTTCTCGGGCTCCGCCCTTTTCCGTCTTGGCGGTTGGATAAGGTTTGGCAAGTATGTCAAATTTGATACTGTCTGAAAGCCACCTGAAAGATGATTGTGTCCCCGAAAGGTACAGCCTCGAGCTTCAAACTAATGCAGAGATATCTGCGAAAATCAAATTGTAAGATACATTCTCTTTTGAAATGCAGGAAACTGCAAATGATGTAAATTCGCCTGCTGGCAAAAGCTATGCAAATTTTGCCACGTCGAAAAAATCGCGACTGAGACGCCTTCATTCGGCGCTGTAGGGGCATATAAGATCTGGAGGACATATTGGATGATAAAGTTTCGGAAAATAAGGATGGCTACACCGTGGTGCAAAAAAGAAAAGGCGCCGCGGCTCGGGAGCATCAGGCATTACAGCGGCGCAGTCCAACAGCGCCGGAACCACCGGAGCTATTCGGCGATGGCGATCGTCGGGAGGATGAAAACCGCGAGTGCAGGAGGTGAAGACCAAGAGGGCACATATCGCGGAAGCCAGAGCGCGGCAAGCGTCCTCCACCCAGAAGCAATGTGTCTATATAGAGCACTGCCCTGAATTCGCGCCTTACCATTTCCTGCAGGCGATAGATAAAGTGGTCGGAGGGGCCAAACATATCATCCAGCTCACCAGGATGAATGGCCACGTCCTGGTGGTTCTGACCAGCAAAACCCTTGCGGAACGCCTCATTGACGAGGAGCCTGAAATTGAGCGTGATCCTCAGGACCTTCCCCTTCTGTAAAATGTCAGAGAAACTAACCATCGGAAATATCCCTTTCTACGTGGAGGATGCCGTCATCATCGACGCCCTGCAGTCTTATGGGCGTGTTACCTCCATCGCCCCCAAGCAACTTTAGCTGGGGAGTATGGCTACACTGACGGCCGCCGTGATGCCTACATCCTCCTCCACGACGGCATAAAAATCGAGAAGCTGCCTACCCGCCTCGACATCCAAACTAAAAACGACACCTTGCCGGCGTTTCTGACCTTCGGAATAAGGTGCTCCAAATGCAACAACCATGGTCATCGCAGAACCAACAGTCCCATGCTTGCAAGGCAGACCATCGGCCCCAAGCAAGCATCATCATTCTCCTCCATTGATGTCCCATCACCGACCGCGCCCCAGCTGCCCAGCCAGCTAGCACCCGCGCCTTCTGCACCAGCACCCCCTGCAGCATCTGTGGAGGTACTAAGTAATGGCCCCGCAGCCCACACTCCGCCCCGTCGCTCCACCGCGCCTCACCCTGCTAAACAGCGTCCGCCTCATCCCATGAAGAGGAATCAGCTCCAGCTGTTGTAGCCCCTCCGCTTCCACTACCTGCCCCGACGACCCATGAGCTCCAGACCGCCTCTGCGCCCATTGAGGACGGACGAGGAACGCAAGAATCAGATAAGAGAGATTCTCGAACAAAGTAACGATGTAAATTTACTGAGCCCCCTATATGAGGAAAATATAATGAGAATAAATATATCACGTTCGCGGTTCTATACCGCAATGATAGGAATTATCTCCTCGAGCCACTCGCGCCTGAAAACAAGATTATTCTCTCCAAATTCCTAAACATTGTCATCGAGCATGTTGGGGACAAGAAATCCAAAATTGGCAAGAGCATGTTTAAACTCAAGATAGAATCCAGAAGTCCCTTCAGAGAAGGCTCCGTCTGTTGTAAATATTTTTTTATTTATTTTAAATCTAATTTTTAAACCTCACTTTGCTGTTGACTAAGTGTCAATAAACTTGTTTTAATTGTCACACACACAAACATATATATATTATATAATATAAAAACTCAAATATTTTTATATTTTAAAAAATCTATTTTGATTTTTAATCATTGATAATTATACTTTGTTATCATCGTTTTTTATAATAACTCTCAGTTTTGTTGTAAATATGCGTAGTTAACATATCTATATTTTTGAATCACTAATATAGGATAAACTCATAAATTATATATAATGTGTGAATAAATAATGTGCAATATTTCTTCAAATAATTGAAAATAAAAGCTACTTGATGGTAAATAATTATATTTTTCTTATCACGACTGCACATTCAAACCTTTATCTTATCGATCCTTTGTCTTACCAACCCTTTATCTAACAACAAACAAAATTAATCATTACAATAAGTCGACAGGATTACCTGAATTTAAACTCAATTACTTTATATATTATTAATCCAATTTTATAAAACTAATATTTTACAAAATGTCGCGTAAACCAAGAAAGGTAGAACAAGCTATGATACCTAATACAAGTACATTAGAGATACCAAAATTTAATGGACAAAATCTATATATAATATCCTGGCTCAAATATTTTAACAAAAAATGTCAACAGACACCTCTTGATGAATAATTTAAATTAATAAATATAGCAAATTATCTTGAGGGAGAAGCATTTAGTTTTTTCATTGAAGAATTGCAAGATATTGATAATTGGGGGGAAATAGAACAGAAACTAACATCATATTTTACAATTAAATACTCAAATTTCATTTAGCAAATTTCTAAATTTAAAATATAATGGAAAAATGATATTGATTAATATTTTAAAGAAAAATATTCATTGGCCAAAAAACCTAATCTTGATACATCCCTTTTATTAGAAGCACTCACAGATGGGATGCCGAACCACCTCTAAAAATACTTAATTGCCGCAAGGATCCAAGAACCCTCAGATTGAATTAAAATTACACTCAATTTTTTTTTGAAATAATCCACAAATAAAGAAGAGCCCCAACAATTTAAAAATATTTCAGACACTCAGCAGCCCTCTACAAGTACAAGCAATAGACCATATCATCCAACAAGAAGATTTAACCACAACTCTTCCCAAGGTCATCAATTCCAGCCATTTCCAAAGCCAGCAGCAGCATCTCACCATCAACAAGAAACCAACACATCAATGAACCAGCCCTGATACCCCTGCAAGATGTGGGCATCACACCAGTTACCCAACCAGATACATTTCCATAGAGACTGCCCACTTAAGAAAGATACTCATCCAAAGCACATCAACCCAGGTAGGACATTATTGCTTTTCTCTGTACTTATAAACCATATATATTTACCTTGTGTACTTGACAAGGCATCATCTATTTCCATTATATATTTAAAATATTCAAACCACATTTATTATAAAAAATTAGACAATTCCCCCCAAATAAAGAATAGGTCAGGTAGAAGGATTTAGTTACCCATTATACAAAATATTGGTTAGGCTTAGCTGAGGAAAATTACAAGGTATCGAGATATGTTTGTTTATGATATTCCAATAGAATATCTTATTTTAGGTTTACCAACATTTTATATATTTAGGTTACAAATATATATATATATATTTTTTTTTTCAAAAAACCTTTTTCAAAATTATAAATTCTTGTATTCATTTAATCCAAAAACTGATAATGAAAAGCCATATGCTACTACCCTATGTATTCCAGACCCATTGTTGGGAATCTCTTATGGTTCAGACAATGAAACAACAAATAACAAGTGTACTTACAGCTGAAGTGGTTTTAAAGAATTAGGCGATTTTACCTTTTAAGAAAGTATTTTAAATTTATTATTTTCAAAGAGAGAGAGAAAAGAACATTTAACAATTTACATTACAATTACTAATTTTGTAAACAAAACCAACACTCCTTTGTTCTCGTTTTTATATACAGTGTTGTCAGTCTAAAAGTATTTCAAGATCATTGATTTACTCTTCTTCTTTTTTCCAACATTCCCTCTTAAATCAGTGATCTTATCACATTCAACAGTTTCTTCACTTGACTTATGTTTTAAATGGTTGTCACAAGAAGGGATTTGAATTTGTCAAACTTTGGTCTGGCTAGAGGTTTTGTTAGGATGTCTGCAATTTGGTGTTCTGTTGGACAATATATCAGGTTAAACTTTTGAGCTTGATCTTTCACAAAATGATATTTGACATCAATATGTTTAGTTTTAGTGGTGAATTGGCCTGATTTTATAATTTTTATAGAGCTTTGGTTATCAACATAGAGATTTATATCAAAATTATCAGTAATTAATTCTTCTAATAGGGATCTTATATATGACACTTCTTTGCATGCATCTGCTGCAGCAATGAACTCTGCTTCAGTGCTGGAAAGGGCAATTACAGGTTGCTTTCGGGAGCACCAACTTATAGGACCTCCACATAAGTAAACTACATATCCTGTGGTACTTATTCTAGTTTTAATATCTCCAGCAAAGTCAGAATCACAATACACATTTAATTCAAATGGCATCTCTCCATCATATGATATGCCTAAATTGGTGGTGTGATTTAAATATCTTAGGGTTCTTTTGATGTTTATAATATCTTGAGTTGTAGGATCATGCATTGACCTGCTTTCAAAATTTGTGGCAAAGGTCATGTCTGGTCTAGTTTTGTTTGTCAAATATAAAAGGCTTCCAATTGCTTGTCTGTAGGGAAATTTGTTATCATTTGATATTTCTAAGTTTTTGTCTAATTCTTTTGCTACATCTGTAATGGGCGTGGGTACTGGTTTTGAGTTTTGCATATTATATCTTTCAAGAAATGATTTTGCATAATTTTCTTGTGAAAGTAAAATTTTATTTTTTTCCTCAAAACACAAATTTATTCCCAAAAAAGTTCTTGGATCATTGTTTATTTTAACTTCAAACTCTTGGCATAGTTTTTCTAAAATATTATTTAATTCTTCTTCATTATCTCCCATTAAGATACCATCATCTACATATATTCCAAGGTACATATTTCCTTTGTTGGTTTTAAAAAGACATGGCTCTGATTTTAGTTGTATGAAATCTTGGGATTTGAGAAAGGTTTTTAATCTTTCATTCCATTTTAATGGGGCTTGCTTTAAACCATACAATGCCTTTCTTAACCTACATATATTCCCTTTATAACCTTCTGGCAATTGAACATATATTTCTTCATCCAAAAACCCATATAGAAAAGCTGTTTTTATGTCAAATGTTTTAAAAACAAACCTTCTCTTAGCCATTAGAGCAAAGTATATCCTTAAAGAGACAGTGCTTATAACTGGACTGAATGTCTCATCATAATCAATGCCTGCTTCTTGTTCAAAGCCTCTTACAACTAGTCTTGCTTTGTAGCGGCCATCTTCTTTCACTTTAAAGAGCCATTTAGAGGTCAGAATCTTCTTGTTTGACGCTTCATTTTCTTTTACTATTTCCCAAACTTCATTTTTGGCAAGAGACTCTTTTTCTTCTTTTATTGCCTTTTTCCATTTTTCTTGATTTGGACCAGATATAGCTTCCGAGTAAGTTAGAAGAGCTGATTCTGTTGTTCCATCCCGTTCTAAATAGAAGTCTTCATATCTTGATGGTGTTTGTAAACTACTTCTTGGTCTAAGATTATATTTTGAAGTACTTGGTTTTGTAGGGATATCTTCTTTGTCTTCAGAGACTTCTGGTAGACTTGGTTCTTCATTTAATTCTAGTTGGTCTTCAGATTCTTCTTCTGGTTCGACAATAGGTATTTTTTCTTCTTTATTTATACATCCTTTATCTAAAAAAAATACATCTCTAGCTGTAAAGATTCGTTTGCTTTGTTCATCCCAAAGGCGATAACCATTTGGTGCATAACCTATAAAGGTATATTTTTTACTTCTGTCTTCCAATTTCTTTATGTGTTTTAGGGTTTTGACATAGGTTTCACAACCAAAAAAGTTGTAAGTTTGACAAATTTTGTCTTTTGTTGAACCAAAGTTCTGCAGGGGGTTTTCTCTAATTCTTGAGTAGGGCTTCGGTTCAGCAAATAGGTTGAAACCCTTTCAGCTTCTCCCCACATGTATTTTTCTACACCAGAATCAATCAAAAGAGCTCTAGTTTTCTCCATCAGGTTTCTATTTAATCTTTCGGCTTTGCCGTTTAGCTGAGGTGAGTGAGGTATGGTGAGATCCATAATGATTCCTTTAGCTTTGCACCAGGATTTTATATCTTCATTTACATATTCTCCGCCATTGTCACATCTTATTTTTGAAACTTTTAGATTCATTTGGTTTTCTGCTTCTGTAATAAATTCTTTTCGATATCCTTTTACTTCATATTTATTTTGTAACAAATACACATGACAAAAATGTGTGTAGTCATCAAGAAATGTTAGAAAATAGTTTTTGTTGTCATGGTAGTGGGATCTAAAGGTCCACATACATCTGTATGGATTATTTCTAAAGGCCTTTTTGATTTTGTTCTAGTGGAATTGAATGGCTTTCTTACCTGTTTAGGTTTAATGCATGTTTCACAAATTTCATCTTGACTTATTTTTTCTATGTTTATTCCATTAACCATAGATTTTAATTGTTTTAAGCTTGAAAAACTTATGTGACCCATTTTTCTGTGCCATTTTAGCATTTCTTCATTTTGGGTAGCTGTTAGGTGAGATTCTTCAATTTCGGGGTTTTCTGTTTCTATATTTATTGTATAGAGTCCATTTTCCTGTTTTTCTCCTTCTAAAACTTTTTTTTTCCATTTTTTACGACAAATACCTTTTCATCTTCAAAGACGACTTTGCCTTTATTTCTGGTAATGGCACTTACCGATGGTAAATTATTTGTCAAGTTTGGTACAAACATCACCTCCTTGAGATCACATTTTTTCCCTTGAATTTTTCCGACAGATTTTGCTATTAGAGTTTCTTCCTTTTTTGCTATTGATATTTTTGAATTGCAATCTACTTCATCAAGTAAAAACTTTTTACTATTTATCATATGGCTTGTTGAGCCACTGTCTACAATAAATTCTAGCAATTCCTCATTTTTACATTTTAAAGTCTCTCCTGCAAAAAAGGACAATTTTTCTTCATTTTTGTTTCTGAAAAAGCAATCCTTTTCTTTATGATTTGTCTTTTTACAAATTCGGCAAGGAATATTTTCCTGGAATTTATTTTGAGATTTCTTAAAGAAGCATTGGTCTTGAGTATGATTTGTCTTTTTACAGATGGTACACCATTTTTAATTTAGTCTACAATATTTTGCTAAGTGCCCGCCCTTTTTGCAGTTAAAGCACTGCTTTACTTTAGTAGCACTCATGGCTATTCCTCTTCAGGCTTTACTTTTTGTTTAGTTTCTTCAAGTGATAGTCTTGATATTAAGTTTGTTAACGTTTTCTCACTTTTTGGTGTCGAGTCCCATGCTGTGCTGAAGTGATTAAAGTAGTCTGGCAAAATGCTCAATATTTTAGAAATTACAAAGCTTTCCTCAATTTCTTGTTTTACATTATTTAGTTTGAATACTAAATTTTGCATTCTGCTTATATTTGTTGCCATATCTGTATTTTGTCAAATTTGAATCCATGAAATTCTTGTAGTAATTTGCATTTTAATTGCTCATCTTCTCTTTGATAAATGGCTACTAGTTTTTCATACATTTATTTTGAAGTTTTGCAATTTAGAATATGTGTTAAAACATTCTTTTCAATGGTTAACATTATGTATTTTTGTGCTTTGGCGTCTTTTAGGCTCCATTTATCTTTTCCAGTTTCATCTTTTAAGTCTTCAAACAAAGATTTTCCATTTACAATATCTAGAAGGCCATTTGCTTTGAAAATAATTGTTATCTGAAAATTCCATAAATCAAAATTTTCAGGATTTTTAAGCCTCACAATATTTGCGATATCTTCGCTGACAGCCATTTTTGTTTTTATTTATATTTTATATATATATTTTACCGCGATTCAAAAAGAACCACGCTCTGCTACCATGTTGGGAATCTCTTATGGTTCAGACAATGAAACAACAAATAACAAGTGTACTTACAGCTGAAGTGGTTTTAAAGAATTAGGCGATTTTACCTTTTAAGAAAGTATTTTAAATTTATTACTTTCAAAGAGAGAGAGAAAAGAACATTTAACAATTTACATTACAATTACTAATTTTGTAAACAAAACCAACACTCCTTTGTTCTCGTTTTTATATTACAGTGTTGTCAGTCTAAAAGTATTTCAAGATCATTGATTTACTATTCTTCTTTTTTCCAACACACCCATACTATCTTAAAAATTAATCTCTTTCAAATATCAACCCATTGTATAATTTCAATTCTTTCGATATACCAAATACAAAATTTGAACTTATAGGTCCTACTTTAAATCCCATTATTTATTCTAACTCATATCACAGTATGCGAAGACCATGGCCTATAACAAATTATAATTCATATTTAGACTCTAGTAAAGTAGATATTAATACAAATATCTATAATCAAACAATTTCAGATATATTGCATAATAGTAAGAATGTTTACCTTTAACACAATTTTGATATAGGATACACAAAGAATAACCCAATTTTCATATCTCTTTTAGATAATATTCCCATAGCACAAAAGCCATATAGGACATATTTTTACAATAATGCTGAAATACAAAAACAAATAACTGAATTATTAAAATATGATATTATTAGACCCTCATCTATAGCCCCTATAGTTCTCCAGCAATGTGACCATCATCAGACAAAAGAATAAATGATATTTTATTCTTTAGTTCATTTATTCTTTTTCTGATGCTGTTGCCGAAACGTCACACACTATTAAAATATTTGGATTAGGCCTTATTTTATTGTATAATCTATAATCCAAATTTTGCTTTATCATATAACAAATTAAGTAATCAACAATTGATTATACAAATACAGCATCAGCCTATTAATGAGAAAAAAAAAGATGTCAAAGATATTAGGAAAGATACTGCAAAAAAGAAAATCAGACACAAAAATGGAGCTATATTCAAATGAAAAAAATATAACAAATTGAATAATTAAATTTATTAGAAAAATACAGAATAAGCATTAAAAAAATATGCCAAAGACATTAAGAAAGATATTGCCAAAAAGAAAACCAGACACCAAAATGGAGCTGATTTCAGATTTCAACTATAACAAATAAGTAATCAACAATTGATTATACTAATTATATCAGCCTATTTATGAGAAAAAATGCCAAAGCCATTAGGAAAGATACTGCAAAAAAAAAAAACAGACACAAAAATTGAGGTAAATTTAAATGAAAAACTATAACAAAGTACTTACAAATAATAATTATAATAAAAGAAGTGTAAAAATTGAATCAGAATTACGAAATATTTATTAATAAATAATAAAAATTAATAATAAAAAAGAACGTGTTTTGAAAATAAACAATTCGATGATGAAAAATAACAAAAATGATAAACAACATTTGAAGGAAAGAAATCTACGATTGCAACATCAAACAAATTAAAAATAAATAAATCTATTAATATTTGGAAAATAAAAATAAAACGGTCATGTAAAGCAAAAAATAAAGAAAATTTTGGTATATAGATGGCTATTTATAGTTAAGTATCTTTGGAGAAGATAACTTCAAACTTTACAACTGAGAACTCTGTTAGCCTATTATCTATATAGATAAAAATTCTGATGCCCCGTATCACCCCACAAGGCAGAACATACCCCAATTCCACTTATAGAACACATTATAGATAGGTTATCACAGTCAAAAATATATACTACAAGGTGTGTCCAATAAATAATGAGACCGTTCAAAACAAAGAAAAAATGAAATTATATATTTTTTAAAGTCTATTAAAAAAATAGAAAGCTTCAGCTGCACTGCGGTATATCACATCACGTGATCGCGCGCGCAGTCGATAAATTGTAAGCTTATAAAAAGAACGCCTTGCATAACAACTTATCATTTGTAATGGATATAAAATTCGAACAACGAATTTGTATTAAAATTTGCTACAAAATTGGGAAATCGGCTTCAGAAACTTTAGATTTGTTGAAATTGGCATTTGGAAATTAAAATGTAAATAAGCCCACCATATTTAGATGGTTTTCACGATTTAAAAATGGAATGGAATCGGTGAAAGATGAGAAGCGTGTTGGACGTCCAATTCTGCACAGGAACCCTGAAAAAGGTGAGCCAAATTTCAAATTTGATTGAAGAAAATCCACGATTAGGATTACGGGACATTGAGGAAGAAACAGGGATATCAAAATCATTAGTTGAATCGATAATTAAAGAAGACTTGCAGTTGAAGAAGACACCTTCAAAATTTGTCCCTAAAATGCTCACAATCCAACAAAAGGAGAATCGCGTTGAAGTTGCCAAAAAATGCTTAAAATGGTGGAAGAAAACCCTAATTGGAAGGAAAAAGTAATAACTGGAGACACGAGACGAGTTTACGGGTATGACCCGGAAACAAAACGCCAATCCATGGAGTGGAAAGGAAAAGATGAACCAAGAACGAAGAAATCCCGACTTTGCAAGTTAAAAAACAAAGTCTTATTGGTCAAGTTCTTTGACATAAAGGGAATTGTGCATTATGAATACTTAGAGGAAGGTCAAACAATCAATAAGGAGTCTTATTTAAACATTATGAGACGTGTACGTGAATCAATTCGTCTGAAAAGTAGTGAAATGTGGAGTTCCAAAAATTGGATTATCCATCATGATAATGCACCACCACAAACCGCTACATCTGTACTGACTTATTTGGCTAAACACGGAATCCAAATACTTCAACACAACCTCCCTATTCCCCAGACCTGGATCCACATGATTTTTTTTCTCTTTCCCAAACTCCAAATGGCTCTAAAAGGAAGGAGATTTGACCCTATAGAGTCCATCATAGCGGATTTGAAAAAGGTCTTGAAGAATATCCCGAAAGATGCCTTTTCTAAATGTTTTAAATCATAGGAGAAGAGATAGGAATTATATATAGATGCGGGAGGGGACTATTTTGAAAAATACTAATAAAATTCATTTTAATCATTCTATTTTTTCTTTAATTTTGACCAGTCTCATTATTTATTGGGCCACACCTTGTATTCTAGATGTTAAAAATTCATACTGGCATATACCCATAGATGAAAAAGATAGACATAAAACTTATTTTGCAACACAATATATTATTATTGAGTCTTATGAATGGAAAAGACTACCTTATGGTTTAAAAAATGCACATTCACATTTTGAAAGGATTATGAAGTCAGTTTTCACTAAACATAACATAAACTATGTCTTAAATTATTTTGATTTCATTATTATATACTCCAAAACTTTAAGATAACATATAAATTAATTCAAGATTTAGATAACATATTAAATATATTTGAACAAGAGAATATAAAACTCAATCTCAATAAATGCAATTTTTTACAAAAAGAAATACAATTCTTAGGATATACTATTAACTCAGGAAAATATACACCAAATAACACAAATATTGAATCAATTTTAAAATTGAATAGACCATATAATATTAAAACCTTACAAAGATTTTTAGGCACCATTAATATTTACAATAAATTTATTTCGCATTATGCGAAAATTAGGACACTGTTTCGGATGCGATCACTGCCTCACTTACTAAGCTCGGAAAACTATCCGCATCCTGGATATGTCTGGCCTTACCTAATTAGTTGTGGCAGAGCTTTACTGTATCTTCTTGCTCGACTTCTTCTGGTCTCCAACCGAATTGAAGCCTATATGCTTCCTTAAAAGTGCCCACTACACCAGAAAGGCTACCCTGATAACACTAATAATTTACCAACACATTTATAACTGACACGCTTTTATTAAACTAACACATACGTATATACCAAATTATGTTTAACTCCAGTTCAGAATTAAATTATTCAGGGCGAAAAGGGAATAGGGGCCAGCTTGGTTATCGGTCGCCTTAGAACTCTTCCGGCTGTCCTGACAAGTGCTACTCGCACTTTTTGGTCTGTGCCAGGAAGGTTTTCAGAGCTCTTTCCCTTGACTTGCCAAGCATATTGTGCTCCTTTTTAAATAGCAGTCATGCATCATATCTTCCTTGGCAGTCTCTAAAATGAGTCTTGATAATAAGGTTTTCATAATTCTGCTCAAACGGATTCGGTTCTTGTGATGGTACGGATTGCAATTCCCAAAAGGTTTTTACGAGATCATTTGATTGGGTCGTTGATTGAATCAGGAAACTACACGGCTCCATTTTGTAATTCGATTCACCAACGATTTTTCCAATTAGAATCCATCCGAGTTTAGATTTCATTGCTACGGGCAGGTCGTTTCCCAATATTATTTTTTTTATTGCATCAGAATTGCATATAAATCTGCACCCAGAGAATGATGTCAATTGGTGCAGGGATATAGAACTCTGGATCTGCTAATACCACGTAGTTTTGCAAGATCTACTTTGGTTCTTTCAGTTCAAATTAGGAACCTTAGTCGTTAGGACCTCCATCACGAGAGCATCTGTCTCAACATTCTCAGATCAGTAAATCGATTTAAATTTAAAATTGACTGACAAGGACGGTCCATTGACTGGTCTATTACCGACGCCTATTATTGAGCGTCCCGATGTTTGTTTTCTGAGGGCGAGTCTTTCTCAGCAATTCTGAGGATTAGGCTGATCTGCGATCCGCAATCAAGAAGGGCTCGACAAGTCTCACAAACCTTTTTATAATTTTCATTTTTTTCTCTAGCGGACCACAATCACCCTCTGATTTCAAATCAAGGCAGATCACCTACTGTCGCTACAACAATTCTACTTACCGCATGGCTTTATCATCCCTTTGTTGTTGTTGTTATGTCCAACGAAGATCCTCAGATGACTCCATGAATTTCTATCACCGCAGGGGGGAGAAGTCCAACCACACCTCCCTGCGGTTCCCCCTGGACCCTTGGAATATTCGTCCAAATTCTGGTTGATTTCCAAGGTGACTAACGTGGCAACGGTACCCATTTTCCAATGAAGGGCAAAGAACAAATGTCAGTATTTGACGCTGATGCTTTGGCAAAATACAAGATAATTAAACGAAAAATGAGAAAAGAAAAAAAATTCGAAATAAACTCTGAGCGAATAATTACAAAAACTATAACAAGACTCAGAACAAAACACTATAAGGGAATGACAGTAGATCCAGATGGCACAATAACCTACAGGACATGCAACAACTGTACTGGTGTGGAACTAACACCTACCCACATATTCTCATGCCCAGCAATGGACGCGGCCTTACAGAAAATTGACATATCATCCGTTTTAACCAAATTAATGAACAACCTTTTCTTCAACAACTTTTGACCCAATAAGCCTACAGTTGTGACAACTCATTGTAACCCTTATATAGGATCGCAAGTGAAACATTGCCAAGGAAGACGTTCAAGTCTATATCCTCGCAGTGCACCTGGATCTAACTATTTGGTTGCATATGTAATTCTTACAATTGCCTATTATTTAACTTTTAGCTATTTACTACGCACCCGTCAATATTCTCTTAGAATTTCAAATTTTATTTAATTTTTATCATTTTTTTAATTAAACAAAATTGTCATTGTTAATTCTTCTTTTATATAATCATAATTATAACTTTTTAATTAAACATAAGTTTTATTTTTATTAATTTCATTTATATCCCAAAAATGCAATATCTTGTTATAGCCCTGTTTAACCCTGACAGTTTATATTGATTAAAATAAATTTAATTACATACCTGTGTTTGAGAGGCTTTAACCGATTAACTCTGGATAAGCCCTTTCACTCTCGGGGCCAATCTATGGTAATTTTAACCTACAACCTCATATCTGTGTATAATATAACAAGATTGTCGTGTGTATAATAGAAACACCTCTGTAAATAATTATACGTATAATTGGCACGTGTCATTGCATAAACACATGTACTGTACTCTTTGAAAACTGAGGATAATAAAATGAAACTATGTAATAGATTAGGAGTTAAGCTATATAGCAAAGATTGAGATATAGAAGTCCAACAACATGTAAGAACGAGGCTTAAAAGATGTAGGAAGTTGCCAGAAGGTCGTTAAGAGAGTACAAAGACATCTCTTCCGTGATCCACACCCTTATTGCATCCGCTGAAGGCCCAGCATCTTCTCATCGGAACAATATGTAAACTTCCGCAAAGCCGGAAATATATATTCACTTCACCATCCGCGCAAGCCCTCGTCAGTTGTTTCCAAGTTCCATCATCAACTAGGCCGCCGTAGACCAGTAAGAACTCTACTTAATTCTCTCCATCCTTTGCTGCTAGCTCGAATCGTTCTGTTTACGGAACTTTCCTAGTACAACTGCGTCCCTTCGTTTTTGTGTAAGGACAATCCCAAGTGTTTCATTCTGCCTCGACAGCGAATGCCTGTACTATGTGAAATATGTTAAAGGTCTTCCAAGTTGCCGAGAGGTATTGGAAAGCGTTTCCACACCCTGAGTGTCCCTCTCGGTTATCATTATATATATATACTAGCGGGTGTACCCGGCTCCGCCCGGGTTTTACCCGAGTGAAAGTTTGCCTAACGAATATTATATATTATGAAGTATAATAAACAATGTTAAAGATTAGTTTTAATTATTAATCAAGATTGTGTGTGAATATGTGAGAAAGATGTAATATCGTTGTTGTTTTCTTGGCCGACTGTTTTACATATGGTGTTATCTTAAAATTGCTTGTTTTGAATATTTTTTTAGATTGAGTTGAATGAATTGCTGAATTTTTTTTGTATTTATATATAAATAAAATTAACTATAAAGAAGGGAAGCTTACGTCCGAAAGCTCGAATTTATTTTTCAAATAAAGAAACTTATCCTTTTTGAATCTTATCCTTATTAAAGTTAACTCTGTTGATTTTTTTTGGTATTTAATCGATAACAGCGAAGTTACGCATGTTAAAGTTAGGAAAATATTTTGATGTTAAGCAAAACCTGCTCCATCTCGTTTTACATAAATGTTGAAAATTTGGGTCGAAATTGATGCATTGTAACGAAAGTTTTCTAGCGAACAACACTTATGAAATTTGCATTTTAATAATATATATATATAATAAAAATGGCATATCCTGACCACGAGCACATGTGCTTTACAGAAGGCAGAGCGCCATCTGGTGGAACAGAAATCAACTAAACATTGATTTAGCCTGTTCCCTGATATTTGGCCAACCCAATTTCTTGATAAATCAAGAAAAGCCATCCACGAACGCGTTTCGCGCTTTTTGGCGCTCGTCAGCGTGGACTAGGCTGTACCACTGCGACCAAAAATATTTTTTGGTCCCAGTAGCTTCTTGAAAAACCAAGAAATGGGTATTTAAGGCCAAACTTGCGTAAATACGCTTAACACATGAAAAAACGAAAGAAAAAAATAAAAGATAAAAAGATCAGGTGTTGAAATCAATAATAAAAATGGCATATCCTGACCACGAGCACATGTGCTTTACAGAAGGCAGAGCGCCATCTGGTGGAACAGAAATCAACTAAACATTGATTTAGCCTGTTCCCTGATATTTGGCCAACCCAATTTCTTGATAAATCAAGAAAAGCCATCCACGAACGCGTTTCGCGCTTTTGGCGCTCGTCAGCGTGGACTAGGCTGTACCACTGCGATCAAAAAGATTTTTTGGTCCCAGTAGCTTCTTGAAAAACCAAGAAATGGGTATTTAAGGCCAAACTTGCGTAAATACGCTTAACAAATGAAAAAACGAAAGAAAAAAATAAAAGATAAAAAGATCAGGGTGTTGAAATCAATAATAAAAATGGCATATCCTGACCACGAGCACATGTGCTTTACAGAAGGCAGAGCGCCATCTGGTGGAACAGAAATCAACTAAACATTGATTTAGCCTGTTCCCTGATATTTGGCCAACCCAATTTCTTGATAAATCAAGAAAAGCCATCCACGAACGCGTTTCGCGCTTTTTGGCGCTCTTCAGCGTGGACTAGGCTGTACCACTGCGACCAAAAATATTTTTTGGTCCCAGTAGCTTCTTGAAAAACCAAGAAATGGGTATTTAAGGCCAAACTTGCGTAAATACGCTTAACACATGAAAAAACGAAAGAAAAAAATGAAAGAAAAAAATAAAAGATAAAAAGATCAGGTGTTGAAATCAATAATAAAAATGGCATATCCTGACCACGAGCACATGTGCTTTACAGAAGGCAGAGCGCCATCTGGTGGAACAGAAATCAACTAAACATTGATTTAGCCTGTTCCCTGATATTTGGCCAACCCAATTTCTTGATAAATCAAGGAAAAGCCATCCACGAACGCGTTTCGCGCTTTTTGGCGCTCGTCAGCGTGGAGTAGGCTGAACCATTGCGACCAAAAAAGAATTTTTGATCCCAATGGCTTCCTGAAAAACCAAGAAATGGGTATTTAAGGCCAAACTTGCGTAAATACGCTTAGCACATTAAAAAACGAAATAAAAAAAATAAAAGATAAAAAGATCAGGTGTTGAAATCAATATAAAAAATGGCATATCCTGACCAGGAGCACATGTGCTTTACAGAAGGCAGAGCGCCATCTGGTGGAACAGAAATCAACTAAACATTGATTTAGCCTGTGTCTCTTCGTTTTTTTGTGTGTGGACATTCCCAAGCTTTCCACTCTGCCTCGACCACGACTTCCTGTACTCTATGAGAACTGTTAAAGGTGCTCCAAGTTGCAGAGAGGTACTGGAAAACTCTCCACGCCCTGAATCTCCCTCTCGGTTACTACAGGTTTGACCCTAGGTTATCATATATACAACCACTTTCAAGATAAACATTCAAGACTATTTTTAGAAAGTTGGACCTCAATGAAAGATACCAATAGTTCTAATATTGATTAGAAGGCATATTTGGATCTTGAATAAAACAAAACATTTTATTTAATACAAAATGCCAATATTTCAATAGGCTGTACGCCTAACTTCGTCAGGGATTCTCTTGTTTTTAAACTATTTTGGTTGATCACGCGATGCCTTCACGCGACGATATTTAAAATATTTACAACTCTGGGGCTAAAATTTGAAATATAAACACACAAATATAAATAAGAATAGACTATATATGTATTATCATAAAAAATAATAATATATGATTCCTAATAAGTATAATAAAATAATTTTAAATCGATTTAAACTGTAGATATAAACGAGAAATGTCAATTTTTCTATTAGAACTATTGGTATCTTTCATTGAGGTCCAACTTTCTAAAAATAGTCTTGAATGTTTATCTTGAAAGTGGTTGTATATATGATAACCTAGGGTCAAACCTGTAGTAACCGAGAGGGAGATTCAGGGCGTGGAGAGTTTTCCAGTACCTCTCTGCAACTTGGAGCACCTTTAACAGTTCTCATAGAGTACAGGAAGTCGTGGTCGAGGCAGAGTGGAAAGCTTGGGAATGTCCACACACAAAAAAACGAAGAGACACAGTTGTAGTAGGAAAGTTCCGTGAACAGATAGGAGTCGAGCTAAGAGCAAGATGGAGATAGTAGTGTTCTTACTGTTCTACATGGTCGATGAGGTGGACCTGGGTACAGCCGACGAGTGCTCACGCTTGGTGAAGTGACTATATTTTTAGGGCTAGGGCAGAGGCTTTATATATCTTTGCCGAGTGAGGAGGCATGCGGGAATTTGGACTTTGAACGGGTGCAAAGGGCATGGGGCGTCTGCGGTATTTTACACCCAATGACCTTGATGGAACGACCTGCCAAATTCCTCTTTAGAATTGTTGGATTTCTAACTCGTTTTTAGACGTTTTTGAACTTCTTCTCAATCTTGCTTTAACTCAGCTCTTAATCTATTACATAGTTTTATTTTATCATCCTCGGTTTGTACAAAGTACGTTACAAATGGTGATGCAATGACACATGTCAATCATCCGTATAATTATTTATAGATGTGTTTCTATGTACAACATGACAATATTTTTATAAGTATTATACAATATAGGGTTGTTGGTTTAAATTACCATATATATAATATCTGTTTTTTTTTTTTAAATTTGGTATATGGTCCTGTTTAAGAGCGTGATCTACTAAAGTGATAATGAGCTATGGCTTTTAAAAGCTGTTTTGTGTTGGTTTACTCTTTCTTCAAGGGTTTTACCGGTTTATCCTATGTAGGTTGCTGGGCATGCTTTGCATGGAATGCGATATACTATGTTTGATTTGAATTCATGATTGCTATTATGTTTAGTTTTGGGATGGCGTAGAATTTCATTTAGATTTGCTGTGGTTTTGTATCGGGTTTTGATATTGTAATTTTTAAGTATTCTTGTTATTCTTTCAATGCCATAATTGTATGGTAGTGCACAGTATATGTTCGATTCTTCACTATTGTTTGTAGGACTGTTGGTGGGTCTATATATATGTTTCTTGATGAAACCGGGAGGATATTCATTATTTTTCATCTCATTGTAAAATAGGTTTTGTTCAGCTTTAATATTTTTAATATTTGAGGAGCAGTGGATGGAAATATTTTTAGATAGTGCTTTTATAACTGATATTTTATGATTAATCGGGCCAAATATATAATTCGAGAAATATATAGAGTTTAAATATATTCTTCATAATCTACATAAATATCTTAGTCCGCGATATATTAAGTTTATGGAGATTCACACAATATACATTAATAACTTATACCATATTCCGCAATATATGAAGAGTTTAAAGAGATTCTCCATAATCTACATAAATATATTATGGTATATTCCATGATATATGAAGTTTAAATAGATTATATTTACAAAATATATATATAAATATTTCTTGTAGCATAATCCTCGAAATAAATAGTTTAAAGAGATTCTCTATAATATAAATAAATATACCTTGTACCAGAGTCCGTGCGATCTATAAATTTGAAGCGATTATCCATAAATCTGCATAAATATATATTGTGCCATAATCTGAGATATATGACGAGTTTGTAGATTTTCTCTCTCTCTCTCTCTCTCCATAATATAAATAAATATGCTTTGTACTATAGTCCGCGATAAATGAAGTATAAGAGATAATCAAAAATCTACATGAATATCTTGTCCCCAAGGCCGCGATATTCGAAGTTTTAAGACATTCTCCAAAAGCTAATCTTTCCTTTAATTCATCAGAATATTTTGACGAAAATGAAAACTATGACTTTAATTATACCTTGTGGTATTACCCGATCCGTAAAAAAATCTGGTGATGTTGGTAATGATTTTGACCACCGTATTCTGATTAATGTGGTCATAAACATAGCCACGTCCCTTTACACAACAATTCAGGCATTACGCAACAGCCACATGCAAATGTAAGTCGAATTCTCATTTAAATTAACCATAACTTGTTCCATTGATTCTTTGGTTATAACATCGTTAGAAAGATGCTCTAGAAATATTCATTTTTCTAGAGGGAACTCTAGTTATACTAAAATAAAGGAGCTGAAACAAATCTTTATATTTAGTCTGCAAGTTCATACTCTATATATAAGGAAAAAGTTATGCAATACTTTTTATTCGTTGCATCCGAGAGGTTATGTCCGAGAAAGTGCTAGGGAAGTCAGCTACTGATAGGCACGCCATACCGACATTTCTTCATTTCAAGGTACATTTGACAATACATGGTGGCCAGCTCTTTTTAAAATAATAGATCAGGATAATATACTCAATATAGATTTACTATATTTGCTAATATATATTTATAGTGATAATAAGGTCAATAAAACAATATCAAATGGCTGTCCGCAAAGCAACAACTACTCCATTACTATGGCTGATATCACTGAATGATTTATTTAAAAAATGCAAATACTCAATTATGAAATATTGTGTTATGCTGATGATGTGACAATAATAGTTTGCAATAAAGACAAGGATACTCTTTAAAAATATATATAGAAATCACCTTGGAAAAATGGACAATGGTGAACTCAAAATACAATAAAAATAGGTCTTGAAAAGTAACATTCTACAATTGCACAATAAAGACAGGTCAGCAATAAAGTTTGAGACAAAATAATTTTTCCAGTACAGAAAATTGAAATATTGGAAGTCACTTTAGCATATCAATTTGGAAATAAAAAACTAAATATCAATCCTCACGTAGATATTATGCTAAATAAAGCAAAAAGATAGATCTGCTACTTTCAATTTTTGGAAAATCTTGGGGCCTGAGTACCCAAAAGAGAGACTTGCTTTATACAAAACAATATATAGTCCAATGCATACTTATGTATCGAGGATCTGGTATAAATTGGTTAATAAGAATAATATAAATTAATATTTTTTTTTCATTCCACTATCAATTCCTATTATGGTGAACGCAATCTTATAAAACGACGAGTTATAATTGTGTACATAGCATAGCCAAGATGACTTTGCTAAATGATTTTTTGAATCCAAAAATATATGAAATATTAATAAAATTAACTAACTTTAGAATAAAACAAAATATACAATTAGATGTCCCAAGCATAATAACGGGTTTTATTGAATTGGAAATGGTTCTTTGAAGAACAACACAAATGAAACTTTTCAAAGCTTCTTCACTAACAACATACCAAAGCATTTTCGGCCAAACTTTCATAATTCCCAATTCATTTCTAATAATTGAAATTTAAGAAGCTTTTTAGAAAAAAAAAAAAAACTTGGAGGGCTCGAGTTTTTTTTGTGGGCATGAGAAACAAACCTCAATACATATTTTACTGGATTGTCCTGTTTTTCAGGACTATAGAATCAACAATGATTTAATAGTAAAATATAAAAGTATTTACACTTCCAGTAAAGAAACGTATATCATATTTAATACCTTTTGCAGATATATTCTGAATTATAAGCAACAAATATATTTTATAAAGCTGATAATTTATAATATGTTGTTTGTAGATATTTCGAGAATTATTTTCTTTTATACACATTTCTCTGTTCTCGTTAAGATTTAAGAGTTTCATTTGTCCTTAGAATTGTTGTATGGTAATTTCAGGTTTATATAAATGCAGCTTTATAAATTTAAACATATTTATTATTCAAATACAAAGAGAGGTTTAAACCAGCTAAAAATGCGGAATGTTTTAGTCTTTACCTTAAGACATTACTTTTAAAACCCAACTAATACTTGGCCAAAAATAAATTATAGATTTCACAGATTCTTTACTATCTCAACACCTCCCCCTTTCGGTAAGCAAATCTAAATTTGTGACACTAAAATCGCTACAGTCTTTTGGTGAGAAGGCTTCCGAGTTCACGAAGGAGATCTTCAAATTTCCCTTTGACACTTCATCTTTCACGAAGAAATATTTTATATCTATGTGCTTGGTTCTACAATGATGAGATGTTACTTTAATCCAAGTCTATTGCTGATATACTGTCTATCTTCAGAACCAGAGACATTTCAACACAAGATTGCTGATCTATTTCAGAAAGAAAGTTCATGAACCAATACAAATCTTTAGTGCCCTCACAGATAGTCATTAATTCTGTTTCGAATCATGACAGGGATACCAGTGCTGTTTTTGATATTTCCAACTGGGGTAGTGAAGATCTTAATTTAGTTATATATGCTGAAAAGGATTTTCAAACCTCAGTTGAGGACCAGCTAGCATCTGTAAAGACTTCAATTTTCCCTCTTATTTGTCAAAGAATAGATTGCAGCTTTTTGTTCCCTTCAAGTATCTATATAATATTTTAAGTGCAGTAAGTTGAATGACTCTTTGGGATCTTTGAGGTATTGGGAGAGTTGACTAACATAAAATGTTATATCGGGCTTTTTCCTCAATTAATGCATATCAAGGAGTCTATAATTTCTTCATATTGTTCAAATTTCATGTTTTGTTCAGAGAAGCAAAATATTCATGATAGTCGATGCCTGGATTTTCATTATGTCCCATTGAAACAAATCTAGTATTTCTTTTGTCAACGCTTCCATCTGGATTAATTTTTTTATATTAAAAATCAATTTTCTTTTTTTAACGTTTTGGGTACAAGATTCCAAATATTATGTGAGTTAAGGAATCGAACCCCTCTTCCATTGCTTCTCTCCATTGACCTGAAAATGGGGTTTTCATGGCTTCCCGATATTTTTTTAGGTATTTTCATGGAAGTTGAAGTTAGTTCGGTTACATTGGCTGCGCTTCTTTCTTTATTCTATCAGATCGTCTTACGCCGCTAGCGATCAGCCTTTCTTCCTGCTCTCGTAGATTGATAAGATGCTGTTCCTAAATATCTTCACTAGTTCTTCCTGCAAAACGTTCGAGTGTTAGGGGTAATCCTGATTATTCCGGCATCGTTCTTGGTTGTCTGGATTATTTAGTTCTTCCGGAGTAGAGCCCATGATAGGTGTAATTGGCAAAAATATAATTCATTTTGTTCATTTCTATAGATGATTTGATCTTGGTCATGTTGGTTAAAAACACTAGGATTCAAGAGATCAGAACCTTTTGAATTTTAATCAATTTTGACAGTTTAAACTAAGTGTATTTTTCCATCTTGTTGATGATATATTTTATAGGCTTTCCCATGTCTTGAGTAACCGGTGAGTATTTCTCTTCTTGCTCTGGAGTCAAATTCATTTCTTTGATTTTTAACACATTATAAAATGTGCTACTGACGGTTTGTGTCCAGTCCATTTCTCTATGGGAGTTTTCAGTGTTAACATTTTTGAACGGTGTGCAAATCTTCAAATAAGCGGCTGTTGTAATGGCTTCCGCCCAAAATTCAGTTGGTAACTTCGCATCAATTAACATATTACTAGCCCAATCTTGAAGGGTGCGATGGGTTCGTTTTGCAATTCCGTTGCTTTTTTTGTGAATATTGAATTGTTCTTTGATTGTGTATTCCTTCATTCCTGAAAAACTCATGAATTTTTCAATTGACAAATTCAGTTCCGTTGTCCGATCTAACCTTTTTGAATCAACACTAGTTTCATTTTCTAGATTATTTTTAAATTCAACAGAAAGATCCTTTGATTTCAGGAAGTATACAAAGATACGTCTACTAAATATATATATATATGTGGCAATATAGTCGTAATGATGTGGTGAGGTGAGAAATAATGAAACAACAAGTTTGGAAGATGGAACCCAGCAAACCGAGGGAGAGAGGGAGCGTTAGCGGCTGCCACCGCGGAAATGCACGTCTTGTGTATCCACCACCCCCCCCCGACTGAGTAAACATAGAACTGAGGTTCCAAGAAAAGGCCCTGCGGTCGCCCCCTTGGAATGTGACTGCTATATCAAGTGACCGGCCTTAGCTGCGTTCTCTCTCTCTCTCTCTCTCTGGTCGACTGTAGATTTGTTTTGTTAATCCTGTAAGAGCATATATTATGACATATATATATATATAAAGAGACAAGGGTCGCCTCTCCTGTCAAAATAGACGTCTAAAACCAAACCCCATCTATTGACCGTCGCCGCAACTAGCGGCCTCGGGTCGGTGACAAAGTCATTATATATATAATAACGTAAAGATAATATGCACCACCCAGGGATATTTTAGCATAGGGCCACATAGATCGATACATATAAGTTCTAATGGTCTTCCAGAATGATTACTCTCGATAGCCTTGAAAGGGTTTTGGGTTAGTTTACCAATGATACATGGCTCACATTTTTCGAGAGGTTGAAAATTAAAATTAAGTCCTTTAACCATACTATTCTTCATTATTCTATCCAAGTATTATTCGTTCAAGTGTCCTTGTCTTCTATGCCACATTTTCTTGGCATAACATTTGTTTCTGCTTCTAAACGATGTCTTTAATGGTTAAAATATTTTTAGTGAAGTGCCAATTATAAAAATTATATCTACCTTATTACCCTCAGCTACTAATTCTCCATTCCAATTAAAAGATTTAGCTATTCCTATCTCAAAATATACATTGTTACCATTATTAACTAGACATCTAACTGAAATAAGATTAGATTTGAATCTAAGCACACACACATAGAGTACATCCATAATACAAATATCTCGCCTACCTTCACTTTGTGTATATCTCCTCAAAGAGACGACCCAGTGCCTCTTAGTCCAGTCACTTGTCCAGCCAGCTACTTTTGTACACCAAGGGAAGTGGCTTGAAGAACGGATACCACCACGCTCAATATCTTTTCAGAACTCATTTTTATTAAAAAACACGGTCAATTTATACATTAAGAAATTTACGTAACAATTTATACAATAAAGAAATTTACATAACAAGTTATACAACAAAGATATTTACATACTTCTTTTCTCCTAGTTTTAAGTTAAACATATTTGCATAAAACAAAGCTGACTACTTTAGTAGTCGCACATACTCCCCCCCGCTGTTGAACAGGAGTTCAACAGAAGAAAATAGTGAAAAAATACGCACATTTTCACAATCTTCTTGATTGGAAAATTTTTCCTCCAGATTCAGAGCGAAAAACTACAAAATAAGATAAATTCATATCATTCAAATCTAAATTATTATCCTTTTCACTATCTTCAATAATATTTGAAAATATTCAGATTCCAAATCACGAACAATCAAAACATCTTTAGGATAACAAAGATTGGCTTGAGCACTACCTTTTAAGGTTCGTGAAGCATCAAAAATATTTATTTCCTTTTTAATCGTTCTAGGAGAAATATAAAACCAATTTTTCTATGATCAATATTAGGATTCCTATATTCAGAAATCTCTCTGTTCAATTCCATAAACAGGAGATCCACCATTATCAGCAACATCCCTCAAAAAAAAATTTTGGCCATGTGCCTTTTCCAACAGGGACTAACTCTCCACCCCAGAAGAGCTCATCAAATCTCATTATGCCTCTGCTTTCAGATTTTGAAAGAAGTTCACCAAGTAGCCCTCCATTTGAGATTCTCGACACTGCCATCTTCTCTCTTAGTGTCTCCTCAATGATTTATCGTCTCATACCAATCTATAGACTCTTGACCTATATCCTTTCTCAGGGGATCATCCCATCCACCTGCGCTATTCCATGTCTTCCGCAGCAAATTTTAGGCGCTATTCCCGATGAATAAAACCCGATGGTATCGTCTGAAGGCTTAGAGGTATCGTCTGAAGGACCAGAGGTATCGTCTGAAGGACCAGAGGCACCGTCTGCAGGCTTAGAGGCATCGTCTGCAGGTTTTGAACAGTCATAGGATTCTGAAATTTTCTTTAGATATCTCAAACCACTCAATATAATATTCCTATAATCTCCTGGATTCGCAATCCTTTCCAGTTTAGCACATTTACCAGACTTTTCTGGAGACTTGCCTCCTAAATTAAGATTTTTCTCTGGAGTAGGCACTTGCCTTTTTTTGGAGAACTGGCCGGAGTATACAATATTGGAATAACTACAGTTCTAGAAACAGTTTCCCTCGATACAAGTTGCATTTTATTGTTTGGAAGATATTTGCCAATTGAACTTTTTCTATTGGTTCTCTCTTTACATAGGTGATCTGGATAGTACAACTTTGTTTAGAAAGCGTTTTACTTTCTCCAACCTTTGCATCATCATATTCAACTATTTCTTTTCCTCCAGATTTTTTTAGGTATGGGGCACATAATCAACATCGCCAATACAATCATTCTCCCCCCAAAACCATCAGCCATCCATCCTCTTCTTCCAAAGAAATCTGAGGTAGTCCCAATCATTCTCCTTAATGGCCATCACCTGGAAGTATCTTCTCATGTCTGCCAAAACTCCAAACTTATTTTCCCGAAATTTTATCCTTGTTTCAGGGATTCTTCTCAGTAGATTGGGTTCCCTCTTTAAATATCGTTTCAAGGAGAGTCCATTGTGTCCTCGACAGGAAGCGTCGTCAAACACTGGCCGCACAGGCGCAGCCTTGGATTTACACCCAAAATACAGGGCGATCAGGCAAATAGTATCCTTTTACTTTAAATTCCGTATCTCCAGTTTGTCTTGCTTCCACCAAATTCCTCGATGCTGGAATTTTGACAACTCTTTCCTCAATATCATCAATCGATTCAGTTTCATCTTCTGAAATCTCCACTTGATCAGCGCCTTCAGCTACCGCTTTAGAATTGTTTACCGATTTAAAACCTTTAATTGCAGTTTTAGAATCCTTTACTATATTTCCCTTGGTTTCAGCTTCCGAATCTTCTTTATTCTTTAAATCTGCATCTTCACCTTTTTCATTAGCAGTTTCCTCTTTCGTAAGAGACTCTGCACTTTCAGTTTCTATAACTGACTTTTTATCAACTTGAGCCTTTTCACTTTCTTCAACTTCAACAGATTTTTTTTCAACTTCAACCTTTTCACTTTCTTCCGTTTCTCTAGAAACAGTTTCTGGTTCTGTGCTGAGACCTTCTGTTTCTGGTTCCGTGCTGAGACCTTCTGGTTCTGTGCTGAGACCCTCTGTTTCTGGTTCCGTGCTGGGACCTTCTGGTTCTGTGCTGAGACCTTCTGTTTCTGGTTCTGTGCTGAGACCCTTTGTTTCTAGTTCTGTGCTGAGACCCTCTGTTTCTGGTTCTGTGCTGAGACCCTCTGTTTCTGGTTCCGTGCTGGGACCTTCTGTTTCTGTGCTGGGACCTTCTGTTGCACCATTATCAGGTTCTGTAGAATCTTTAGGCTCAATTCCACTACAGGCAATAACATCCTCTTTCGTAAGAGACTTTGCACTTTCAGTTTCTATAACTGACTTTTTCTCAACTTGAGATTTTTGGATCCTATCGATCTCTATCAGTACGCCAATGTACATTTCATCGTAATGCGCAGTGGACTCCAGTTCTTCCAGTACAGCCTCTTCGTCATATTCTTCTGTACTAATCATATTCATCTCTATTTTTTCCATCCAATTGCTTAATTTGCTGGTGACACTGGACGATGAGCTCTCTTTTTTTCATCAATAGGCACTCATCAGGGTAGACTCCCTTTAGCTCTTCTAGAGCTTCATTAATTTCTTTAGTGAAGATATTTCTCCTTGGAGTTCTTGATTCTTTTAAAATTTTCAAATTCACTAAGTCCCTTTGAGTATCCATCCTAGAATCCTAAAATCTTCGTATCCTGGAATTTCTGAATCCTGGCAGGCTCGCCACAAATATTGAGGCCTTCTCCTCAATATAGAAAGGGTGTCTCTCTGTACCCCGAGAGACGACCCAGTGCCTCTCAGTCCAGTCACTTGTCCAGCCAGCTACTTTAGTACACCAAAGGAAGTGGCCTGAAGAACGGATACCACCACGCTCAATATCTTTTTCAGAACTCATTTTATTAAAAAACACGGTCAATTTATACATTAAGAAATTTAAATAACAATTTATACAATAAAGAAATTTACATAACAAGTTATACAACAGAGATATTTACATACTTCTTTTCTCCTAGTTTTAAGTTAAACATATTTGCATAAAACAAAGCTGACTACTTTAGTAGTCGCAACATGTATGTTGATAATTTCACGTTACCTTGTGCTTCAGATTTTATGAATCTTCCTTCTTCTGCAAGGTTATTGTCACTGTCAATAGGTTCTTTTTGATGAGCCATCTTCTCTATGAGACATATGTAAAATGAATAAGCATAAAAAGACCAAGAGGAGCTTCTTTCAAAATTTATTTCGCAAGCTTTCGGACTAAACGTCCTTCTACAGGCAAAGGATAGTTGTAAAAACTAACGCATATAAACGTTCATTGAGCCATTATAAAGAGGACAATATTTACATACCTATATCTGTAAAACTAACATAGTAAAAACTTTATGACTAAGAATTTTGCATGTACAAAATTGGAGAAATTTAAAATTTAAAATTTTCAAATATGTGACAAATAATTTAACAAGGTATAATCTAAAATTAAATATTAAATAAATACTGAGATTAAAACATATAGAAGTTAGAGATCAATAAAATTGGGCTAAACACCAAGATACACAAGACAGGGGGTCCCACCTTCTTGTGTTTAAGTTGAATCAGAATATTATATGACTATTAGTAAAGAACCTGGTATATGTCTGGGATATCTATTTTTCTATTAATGCTATTGGTTTGATTGGATATGACTGATTCTAAATAAAGTCTATTGTACTTATTGTGTATATTACGGTATAAGATTTTTGGGTGATCTAAGTTAAACTGGTGACCTGTTTGTGCTGTATGTTGATATATTAGCGATTTAGGATCTTTGTTACGGATATTTCGTTTGTGTTCGGTTAGTCTGATATGTGTCGTTCTGCCTGTCTCACCCACATATGTGGACGAGAAATCTTGGCATGAGACGACATATACTGCTCCTGTAGAATGTATGGGAAGGTTAGAACTATCAGATTTGGTGATTGGATGTCTTAATATAGTGGACAGACTAGGAGAACTGTTGTAGTGTACTTTAATTCCAAAAGGACGGAGGATTCTGGATATTGAAATTGATGAGGCAGAATATGGAAGAAAACAGGTAGCTCTGTGTAAAGTGGTGGTCTTTGGAACAGATGGATCATAGAAATGCCTATGAATAAAGGGCCTGGATAACCTGCTTTAGTTAAAATGGATACTATTCTTGCTTTTTCTATTGTTTTAAATATGGGTAGGGAACAATGAGTGAACATTTTTTTTTAATAATGTCCTGACTGTATTAATTTTATATGCAATCGGGACTATTGGAGGAGAAATGGGTATACTGCGGTGGAATGGTCTTCTTATAATATACTGTAGAGTGGAACTTATGTGGAGTACGAATAATTGAAATATCTAAAAAAGGTAAAACACTATTTGTTCTGTTTCGTATGTGAACTTTATATGGGAGTTGAAACTATGTAGGGTGTTGTGAATGAGATGTAAACTGTCAGATTTGATGATAAAAAAGATATCATCCACATATCTCCTCCAATAGTATATATCCAACGGAAGGGTAAGGTTAATCCATCTGTCCAAGAAACCCAAGACTATTTCTGAAATGACTGAAGAGAGTGGGCTACCCATAGGGGTTCCTCTAATTTGCCTATAAAACTGCCCTTGAAAGGTAAAAATACCCATTGATAAACAAAGCTTGGTAAGCTGCAATATTATGTCCATGGTTTGGCCATCTGTACCTGCTGTACTAAGGAAGGATTGTAGGCTATCTGTAATAAGAGCATGGGGCAATGATAAATATAAAGAAGTGATATCAAATATATATATAAATATATAAGTTCAAAAAGGGAGGATTAATAATATAAACACACAAGAACTAAAAAAAAACTAAATATACCTATTTAGTCCACAAATCGCCCATTTAGCTCACCTACCTCGCCATCCAGAAACTCAAGTCTAGGATTGGAAAAGGGCGGCCAAACCCGCACTTAGGCCAGCGGCCTGCGCTTTTAGCAACTCCTTTTGTTTTTGTTGTCGCTGCTCTCCGCTTCCAAGAAAAAATCTATCTAAAAATCTCGCTTACTTGTAAAAAAATATTTTAAATAATAAGATAAAATTAAAATATATTAAAGAAATATTCACGAAAAAAATAAATAAGAATTGGAAAGTATTGAATTAAAAATAACAATTAACATTGTGTAGAATCTGGGCATCTTGGGAAAGGTTCAGGGCTCGTGGTGGACCAAAGGTGACTTGACCACAGAGAAAGGATGGCTGTTTCCATTTCAGACTCTAGCTTGGAGCTAGTGGGTTCAAGTCAGCCACCATAAAACATGCGGCCTCGACCACTGGGAAGGGGTGTCTTGAGTCCATCTCAGACTCTGGATAGGTGCTGTTAAGGCTGAAGGTGGTTTCAGGCTCCATCTCTACGCCTTACAATCACCAGAGGTTTGCAACTCAGATGAGAAAGGGTGGGACATGGTTAGGTGGGGTTCCGGGTAAATAATGACATACTGTCGTCACGAGGTGTCCTAACAGTTGCAAAACATCTGCAATCGTTCCAAACCTTAGCAATAAACCTCTAACAACACTATTATATACTATACACTGATACGCTATTTTCCTTGATGAAATGAGCTTTCCCAAATTATCACTTTGGACAGAAATTTTGTTGCCCTCATTATGTGAGCCTCAATTCTTTCATTATTTTAAATATGAATACCTTTTAATTCAAGTCCATTGTCTATGATTTTATCTGCAACATTTCCCGTTTGGAATCATTTCAAATTTATCTCACACTACTTTAAAATAAAGAAAAATTGATCACTACACGGGGGATCGTTAAAAGGAAATTACTGCCAATTGCAGGCTAATTTCTCTTACAATTACTTATGCAGTATATTAACGTGACATGGTTTGACACAGCACGCTATCCCTTTGAAGTCCCACTAACATTATGAAATTGAATGCCCAAACATTTATTCTAACATTTATTAGGTTATGGCACTAGACATGGCTATCGCAGTGGTTTCTCGTGGTATGACAAAAGTGAACCTAGCTTAGACATATTTGAGTAGGTGCAGGTTGGCATAAATATATCGTGCGTAAATTAGCTTGGCATGCCAAAAAGTCATCTTTGGTCAAAAATAACATCTGAACGAATTGGGTGCATCAGGCCCTGCATATGGTTAAATGGTAGAACACATCATCTGTGTTTTACACTGACACATCTTTGTTAAGTAGTTTCACTTCAATTTTAACCACAATGACCCATTCTTCAATTGGCCTCACTCTCAACAGCGTCCATCGATGAGAACCGTCCCAATACGGGTAATTATAGGCCATTCTTTGTCTCACGTCAACTTCGTGAATATCTTCAAATCCTATTGAGAAATGTCCAATTTCGCAATCAAGATTGCATGCTCTGACATCCGTTGTTCAAGTCTACACAAAAATTTTCAAACGATCTTCAAGATCCATTCCTAACCTCCTAGAAATGTAGTCTTTGCTACGGGTCACATTGCTCTTATACCTCGTTTCATAAAACTACGAAAGCCGACATTTGAACGAGTTTTAAATCTGCCATGAAAATATACGTTTTATCTATAATCTTCTGCTGCCAAATAATCTCAAAGAAGAATGTATAGATAGAGCTTTCTGGAAGAGCTTATCAAAACCAGTCAAGTGCATACACAAGTTTTCCATCGCTTCAACCTATCTATCTAAAGGACAAGGTTCCTGGAACTGTTGGTAGTGCTTGTTCCAACTATTAAATTGCTACGGTTTTCATACTGCGTTTAATTCTGCAATAATACAATAATATACGTCATAATTTGTACATAACTGGATGTAACCCCACAGCAATATGTATGCAATGTATGTTTTAAAAGATTTTAATAAAAACAAGGCTTAGAAATCTGGAAGAAAGATTTTAGAGAAAGGCCATCAAAGAGGAAGCAATCATTAGCAGGTTTTATTATCCCGGAACTCATAAAATTGGGTTCAAGAACCTTGTATTTCCTGGACCAGGTCAGAACAAGTCCAGAAACAAAAGGATAGCAAAGGCCCAATCAGAGAGTAGGGAATTAGCCAGGAACCAATAGAAAGCTTACACGTCTAAACCACCAGCCAATAAAAACCCTGAATAGCTTTCGTGTTAAATCGGGAACGGATTTTAGTCAGTCAGGAACGTGGTACCATAGAGGCGAGTTGGGACCTGGACAGTATCGAGTTAACACCTGGACCGACCAAGGAACAAGTGCCGAGCCCACTCCATCTTCTCAACCCCTCAGATAAGTCAATCCTCAATCATGTGAACAGTTATAGTCAATAGCCAACTCAAACCAATAGCTTCAACTCCTTTTCTCCCTAGATTGCTAGCCTTTTCCAACCCAAATCCTGTGTTTTTTCGTTATTTTCCCCTGTTTGAATACCTTACTACCTCAGCCAACACGACTGCGCCTACCACAAACAATCAACTCAGCAACTTCAAAAGGTAATTCGTCCCCAACCCCACAGTGAGTCGACAGGATAAAATGAAAAATCAGCGAGACCAACAGAGCGGCGACGAAATAGCGGAGAAAAGGGAGGCGGCCACACGACGCACCCTGGCGGCGATTATAGTACAGTTGACTGTCGCCCTCCAAGGAGTGAGGTCTACCCGACGAGACGAACACCGGGGATCCGCCTGCGGGACAGACGCCGCCCACGCCCCCCACCCCACGCCGGAAGATGGACGGAGATGCCGCCGCCATGTGGCCGAGCGATCTGACGCGCCACTCCGAGGAACTATCCCCCACCATGCCGGATCCCTACATCAGTATCCAGAAAAAACCTATTAGGTGGACTGTACCATCCCAACAAACTCGACACTCGAACGCAAGGGCAGTGCAAATAGCCCAAAATTTACACACGAGTGCACGGGCAGTGCAAACGGCCCCGACCCAGCAGCACGCCCGGCGTCCCACGCCGCCACCCCATGCCGGAGACGTACCAGCCGCGCAGAACTTTCGGAACTGAGGTAGGAAGTCAACCTCGACTCTTTGGCGTCAAGAAATTGACGCTGAAACTGTTTCTGACCCCTGATCTACCATTTCCATTTTTAATTGACACAGGCGCGAGTTTGAATATAGTGCCATATAATCTGTACAAAATGTTAAAAAACTCACCTTCCTAATTTAAAATTAAAAGAACAGTCTATAGATCTACAGACCCTAAATGGTCTTGCAACAACAATAGGTAAAATAGCACTCCCCCTAACAATAGGTAAAATATCTAGAAAAGAGAATTTCCACGTGGTGAAAGCACCTCTGCCATTTGGAATTCTCAGCATAAATACCCTCCATCATTTTAAAATAACAATAGATTTCAACCAAGGCACTATATTCAACTTGGCGCCCCATTGTCTACCCCTACCTACCATTTTCACCATGTACCCAATGAATTCACATATTGGGAGTGCCAAGCGATGCCACAAAAAAACAACAATACGTCCAACCCTTTCGCACCTGGCACCCAATGCGCGCATTCATTGGTCAAAACCCAATCACCCACCCACCAATCTAGTCACACGCCCGCACAACACAACTTTTTCACTAAGGCCAATTGCCTTTACTATATGCCCTCAACTCACAAGGCCACAACGGCTTCAATTTGCAACAACAATGCACAAAATGTGGTCCCCCAACAGGACAAATTTCACACTAAACACATACGTGACCATACGTCGTCACGCAAAAATCACGCACGTGTACACCGCAACAACCACGACACTTACAACAATACACAGACAGTATTCATACAACAGGACGGCTCTCACACAAAACACCCACGTGACCACACGTCGTCACCCAACAGTAACACGCACAACCAGCGCAACAAGCGCGACACTCGCACCAAAAGACGACAACACCAAGCAAACACATGCACAAACACGGCCAATACCACCACACCATCTACACGAAACATAGAGACAATCCACGCTACCAAACAACCACACAATCGCAAAACATTGCGATCTTTCTTAAGCGCTGTGAACGCTTACAAAAAGTTCCTTCCGGACCACGCCCGCTTGCGGACGCCACTTGTCAACCTTCTAAAAAGGGATGTCATGTGGGTCTGGGATGAAGAATGCCAGAAAGCGTTCACTAGCCTGAAAGAAAGCCTTACAACACACCCCACGTTACACCTTTACCAAGGAGGTCTGCCATGCCAGGTGTACTGTAACGCTCAACACTCGGCATCGCAGGCGTCCTCAAACAGGTCTACCCTGATGGGAAGATCTATACAGTTCAGAATTTCAGCCGCGCTCTGCGTGCACACTAACGAAATTATCCCATGTCTCAACTACAATGCCTAGCAATTGTGGAGAGTGTGGATAATTTCCGTGTCAGTTTGATGGACAGAAAATTTACAATATTTTCTGACCATCACGCATTGCAGTGGCTGAAAGAGATCAAAAACCCGTCAGGCAGACTATTTCGATGGAGATTAAGGCTATCGAGATACGAATATGAGGTCCGTAGCATAAATGGAGTACAAAAATATGAAACGGTCGCCATACTTCGTAACCCGTTCTGTGGCTTCTTAGACGCCGCCCTCATTAAGAGCCATCAGCCTTCCCCATCGGGAAATTCTAGCTTGACCATTGATCACAATGGACTGCATCCCGTTTCCCGAAAAGGTGTAACTGAAATTATAGTTCCAAAACAACTCACAAACAAACTACTTAAATCAATCCACACACAACACAACCATCCAAACATCTCAAAGATGACGAGGCTCATCTCCGCTCAATATACGTTTCCACTTAAAACTCCTACACACAGCATTTCTTCAACAGAACCATTGACCACCAAACTGGCGAACAGCGAACCTGACAGTCATTTAGATCCTACTATTTTGTCCAAAAAACGATTTAAGCAACTCACACTTAGTAGCAAGGAACGCGACATAGCCCAGCCGCAAAAACATTCAATTTCAAATCCGCCACAATCAATAGAAGTCCAACCCGATAATAAAAAAACCAATTCGTGGAGAAGACATGGGAGAAAATGTGCCAATATCCCATATTTCATATAATATGCGTTATCTGTCTTCTTATTATGCCTTATAAACTCGCTCCATTTATATTAATAGTTTAAATCGTAATATATACCCTACGGCCCCAACGGCTTTACCAGCTACAGGAAGCAGTCTTCCATATAGGAAGTTCTATCTTAAAAGCCACCTTCCATATAGGAAATGCAATCTTAGAATTTCTAAATATTATATGGGAGATACTGAAAGAAAACTTTCCAGAGGTCAAATTAAAGCGCCCCAAGACGACGTGCAAGAAATCAATTAGGAGGACAGGAAGTGTCAAATTACACAAAAGGGGAATAGATTTAGAGTCCCGAATCAATTAGAAAGCCGGAAGTAAGATGGAGACCATTTGCTTCCCGCGCGACATAAAGACGTCCGCCATTTTTATCGGTCATCAAATTACTTACACAAATGGAGTGTGGACAAATTTAGAGATCTCCCCCGCGCGCCCCCGAAAATAAAATTGAGGTTACCGCGTTGTCCCGCCCGACAATTTTAACGGTCCACAAAACTGTACAACGAGCTTACATATCGACTTTTACAAAATATACAATTTAATTATATTAATGTCATTATATTAATACATTTCAAACCATCCCAATGAATTTCAACATTTCTATTCTTATATATATATTTATTTTAAAGACTTCCAAATACTTTTACATTTACCCACACTAAGCACAATAGACTTTAGGATTTTGGAAACACATAAATACTCACAACCACTGCACAACACGCAGATCTCAAGGTTAAAAACGAACAAAACACGCACATTATCACTTAGAGGATAGGAAAAATTAGGTAGCAAAGCTTTCGAGCTCACGTTTCTTCCGAAAGAAATAAACAACCACTTTAGAAGGGTCGAGGACTTTCCTCGAACCCTGTATTCAAAGATCCGACTCCGGTTACGACCCCCGATAAAAAGTGGATATCGGGCGAGCATATCTTAAGTGCCCTAGGGAATTGCATAAAAATCCCTAGAACGCATTAAGACTCGGGACATATTAACATAATACACTCGGCCTAGAGATCTCGAAAACAACACAATCACAAAAACAACATGCACACGTAAGGTTAATTAGATTCCCATGTCTCCTGTATACATAATATAAAGCACAATTGGGAAAGATCATGTTTCTACCCACGAGTCGCACGGGAAAGATAAAAAATCTACGAGGTAAATAAAAAGAACAGATTGCACCGCGTTACATAGTTTTGGCATGTAATGTTATCACAAAGAGAGTTTGTGAAACCTCGCTCTACATTTTACTTACCCCATTCATTTACATCTTTTATTATTTTTTTATTTTTAAAATCAAAATTCTTAATCAAATTTACCATTTATCCTAATCTCAAATACTTATCATTTATCTTAATCAAATATTTACCATTTCTTTAACAACTTCTTTTATTTTGTTCATAAACCAACCACTGAACAAATTTTTCCCAACGAAAACTCATTGGTTTTCTTTTAAAATTAGATTTTTTTTTTTTTTTTTTTGATTTCCAAAAAGCATTTATCTTTTTTTTTTCTCACCATGCGCCAAGGCATTCACTTCGATTTCTCACAACTTATATTATTTTTGATTTCTCAAAAGCCCTAATAGAAATTCCCTCGATTTTCGTTCCCCATCTCGAGTAGAATATTGTTTTGGCACATTTTCTTTTTTTTTTTTCTCACCATGCGCCAAGGCATTCACTTTGAATTCTTCCAACTTATTTAAATTTTTGATTTCTCTCTCTCTCTCTCTCTCAAAAGTCCTAATAGAAAATTCCCTCGATTTTCGTTCCCCATCTCGAGTAGAATAGTATTTAGGCACCTTTTACTTTTGTTTTTTCCAACAATGTACCATAGCATTCATTTTGATTTCTTATAATTGAATATTTTGATTTCTCTTACTTATATTCAACCAATATCTCACCAACACCATTTCTTTTATCTCTTATGTCACCACCAATGCTTGTATATAGCCTATCAATAACCATAATTAATTTTCCCACAAAAATTATTTCTCCCTTTAGAGAATTCACTCAGGCTACCCCTTCTTGAATTATTCACATGTAGGGGGCGCATCTGTCATAATTTGTACATAACTGGATGTAACCCCACCACAATATGTATGCAATGTATGATCCAAAGATTTTAATAAAAACATGGCTTAGCGAATCTGGGAGAAAGGCCATCAGAGAGGAAACGGTCATTAGCAGATTTTATTATCCAGGAACTCATAAAAACTGAGTTCAAGAACCTTCCCTTCCGGGAGCATGTTAAAACAAGACAAAGACAAAGGATTAGCAAAGATCCAATCAAAGTCCAACAGGGTTAGCTAAGAACCAATGAGAAACGGCCACGAGTCGACAGTCATCCAATGAGAAGATTGGATAGTTAAGGAGTTAAATCTCGGCCTCAGTTTAGTTAGTTGGGAACTCGGCACCATAGGAACGAGTTGGGACCTGGACAGCATCGAGTTAGCAGCTGGACCTGCCAGAGTCAGGACCTCGCCACCATCTTCCTCATCACCCAGAGAAGTCCAATGTTCACTATGTGACAGCCAAGCCTTAGTCAAGAACCCCATAGTCACCCCTTTCTCCCTTGATCGCTGGCCTATTTCAATCCAACCCTGTGTCCTCGTTATTTTCCCCTGTGTGAATGCCTTACTATCTCAGCAAACACGACTGCGCCCACAACAATCATCAATCAATCAATCAAACAACTCAATCAACCATCACCAAGAAATATCGTAATATTACAGTGAGTCGACAGGATTCGACAGTGATTTGACATATATGTTGCCTAGAAATTGAGATAAGAGCTTCAGAAAAGGAAAATGTTGGGCATGAAAATGGTAGTCTTTAAAAAAATATGCAAAAATTTCTGCAAAAGAAGAATACTCCGCATATAAGTTATAAAAAAAATCGATATTAAAATAAAAAAAATAATGAATAACTAAATATAATTTAAACAAAATGTAAATTTAAAAAAGAGGATATAAAAATATATTGAATTTAAAGAATAGTTATATATATCGTACATAGAGAGAGATGGCGCCACGACTTAGGTCATCGGATCATTACTTCGCGTTTTCCCCTCTAGAGGCACTACTTTCGAGCTAAAGGGCAAATTTCCAGGCAAATTTGGAAATAACTCGAAAATTATTCTATATAGAGACCTTAAATATTCACTATAAGTTTTTAAATAGTTATAGAAGAATTATATTGCACTTTTTAGAAGATAACTCAATTGACATTGCTCTTATCAGTGAAACTCACCTTAAACCCTCAATTGATCTAAAGTTCAGGAACTATCAAACCATTAGAACTGATCGAATTACAGGAAAAGGTGGGGGAACAGCCATCATTATAAAATCCTTTTTTAAATATAAGAAAATGCAAATTCATACTTTAAACTTGGAAAATACTTCAATTTTGATAAAACCAGATGGAAAATCCCTCTTGCAAATCACAGCAATTTATATGAAGCCTGATGCACCATTATTGGAAGAAGTATTGAACCAACTGATAATACACAACCACTCAATAATCGTTGCAGGAGACTGGAACTCCAAACACCCTCTTTGGGGATCAAGGACTGCAAATAACAGTGGAATCGTGCTGCACAATTTCTCTGAAAGAGAAAGCCTCGACATTGTCGCACCTTCGTCACCCACGCATTACAGTCCACTCGGCAATCCCGATTTCCTAGACTTCGCTGTTTTTAAGAACATTCCCTGGACCCCAAAGGCCAGAACCACCGACGATTTATTATCTGACCATCTCCCTGTAATCTTTGAATTAAATTTTCCAAAGGATGAATTCACAACCCAGCTCAGCCGAGTAACTAATTGGGTTCATTTTCAACAAGAACTAATCTCCACCACGCCCCCCAGACTCCCCTTGAAAACTGAAGTAGACATTGATTCAGCACTTGGAATTTTAAACGAGAAAATTAATAATAGCTACTCGAAAAACACCATAGTATCATCTTACAAATTAATAAAGAACCAAAACCAAAGCCTTAATAAGGGAGAAAAATAAAGCTAGGAAAAGATGGCAATCAACCTGGGATCCAGCTCATATAGAGCTACTTACCTCAATCTTCAAGGAAAGGTAAATCAAGCCCTTGAAGCAGATAAATCTTAAATTTGGAATAGTTTTTTAAGCAAACTTGAATCGAGCCCAACAGACTTCGGGAAAAAAAAGCCCATTAGGAAAAAAAACTGACAAAATCACTAGTTTAAATGCAAATGGAAAAACCTTGCTGACGGACAAAGAAATTGGAAATGATCTTTCAGAGCATTTTTCCAAACACTTTTCCAAGGCGGAGGATGAGGTTCCGTCTTACCTAACAGATAACACTTGCCATCATCCCCAAGAGAATATACTATCAATGACAACGCCAAATGAAGTCAAGGAAGTGATTAAAAACCTAGGTAATCACAAAGCTCCAGGCCACGACAATATTACGCCGCAAATGACTAAAAACCTCCCCATCAAATGGATAGTTTTCCTCGCTGGGATCTTCAATGCTGCATTACACCTGTGCTACTTCCCGAAGACATGGAAACATGCCATTATCATAACCATTCCAAAATATTCACCTGTCAAATCACATGAAGATCTCAGACCAATCAGCCTTCTCTCTACCATCGGTAAGGTATACGAGAGGATTGTTCTTCGCAGATTGCAGACATACATGGATTCTATTAAATTTATCATTCCTCAACAATTTGGATTCAGAAAAGGACACTCCACAACCCACCAGCTAATCACAGTAATAGACTACATCCAAATAAGAAAGTCCCACAAGGAGGCAGTAGGTGCTGTTTTTCTAGACCTTACCAAAGCCTCTGATAGAGTATGGCATGATGGCTTGATAGCAAAAATAACAACAAATCAATTTCCAAGGGATTTTATCAAATTCTTGAAAAACTATCTCCAGGACAGAACCTTTTCAATTAAGCAAATGAATTATATAACCACGGCAAAACCAACCCAGATTGGAGTCCCTCAAGGCTCTATCCTTGGACCCTACCTATTCAACATCTACATCAACGATTTCCCTCAACATCCAAAATGTCAAATAAAACTTTTTGCAGATGACGCAGCAATTTTAGCAAACTCCAAATCAATAGGAATAATAACTACACAACTCCAAAATTACATAAACAGTATAACCAAATTGTGCAATGATTGGAAATTAGACATCAACCCAAAAAAGTCTCAGGCAATAATTTTTCCTCCACTACACAATAAAAAATGCAAGCCACAATCCATCCTAAAGGTAAACCAGAGCCCTATTAATTGGACTGACAGCGTTAAATATCTTGGAGTTACCTTAGACTCCAAGATGAAATTCAACATGCATGTCAAAAATATCATAAAGAAAGCAAAAATCGTAAAAATAACATTATCAAGCCTGTTCAACTATAAAAGCAAATTGACTACAAAACAATGGTTTACTCTATACAGAAGTTGTATCCTCCCGATAGTAACATACGCACTCCCAATTTGGTGTAAATATATTACAACCACAAACAAAAATAGGATAAACGCATTTATGAGAATCTGCCTTCGGACAAGTATAGGAGCTCCATTCAACCTATCAAACAAGATACTGAAGGAGGACTTGAATCAACCCGATCTAGAAGATATGTACCAAACTTCCTTTAAGAAATTACACCTTCAAATGCAAAATTCAAATAACCCAACCATATAAGATATTCTACAAAATAAAGGAGATATCAATCCCCGATTCCGACGACCCGACCCTGACACTTAGTTAAGAGCTCATCGCCCAACAGCTACCCTCCTGCCCAGAAAGGTCCTGGGGGGCCACCTCTACTCCAGCAACTCGCCATGTGTAAATAACCAGGACAAGGTGATTCGCGAGCTGTGCTCGAATGTAACACCTGTAAATTGAGACGAAATAAATAATAAACAGCAACAAGAATGAAATTTGAATCTTGAATAATATGAAACAACAAAAAATTAAATTAACAATGTGAAAATATATTTTAACATTGTAACATTTTAACATAAACACAAATACGTTATACTATTTTCTTTAAATATGTATCAATATTGAAAAATGCCAAGTTTTTTTTTTTTACAACGTAATTGGAATATTATATTACTAAATTCTCAAATTAAATTTATTATACTTGGAACACATTTTAGCATTTTTTATTTACAATTTATAAATGTAATTTCATCAGATGCAGCGAGAGGCGCTGCTTGCTAGTGAAATTAGAAAATTTGCAAATAAATTTGCAACGATTAATTATTTCAAATTAAATTCAAACCAGAAACCTTCCCAGTAGTATAGTAAATATATATATATATATATAACTTACTAAAGTTTCAGAGCGATTGGATAATCTTACCTTCTAAAAACATACATCGTGTAAACAAACTAACTAAATACGTGTCATATTATTAACCAATCAAATTCATTTATCGTCGCGACCAGTGCGGCACCAAGCGGTAAAAGGCTGGAACTAACGCTTTTTGGTTTTACATTTTAAAAAAGCACATTAACCTTTTTAGTTTTTAAAATGGCCTTTATGTTAAAAAAATAATCAGCTACCTACATGCAAAATTTCATAATGATTGATTCTGTAGTGTTTGCGCAACGCGATAACAAACATCGATTTCGGATTTTATTTTTATAGATATAAGGAAAGGATTTCAAGTTATCAAATGTTGAGATATCAGAATATTCGATTTAATTTACCAAATATCAGCTCAATATAAACTATCTTAATATTTGGAGCCCAGCAATTTTATATACAAGGGCCACTTCAAAGGTTTTGCAATCAAATATTAAATAATTAAAATAGAATATACCATTGAAATCTACATGCATTTTTCACCTGAAAAACAATTTAATAAAATAGTTATAACAATGAGTCATAGAGGGTGCGAATTTGTTCACAGCCGCAATGGTAATTTCTAAACATTGTATCAGACACAATAGAGTTGACTAGAGAAAGTTTACGTGCCATGATCTTTTATGATTATAAAATACTAGCCAAATGACCCGGGCAACGCCCAGGTTTTACCCGATTAAATGCTTTTATTCAAATATTATTCGTTACAATTATAAATTGGCGTCGTGGATGTAATTCTTGTATAATATATAAATGAGTTTTAAAAATTATTTTTAAAAAATGCATCGGCCGGGAATCGAACCCGGGCCGCCCGCGTGGCAGGCGGCCATTCTACCACTGAACCACCGATGGTAATGAGAAATGGCCATATCTGGCCATATGGGTATTAATTCCATTCACAAAGAAAACGGTGACAGAATTAAGAATTGTTGCTTGATTATAACGCTGATAAGTGTATACTAGTATTCGAAAACCTTACGCAAAATGTTTTTTTATTGCGAAAACACCATTAGTTTTCGATCTCTCGCTCTTCAACAGACCAAATTATCATAAAGTATTGAGTAAGGGAGGCGAGGCGGCTATTTATACTGAGCGTAACACATGAGGCGATATTTGCATAGATGGCTATTTATACTAAGAATGAGAACGTGAGGTGAGATTTGCATTAATAACAATATTTTTATTTAATGCGATTTACTTCGGTATGACAGAATTGCTCTGGGATATCTTTCCTCCTGTTGATGCTGTCCTTATGATTCGATATGAGCGATTCAAATATCAATCTTCCAGACATGGACGGTATATTGCAGTAGTGACACGTAGGGTTCTCTAAATTGAATGTATGGCCTGTATTCGTGATATACTGGTATATTAGTGATCTTGGGTCTTTGGTTTTGATGTTGAAAATGTGTTCTTTTATTCTGGTTGCTAGTTTCCTGCTGGTTTCGTCAACATAAATGGCTTGGCAATCTGAACATGATATTAAATATAATTATTCCTATTGCAATTAAAATGCCACTTAAGCTTTACGAGCGTTTCGCACATTCAAAGGCATTCGAAGCGGTAAAGATCCCATGAGTTGCTACTCTCTAAGGCGAATGATAAAAAAATTGAGAAGACTGGATCTCTGGAAGCAAACCTTCGGTGTGGAAGACCATCGACATGCAAGTCAGTGGCTGTTACGGTTTCGCAGAATGTTGAAGCTATTGAAACGTTATCCACGTATGGAGAAGTAAGTGTTCGACAAGTTTCTCTACAAACAGGGATTTCGAATGGAACAGTTTGGAGAGCACTAAAATTTTTCTTGAAAAATACTCGTACGAAATTCAAAGATTTCCCGAAGTTAAAGTCGGCGATTTTGAAAAGCGTCAAGAATTCGCTGCATGGGTTTTCGCCAAATTGAAATTGATAAAAGGTGGCTGTCAAATGTTCTATGGACAGATGAAGCTCACCTTTTCTAAACGTAGAAGTTAACACTCAAAACTGCCGCATTTGGAAAACAGGAAACCCTAGAAACTTTACAGAAATGCCACTTTATCAGCCCAAAGTTACAGTTCGGAATAGGTTCCTTTCTTCTTTTATTATTGGACCATTTTCTTTGAAAATATCATTAAAAGAACTTTTAAAACCGTTTCTGTAAACTGGTGAACGTTATATGAAAATTTTGAGAGAAAAGGTTATCTACATATTGCAGGACAGACAAGCACTAAGCGAAATAACATTCATGCAAGCTGGAGGACCTTCTCATATCTCTCGCGGAGCCAAACAATTTCTGAAGGATACGTTTGGTGAAGATTGTTTGATAAGTCGCCACTTTATACATCAGTGGCCTCCAAGATCACCAGAGTTGACGACTTGCGAATTTTGGTTATGTGGGTACATTAATTCGCGTGTTTATCGAAGTCGGCCTACCACATTGGACATGTTGAAGGCTTCTATCAGACGGCACGTTCCATCAATTTCAACAGATATGTTATTTAATGTTGTCCAATCTGTCATCTATCGTCTGCAGGCGGTGTTTGAAAATGAAGGGCGCCACATTGAGCAAGGATTGTGACCTAATACAAGAGAGAAAGCAGTTACATCATGTGTTATATAAGCTGCCATGTATTATATTTTCTACCAATATTTTGCAGCTCTTTGCGTTGGGTTATGGGGATAATAAATGCTGTCCTTACATCTTGACTCTTTTTTTTTTGTGAACAGTGAATATTTTGTTTGTCATTTGCTCACTTATTATATTATGTCGTGCAGACCGATGCGTTAAAACTTCTTGAATAAAACTTGTACACCAATTTTTCCCCTTATGTTTAGTTTATTGCATTTCGCACATTAGAAGAAATAGCATAAGGAATATTCTCCGTACACCCCTAACTTTAGAAAATTTGCGCAAAATATGATATTACTACCACGTTATTCAACGCAAAAGGTCGATCTGAAGATAATTTTTATTTAAGGGGACACATTTTAAAAATATTTTACAGTTAAATAAGCAATGATAACATTTGACAAGTTCATAGGATATTTGAAATAAAGTAGAACAAAAAGATTTTGCCACTCCCCTCTTTATTTCATTTGCTTGATTATGACAAATTTCCAGTTAAAATTCAAGTGTCGACAATTTGTCAAGAAACCATACATTTCTTATAGCAAAAAATCTTATTAGTAGTGTCATCATAAATTTTGTTACTATATTAACATTTAAAAAAATCATGTATTGATTTCAGCAGTATTTTTCAAACATTCAATCTATTTCACAAAACCGCATCTAAAATATATATATTTTTTATTTTGCTACATGTTTTAATTTGCTTTTACCTATTTTAAATATCTCGGATTGAATTTATAAATCGTCACCCAAATTTAATATTTTTGGCGAAATGGTGTTTTATTAATTTATCATTAGAGTTCTTTCCTGGTGTGTAGAAATGTCGGGTAATCGTTTTCCAAAACTGTAAGAGAATCAGAGGCTGGGATCTCAGAAAATATTGTTTAATTTTCAAGATGACAAGTAAAGAAAGAGAGTCAAACAAAACAAGCGTAGTAGCAAACAAAACAAATGCAAATCTGAAGCCTATATGCATGTACGCCGGCGATTGGTGGCGTCAGGTCACGTGATGTCTGGCAGGAAGTGGCCGTTGCCATGGGAACAGCCAATGTGCGACGTTACTTTTTCCAACACTCCCACCTAACGTCCACTCCGTTGTTTCAAACAGTCCAAGTTGGCTCCTTAGTCTTCTATACCTTTCTGGAGGTAGAGCTTTCGTAAATATGTCTGCAGCTTGATCATTGGAGCAAACATAAAGTAGGTCAATTGCATGTTTTTGACTGCACCAAGAAATAGGTCCATTATTCAACATGAACACATATCCGGTGTTTGATTTTCTTGTGTCTAGGTCTCCAGCAAAATCAGCATCGGAAAAACCTATCAGAGTTGTAGTGCAGGAACTCCCACCAAAACAAATACTGATGTTTTTCGTAGCTTTTAAGTATCCAAATATTTTAATTACTGCGGTCCAATGTGAAGGTCCTGGGTTGTTCATAAATTGGCTAACCCTGCTGACTGCGTAGGCAATATCAGGTCTAGTTCCAGTCATGAGGTACATTAAACTACCAATTGTCTGTCTGTATGGAATCTTGTTCATTTCTTCAATTTCCTGATCATCCTTTGGGCACATTTCTTTTGTTAGTTTTGATTAAGGATCAGAAGGTACAGATTGCAACTTAATTTCAAGAAGGTTGTTATGTTCAAGTGTTCTTTCAATGTATGAGGCTTGATGCAGAAATAACATTTTAGTTGTTCTATCTCGATATATTTGTAGGCCAAGGAAATAATCGGCAGTAAAAGTTTTTATTTCAAAATTGGAATTTAAGTACTGTACTATATCATCTAAATGTTGTTTATTTACACTGCAGATTAAGCAATCATCTACATATATTGCAAGTAATATGTAAGCCTGTTTAGATTTCATTGAATAGACACATGAATCTGATATGCTAGGTTTGAGATCAAACTTAATTAAAAACTCATGAAATTTCTTGTTCCACATTCTGGGGGATTGCTTAAGACCATAGATGCTTTTATGAAGAGGGCAAACATGATTTGGAAAATCTGGGTTTTCATAACCTTGGGGTTGTTCCATGTAAAGTTCTTCTTCCAAATCACCATTCAAGAAGGTAGATTTTACATCTAATTGAATCATTTCCATAACAAGTAATGCACAAAGTGATAAGATTGTTCTAATTGAATCGAATTTTACTACTGGAGAAAAAGTTTCACCATAATCAAGTCCTGGTTTTTGTGAATAACCTTTCGCAACTAGTCTAGCCTTAAACATTTTATTTGATCCATCTGCATTTTGCCTTATTTTGTATACCCACTTGCATGCAATAGCTTTTCTGTCTGATGGTAGTGTCACATAAGTCCATGTTTGATTTTTCATCAAGGAATTGAATTCATCGTCCATAGCTAGTTTCCACTGTTTTGAGTTTTGTCCTTCAATTGCATCTTCATAGTTCAATGGTTCTTGGTCATGGACATAACAAGCATATGAAATAGCTCTTGTACAGCTGGTTGATGTTTGTTCCTTTTCTCTGATTCTATTCCTGAGAGGGTATCGACATGATTCTTCTGGTTTGGAACTGGTATTTGTGCTATCAACACTTTCTTCACTATATATAGTTACCTGCTCTTGTTGGTTATCCTGAATATTTTCTGATGTATTAGCTTCAGTAAATATTACATCTCTGCTTATGATAATTTTTCTAGCAATAGGATCCCACAATCTATAATTTTTGTTAGTTTCAGTATATCCAACAAAAAATGTACGAATACTCTTTTTGTCTAATTTCTTTCTGTTATCTTTTGGTGTATGCACATAAGCGTTACATCCAAAAGTTTTCAAATGTAAGATGGAGGGTTTTCTCTTGTACCATATTTCATAAGGTGTAGAATTTCCCAATACTTTAGTAGTACATCTATTTAAGAGATAGACTGCTGTGTTTACGGCTTCAGCCCACAGTTCAAGCGGCATTTTTCTTCCATGTAACAAGCATCTAGCTGATTCAACTATTGTTCTGTTATCTCTTTCAGAAATTCCATTCTGTTCTGGGGTATATGGAGCAGTGAGTTCATGAACAATTCCTAGAGATTTTAAATAATCAGAAAAATTCTTATTTAAGAATTCCGTGCCATTATCTGTTCTGAATCTTTTTATTTTATTTCCAGTTTCAGTCCTAACTCTTTTTACAAATTCTTTAAATTTCTCAAGTACATCTGATTTATGCCTAATGAAGTAGCCCACTCTAAATCTCGAAAAATCATCCTTGAATGATACAAAATATAATGATCCGCCTGGTGATCTTTTACTCATTGGTCCACAAACATCTGAATAGATCAGCTCTCCTGGATAGGTCGAATTTGGACTTGTTGACGCGTGAAAAACTTTTTATTTTGTTTTCCATAGATGCATGCTTCGCATAGTAAAGAATCAGGCTTTTCTCTAATTTTAATGTCTTCTTCAAAAACATTATTTTCAAACATTTGGGTTAATTCCACAGGATTTACATGACCCATTCTTTGATGCCATATATCTAGACTTAACTGAGCAACATGAGTTTGTGAAGATTGCTTTGCTTTAATAAAAATTCTATAAAGATTTGAATTTTCCTTTATTCCAGTAACTAGCACTTTAGAATTTTTTGTCAATTTTATCTGATTTCCTTTACAAATGAGCGTCAAACCATGTTTTGTTGCAGTAGATATTGAGAAAAGATTGGTCTCCAATTCAGGTATATAGAGAACATCCAAAAGAGTTGCATTAATTTTCTGACTATCAACATAAGAGAGAATATCAATATTTCCCTTACCTTTTGCATAGATCTTCTTTCCATCTTCAAGGCACACAGGATGAACACCTTCCGGTATTTCTTCAAACGTAGAGAACCATTCTCTTCTCGAAGTCATGTGATCCGTTGCTCCAGAATCTGCAATCCAGGAATCCTTTGTTTCAGCGAGGAAGGCACTTGTCTCAGCTGAAAAAGCACAGCTATCATCTCTGGCTGAAGAACTTGGCTATTGTCCTTTTTATTCTTCCTTTCCTTTATAGCATTCTTTCCACCAATGTCCTTTCTTCTTGCAATATCCACAGTGTGTGTTCTTCTTTTTATCTTTAATGGATTGTTGATGCTGCTGTTGTTTGTTGGAAGCTGTTGAATTTCTGTTGAACTTTGAAAAAGTCATCAAGGCATTATCTGGTTTAAAATTTCCTGAAGAATCCCAATGATCCTGTAAGCTTTCTTCTTTCAGTAATCTTGCCGTCAAGTTTTCTAGTGTCTTTTCTTCTGATGAAACTGAAACCCATGCTGTTATGAAATTCTTGTATATATCAGGCAAGCTGCAAATTATCTTTGTAATTAGGGCAACATCAGAGATTGGCACACCTAGATCTTTCATTTGTTGTGCCAGAGTTTCAACTTTGAAAATGTGAGTAGCAATGTTATCATTTGGTTTCATTTTATATTCGAAAAATCTTTGTTGCAGCAAATATTTGTTTGTTTCAGATTTCAGTTCATATATTGTTGATAATTTCTTTCACATTTCTGCTGAAGTCTGGCAATTAACAAGCTGTTGAAGATATTTAAATTCTAGAGCAGTAGTGATCAGCATTTTGGATTTTGCATCTTTCTTTTTCCATTCAGAGAATTTTGCAATATCCTCTATTTCAGGTTTTACTTCAGAGCCATCAGTTATACTGAGAAGATCTTTTGCTTCAAGAATAATCTTCATTTGAAATTTCCATAGATGAAAATTATCGCCGTAGAATTTTTGAATTTGTAGAAGTTCAGTTGTCATCTTGAGCAAGCAAACGAATTTCAGCTTAGATAAACAAAAATATTTGATACCAACCAAGCTCTGCTGCCATGTAAGAGAATCAGAGGCTGGGATCTCAGAAAAGATTGTTTAATTATCAAGATGACAAGTAAAGAAAGAGAGTCAAACAAAACAAGCGTAGTAGCAAACAAAACAAATGCAAATCTGAAGCCTATATACATGTACGCCGGCGATTGGTGGCGTCAGGTCACGTGATGTCTGGCAGGAAGTGGCCGTTGCCATGGGAACAGCCAATGTGCGACGTTACTTTTTCCAACAAAAACACTGATTCGAAATTCGGTAGAAGAATTCGCAGTGATGATTCTTTGTGGGCTGTTGCAAGAATTTAAATCAGATCACTAAATAGCAGAAAGAAGAGGGTAAAAGTCTCATTCAAACTAACTTTATTAAAAACATGTTAAGAGGACAAATGAAAACACCCAACTGGTCAGAAGCAGACAAGGCCGTGTTCTGGTCCTTTGTTGGCTTCTGGCGCCGCCGGGGTTGTTTGTTTACAGTCACCCGAGCTGTCTGGGCGACGTCCCGAAGTGGATCTCAATTATTCCACATACTCCCACCTGTTTATTCAAGGCACACAGGAAAACAATAATAATCACCCAATCGGTTGGGTATACAAACGGTTCTTCCCGATCTAGTCTAAATATTTGCAGTTTTCTCTTTATCGTTCAGCAAACGAGAATAAGCTGCTGTTGTTGATATTTACAAGGATTATATTCTCAGAACAGGTCTTAGGAAGGTTCCTACTGCGGTTCTCACCTTCACTGATCTATTCACTCCATCTCTTCCAAATATCTCCTCGATCACTGCTAATGGCCAGAAGTTACGCATTTTTTGTCCATACCAACAAAGACAACATCCCCAGCCTGGAGTTTTGGATTGTAAATGCGTCTGTTTCTCTGGACCAGGAGGGACAAATATTCCTTCCTGAATCGTGATTTCAACTCCTCCCTCATGTTGTTCAAATAGCGCAGTTTCTGTGTCGTTTGATTAGGTCCCATTATCTGGCACTCGGGAAACTCGACATCTGTCTGTTCTTGTAGAAACATGGAAGGTGATATTGTCACAAGATCATTCGAATCGTCGCTGACATAAGTCACGGGCCTTCCATTTATCACTGCCTCTGCATGACATAGCAGGTTCATCAATTGTTGATATGTCAATGTTGATGTTCCGAGCATTCTTTTTAGTATATCTTTAAGGGAACGAATCAATCTCTCCCACCATCCACCCCACCAGGCAGCAGTGGGCGGGGTGAATTTCCATTCAATACGCTTCACCTTCTCTTCGTTAGAAACGCGTTTCCAGTCAATCTGTTTAAAGAAGTAATTGGCTCCTACAAAATTTGTTCCGTTGTCGCTGAAGATGGTGGATGGACGTCCTCGTCTCTTGATGAATTTCTCCAGGGCCATTAGAAAATATTCTGTGCTGAGAGATATTACCAATTATAAATGTACACAGCGGTACACAGCACAGGTGAAGAGAACAACCCAGGTCTTGGTCCGATCTTTCAGATAGAGCGGGCCCGCCAGACCATCTTATCAATATTTTCTTAATGACCTCTCTCGCTTTTACTATCCAATATTTTTCCTGAAATTTGTTCATCAAAAATTTAACACCAGCGTGGTAATTCTCAACGTGTGAATCACATATCATTTGTTCAATCAACGGATGAGTCCCATGTAATAGTACTGGCAAACGGAAACCAAATTCGTCGCTGCTGTGAAATAATTTTGTTTTCACACGCAGGATTCCTTTTACTTCATATACCTTCAGGCCAGGTATAAAGTGGCTAGGGAAACACTCGGCCTGAAATAATTTCAAAAGCGCTAACTCCGCTTCATATATCTCCTTCACAGAAAGTTCGCCCTTCACTTTCGTTGAAGATCGGAGGTTGTTGATGAATCTTCTAATCCACGCCATCATCCGCACATTTTTATGAACCAGGAGAAATATTTCATGTGTGGGCGGCATGGAATTATAGGCGGAGTCAGATATCAAATTATTTATTGTAAAATCAACTTTTATTTACATTTATTTAATAAAAATTATCAGAAAGGGTTAAATTGTTGTATACTACATGTTGAAGTTCTTTTTTGTATCTGTGTGTGTGGTCAAATATTATTTCTGGATTATAAAATATTAGATATATGTGTTCGATATATTATATATAAATATTTACATTTTATATGATTTATGATTCATATTTAGAATGATGTATAATTATTTTATTAAATCGATATGACAACAATTAATATGATATAAATGTTAATTCATATAATTTTAATAAAGTATATTTTATGAGCATTATATATTTATAAGATGATTAAATTTAATATTTGAATTTTAAATAGTTATCAAACAAATTAAAACTTATCATTAAAATATGAAAAGGTAATATTTGGGAGCCGCTACATCACTCCCCCGCCAGTGAAGACTTAAAGTCGAAAACGTACGTGGCGTCCATAGCGAGTGGTGTAGCTACTTGTCTTCGGTGTAGTTTCCCCATCACTGTCGGACATAGGTGGCAGAATTGAAGAATCGTGGAAACTTTGAGGGATGTTTTCTATGAATGCAGGTTTAGTCTGTTGACAGAAATGACTTTGTCTTGGTCATTGATTTTAACTGTAAATGTCTTCGAAGATCTTGATACTACTAGAAATGGACCTTCGTATGGTGGAGATAATGCACTTTTCACAAAATCCTTTTTTATAAAGACGTGTGAGCAGGTGTCTAAGTCTTTATGAGAAAAAATATTATTTTGCTTTGTTTTTCTTGTTGGTTGAGGTCGAATTTTACTCAATTAATTTTTTAATTGAGTGGCAAAATTTGATGGATCGGGGTTTTTATATTCTGAATTGGTTAATAAATCAGCTGGAATATTTAAAAATGTCCCGAAAACCATTTCTGCAGTTGTGCATTTTAGGTCTTCTTTGTAGGATGTTCTGATGCTTAGCAGTACTAGAGGCAAAGCATCTATCCAATTAATAGCTTTTCCGCTTGTCATGATTGCAGCTTTAATTTGACGATGCAAGCGTTCGACAAGACCGTTTGCTGCAGGGTTGTATGCCGTTGTTCGTATTCTGTTTGTGCCAATGAGTGAAGTGAGATCCTTGAAAAGATGAGATTCAAATTCACGACCTTGGTCAGTAGTTATTGTTGCTGGAACTCCGTATCTAGAAATCCAACCGCGAAAAAAAGCTCTTGCTATGCTTAGTGCAGTTTTGTCCGAAATCGGAAAGGCTTCAGGCCATTATGAATATCTGTCTATAGCAGTCAAAATGTGGGTACAGTTTTCAGAATTGGGTAAGGGGCCTATTAAATCAAGATGAACGTGTTCAAAGCGAGTTGATGGGAGAGGAAAAATTCCGTGTTTTGTAATTTTATGCCTTTGAATTTTGCTTTTCTGACAATCTAAACAGGACTTTGACCAATTATTTATTGTTTGATTCATTTTGGGCCTAAAGTATTTTTAAGTTATTAGTTTTCTTGTCGAACGAATTCCTGTATGAGACAAATTATTGAGAGAATTAAAAATTTGGCGTCCGAAATTTATAGGCACGAAAGATCTGGGATTCCCCGTAGAAACATCGCAGTATATTAATATATTGCAAAAAGGAACTTGTTGTTTTATTAATTTGATTGTTTAGGAATATTTTGAATTATTAATGAGAGTTTTTAGTTCTTTGTCCTTTTTCTTGAATATCAGTGAATGCATTAAGATCTAGATAAACATTCGTGTGATTGAAAGTTTCAATTTCAATTCTTGAAAGGGTATCAGCTACAATGTTTTCATTTCCCTTAACATAGTGTATGTCCATGGAGAATTGTGAAAAATAGTTGAGAGGACGTTCTTGACAAGATGAACGTTCAGAATTTGATGTGAAGGTAAACGCTAGAGGCTTGTGGTCTGTAAAAAGAATGAATGTTTTTCCATCAAGAAAGTATGAGAAACGCTTAACAGAAAGGAATGCAGCTAGGAGTTCTCGATCGAATGCTGAGTATTTCGTTTCTGCTGGGGATAGCTTTTTTGAAAAAAAATGAAATTGGTTCCCATGCAGTGTCATTCAGTTTTTGGAGGACACCACCAACAGCAACGTTTGAGGCATCAACAAGTACACTTAATGTAGAATTGGGTTGAGGGTAGTTTAAAAGTGTTTTCTGCCATCACATTTTTGATGTTTTGAAAAGCTTCTTTTGTGTCTGAAGTCCAATTTAATGATGCATTGGGAGATTTAGTTTTTAAAAGTGAATAAAGCGGAGCTAAAATATGACATGAATTTTTTATGAACCTGTGATAAAAATTACAAGACCAATAAATCTTTTAGGTTGACGGGTCGAATTAGGTTAAGGAAAATCTTTAAGGATTCATATTTTCTCAAGAAGAGGTTTTATTCCTTTGTTGTCAGTGATGTGTTTCAAAATATTCTAGTGAAGGTTTTCCTAAAACCCTTTTAGATATATTGACTGTTAATCTATGATCGGAAAGTCTTTTGAAGATTTTATGTAGATGTTGAATGTGATCATATTCATTTTTACTGGCGATCAAAACGTCACCAATGTAAACGAAGACAAAATCTAGACCTTTTGTTACTTCATCCATGAATCTTTGAAATGTTTGGTAGATTGTGAGGATTCCATTAGATACCCTGTGGATCTCATGGAATAAAGTCCGCCCTAGACTGACGAGGGCCATTAGCCCGAAACCATGGTCTCTAGGTGGACGCTTATCAGTTTGCCAAAGTTGGTGTTGTGGCTTTGTCACCGACCCGATGCCGCTGGTTGCAGCGACGGTCAATAGGTGGCGTCAGATTCTGACGTTTATTTTGACGGGAGAGGCGACCATTGCTTCCATGGATTAATTTCCTCCCGGCAAACTTTCCATCTATGTTCTTCCTTCTTGTTATGGTCAATTTTCAATGCTGAAATTCCCGCACGTAAAGATGCCAGTTCCCTTTCTAAAGTCGAAGTACTTGAAAATGGTGCAGAAGTAAGCTCCGTCACTCTATCAGCTAAATCTGCTAGAGAGTTTAGTGATTCTTGCTCTTCCGTTGTCAGAATTATTTGGATGTTTGGAGGTAAACGTTGCATCCAGAGCATTTTTAATGTTGTGTCACTGACGGCTTTGCTTTCTCCAACCAATTGTCTTAAGCGGCGTAATAATTGGCTAGGCAGGAGTCTCCAAGTTCTTCTTGAGTCACCAATTGTTGTAGTTTTTTTTAAATTCGCTGTCAGCTGTACATTTGATTATGGCCTTCTTTAGCGGGTCGTATTTATTGTCTGGTGGAGGTGACATAATGCATTCACGTACCTCTATGGCAGTTTATGGAGGTAAAAGTGAAATTAGATAAAAAATTTTGATGTCATCATTTGTAATTGGACTTCGCTTGTTCAATAAAAATTGTGATTCCAATGTTATGAACCACAATTCTGGATCGTTTGGCCAAAATTCGGGTGCTTTAATTGAATCCATTTTGAGGATAAATTATTGTATTGAAAAAATTATATATCCTTAAGAGATATTAAAATTCTGATTATTATAATTATTGAAATTCAGAATTATAATTTTGAATTTGATTTTTTTTTATTTGATAAGAAAAAATATTTGAATATATTTTCAAGTTATAATTTTCAAATTGTAAGTTATATATATATATGTCATAAAAAAAGATGTATTTTAGGTACGTTACCAATTCATTCATGCAGTCGTGGATTGAAGTTAAATGATAACTTTTATATCCAAAATTGTATTTATTTTAATGATTATATTTTAAGAACAAAACAGTTTGCATACATACAAAAATAATAATATAATCTAAGTATATACAAAAAAACATCTTGGGTTGTACTCCTTTTGTTAAGGATTTTAAAAAATTAACTCTGTGTTAATTCTATGATTATTTAAATTATAATTATATTAATGAATAATAAAAATCATATTTTTATTATGTCATTTCTTCCCTCCAAGGATAAAAATTAGGGAGTAATTTTCAAAGTAAAAAAAAGTATCATTATTATTTACATAGATTATCAATTAAGATGGAGGATACCAATTGAAACTATATCAATGATGCTCTTTATTTCTTCTACATATTCCTATTGGTACCTTTTTTCTTGACAGTAGCTGAAAATTATCCAATCTTATTTGAATTTATAGGTGTCTCCTTCCTATAATTCATAAGGGGATTTACCTCATGAATTGAGTAGGCCTTCTCAGGCTCTCAAGATTCAAAAGGTATTTTGCCACATGCCAAAAAATATATTTTTGAAAATCACAAATTTATTTCTCATAATGACGAGTGGTATCCAACATCTTGTTTCACATTTATTTGGTTTGATCAGAATAAAAACATAAAATAATGGTATGATGTACTAGAGCGCCATCTGTTATCAAATTATAAAACTATTTTAGTGGCGTATTATTCTTTTTTTTTTTGTTTTATTTTAAAAAGAATAATACGCCACTAAAATAGTTTTATAATTTAATAAAATAATGGGTTATTTACTTCCACATAATGAAAAATATTTACACATAAAGTTTTATTATTTACATAAAAAAAAAAAAGAATGTTCGAATATGAAATGTTCCATATAAAATTTGTGAGGGAAAAATATATAGAATCATATGAGTGAATTTCTCAACAAATAAAATCAAAATGTAAAATATATACAACAATTGAAAAGAAAAGTGTCAAGTTATATCTTATGTGTGCACAAAAATTATATTCTCAAGGCTTAATTTTTAGGCGTAGTTATTTTTGGTATTGTCTTATTTATATTAAGATTTCCCTACCATTATTTAGTAAGAAGAGGGATTCTACTTTTCACTACCTTAGGTGCCACTTGTTGGTTTGTTTTTTTTCTCTAAAGTGGGTATTTTACTTTTTGTCAGTTTTAACTCAAATCCTTCTTTTGAGTAGTATGGCCTCAATTTGGATGAATGAATTACCATGGTAGTTTTTCCTAAATTAGATTGGGGTTTATCAATTTCATAATTGACTGGGGATATCTGTTTTAAGATTGTAAATGGCCCAGACATTGGAGGCATTAATTTTCGGTTATCTGGATGGTAAAAGGTTTGTAACCAAACTTTATCGCCTACTTTAAAGGTGGAAGGTTGATAATGTTGATCATATCTAATTTTATTTATCTGATGAAATTTTAATGTATTATTATAGGCATTTGTTCTGGCAGTGTCTATAGGGGGGTAAAATTCTGATTCTTTTAAGGGGGGATCATAAGGGAGCTTACCATACAAAAGGTAAGTAGGAGTATAGCCTGTTATGGAATGGGGAGTATTATTATATTCATTTAGTACTGAATCTAACAATTTCGTCCATGGTATTGATTTTCCTTTCAAGTTATTGAATTTACATCTTAACCTGGTTATTATAGTTTGGTTAAGTCGTTCATTTAACCCATTACACTGAGGTCTTGATGATGAAGTCAATAATTGTTTAATGTTATTGTTTATCAAATATTTTCTAAATCTTGGTGAAGTAAATGATGGTGCCCTGTCACTTAAAAATTGTTTGGGTTTTTGTATTTGAAATATTTTGTTTAGGCAATTTATATATGAGTCAGTAGTTTGACTTTTTGAGGGGAAAGCCCAAATGTATCTAGTAGCATGATCTACGATGATGTGAAGGAATTTCTTTGTGGAATTATAGTAATTTAGTCCACCTACTGTGTCTATAGACACAAGATCAAAAGGATCCTTAGCTGGGGGGAGACTTTCCAACAGACCAAATTTCTTCTGGTGGGATATTTTATTGAGTTGACACACCTCACAGTGTTTTACATAATTAGAAATATCTTGAATTAGGTAGGGCCAATAATAGATAGGGGAAATTAGATTTAACATTTTAGATACTCCTATATGGCCGTAATCTTGATGAGCTCTTATTAATACTTTTTCTCTTAATGATGGTGGAACAACACTTTTGATTAATCCTTTTTTCTTTATTGTTAAAAGTCCATTAAATTTAGTATATTTCCTATCATTGATGTTATCATCAAATTGAGCTTGTTTTAGTTCTGGGTCAGAAACAAAATGAGCTATGGGGTATCTGCTGAGAAAATCAGCTTCTTTATTTTCAGTTCCTCTTATGTGTTTTATCTCAAAGTCAAACATTTAGAGCTTTAAGCTCCATCTAAATAATCGTCCTTTTGGGTTCTTTATGTTCTTCAAATACTTTAGACAAGCATGGTCTGTATGGATGGTGAAATGCACGCCATCTAAGTAGGGTAAAAAGAAATCCACAGCATCAATAATAGCAAGGCATTCTTGCTCAGTTACACAATAGTTTGATTCATAAGATGTCATTCTACGGCTTCTATACGCTATTGGCTTTAAAAGCCCATCGGGTTGTTCTTGTTTTAGGATAGATCCGATCTGTTCTTGGCTAGCATCCGTGTAAAGGTGTATAGGATATTTGGGATTATAGATAGCTAATATAGGTTTTGAGGTTATCATATTTTTTTAATTTAGAAAATGCGGTTTCGCATTCTTCATCCCATTTCCATTTTACATCTTTTTTCAACAAATTATTCAAAGGGAGCCTGAGTTTAGCATAATTAGGGATAAATTTCGAGTAAATGTTAATAGATCCTAAAACTCGTTGTAAATCCTTTTTAATTTCTTAATTAAAGTTTCGACTTCCATAATTGCTATTCTTTTATCTATATCTTTTCCCAAATATCTTAGTTGCAATATATGGCTTTGAAATCTATTGGAATTCTTCTCGTACAGGGTTAAAATACATCCTGTCGACTATTAAAAAATATGTCATAAAAAAAGATGTATTTTAGGTACGTTACCAATTCATTCATGCAGTCGTGGATTGAAGTTAAATGATAACTTTTATATCCAAAATTGTATTTATTTTAATGATTATATTTTAAGAACAAAACAGTTTGCATACATACAAAAATAATAATATAATCTAAGTATATACAAAAAACATCTTGGGTTGTACTCCTTTTGTTAAGGATTTTAAAAAATTAACTCTGTGTTAATTCTATGATTATTTAAATTATAATTATATTAATGAATAATAAAAATCATATTTTTATTATGTCATATATATATTTGATTGCTAATTTAATGTGTCTATAAATTCATTTAATATCTATTTCTTTTAATTATATTTGATAGTGATTTGTTTTTAAGTTGAAAATTTGACTTGAATTAAATACAAACGATATACGTTTTCGTTGTTTTTAAATATTGCGAAATATGTTATAATTTTTGTTTTAAATATAAATATTTAATATGTATTTCTTAAATATTTATACTTTGATATAATGAGTAATTTTATTTTTCACTTTTGATCAAATTGAAATTCTTGTTAATACAACTTATCAGAAGGGGTTAAATTGTTGTATACTACATGTTGAAGTTTTTTTTTTATATCTGTGTATGTGGTCAAATATCATTTCTAGATTATAAAATATTAGATATATGTGTTTGACATATTATAGATAAATATTTACATTTTATATGATTTATATTTAGAATGATGAATAATTATTTTATTATATTGATATGACAACAATTAATATGATAAAAATGTTAATTAATAAAATTTTAATAAAGTATATTTAATGAGCATTATCTATATTAATAAAATGGAAATTTCATAAGTGGACATCACTAAAAACTTTCGTTACAATGCATCAATTTCGACCAAATTTTCAACATTTATGTAAAACGAGATGGAGCAGGTTTTGCTTAACATCAAAATATTGTTCCTAACTTTAACATACATAACTTTGCTGTTATCGATAAAATACAAAAAAATTCAACAGAGTTAAAGTGTTTACACTTTCAAAAGTGTTTACACTTTTGCGCTTTTTGGAAAATTAGTTTTAATCTTTTTTATATATATTTTAATAACTTTTATACATGGTAAGATACTTTTATTTTATAGTTTTCATATTTTATACCAAAAAAAGTTGAAGCCTTACTTGATGATATCAATTTTATATTTAAGATAATTTTTTAGGCTAATTTTAATTTATTTCTTTTTTATTTTATATACAGAATATATATGCTATTTCTAACTTACGTAGTTAGTATTTTTATAAGACTAAGGTTATTTATATTATTTTTTACAAAAAAAAAGATTGAAATTTCATTAATGTGCTCAATTTTATGTCTTTTTTGAGGACCTTAACAAAATTTTTAATTAATTGTTTAGATATTTTAATAACAGATTATTTATGGTGTTTTCCACTTATATGGGTTGTTTTGTAAAAAAAATTGGGTTATTTCTTTTTTTTTTTCACTAAAAAGCTTGATATCTCATTAATGTGCTCAATTTTATGTCTTTTTTGAGGACCTTAACAAAATTTTAATTAATTGGTTAGATATTTTAAAAGTAGATTATTTATGGTTTTTCCACCTATATGGGTTGTTTTGTAAACAAATTTTGGGTTATTTCAATTTTTTTCACTGAGATGCAAGATATTTTATTGATATGTTTATGTGATTGTCATTATGAGGCCCTTCTCAAATATTTCTTAAGAAAATTTTATTTAATTATTTAGATCTTTCAAATACAAATTATTTGTGGTATTTATAACATATAGGTGTTGTGTTTTTTAAAATATTTGTTTTTTTATTATTAATCGCAAAAAAGGGCAAGCAATTTCATTGTGTTCAATTATGGGTCATTTTGAGGTCCTTTTTTAAATTTTCTTATGGAATTTTTTAATTATTGCTTTGATCTTTTAAATACAGTTTATTTATTATATTTTCTACATATATGGGTTGTATCTAAAAATAGGTTATTTATATTTTTAAATAAGCAAGGGATTTCTTTTACGGATTCATTTATTTGTCTTTTTGAAGTCCTTTTTCAAAATTTTTTTAAAGATATTTTAATTTATTTGGATAAATATTTTATATTTAGATTATTTATAGTTTTTTTTAACATATAGGGGTTGTATTTTGTATTTTAGAAAATTATTTATATTTTTTACCTCAAAAAAGCATGCTTTTTCATTGCCGTATCCAGCGGTTGGTCTATTTTTGAAGCTTTTTAATGATAACTGGTTTTGTACATTAATTTTTTGGTAATATAATATTATGATTTTAGTTTTTTTAAATCTTTTTAACATATCTGAAAGTTATTTTGAATAACAAATTTAAAAATTTTGATTTTTACCTCAAAAAGACAGGAAATTTTTATGCTTTGTTTAGAAATTGCTGGTTTTGAAGCTTTTGTTATTAATCTCAATCTAAATTTTTTTTCAGAATATGCCTCGCCACAGCCGACGTTTACTTGGTAGGAATACGGCTGCTTCCAGGAGATATAGGAATGCTAGAGCTATTGAGACACCACTTCAAAGTGAGACGCGTCGTGCGCTTCGCCGTCTTAGGTATTCTGAAGCCCGCGTCGCAGCTACACAAACTATGCAAGTTCCTGTTCAGCGTATTCAGCTTTGGACTCATAAGCCGTTTTCAGGTTTGCAGTATAATGCCCATATTGATTATAAAGCTGATTCATCTGTCGATATAGGCCAAATGTCTCGGGTATGCCAGTTTTGCTCTGCTTTGAGATTTAAAGATGATGTAATGTAATAGAAACAAAATAAGCCTCATCCTACCTAATATACATTACTTCTGAGGATTAAAGATTTTGATTTGTGTTGAGAATTTTGCATGCATTTCTCTATTTCTTTTCTTATCTTGTAAAGCTAATGGATTGTTTAGGTTGCTTATTTTTGACTCGCCAATTTTTTTAGTGATAAAGTGGTATAGCGTTCTTTTTCAGAGCATCACCCTACAAAAAAATTACCTGACCTTTCCTAATATTCAGATAGATTTATTATATCAACATACTAGACCACAAACATTCCCTCGAGTAAAACCCGGGCGGAGCCGGGTACACCCGCTAGTATATTTATAAGATAATTAAATTTAATATTTGAATTAAATGGTTATTAAACAAATTAAAACTTATAATTAAAATATGAAAAGTTAATATTTGGGAGCCGCTACACATTTACCAATGATCGGTACTCTTAACTGTTGTCACAACAGCAATTTTCTTTCTTTCCGCACAGATTTATTCTTCATTCAGGTCTCTATACTTGGAAGGCCAATATTCTTCGGAGAGTTTTAACCAGGAAGGGCCCTTTCACCATCTAGACTGTATCAATTGGGAGAGGCTGCATCTTCTGGACGGTAAATCAGCTGGATTGCACTCGCTAGGAACATATCTCCAATCACCAGGATCACGAAGTCTGCATATATCTTTAACGCGATTCCCGACAAAGGTACCCCACTGAACATCGCGCTTTATCCAAGCGAGGGCTGTTGTGGCATCACACCAGAATACAATTTGATATCTTTTAACTCTAGAGCTTCAAAGATTATCTTGTTTAATCGTGCTCCTACAACACAGGCTAAAAGTTCAAGTCTTGGTATCGTAGGTCTCTTGAGAGGAGTGACTCAAGACTTAGCCGCCATCATATGCACTTCAACTTTGTCACCAACCCGTGTCCGAAGTAAGACCACAGCAGCATAAGCTTCACGACTAGCATCAACAAACGTGTGTATCTGCCAGTCCTTCTGCGGTACCATCAATGGATTGAAATTCCTAGGAATTGCCATGCCTCTGTGCAGCTGAAGGTCGTCGAACCATAGTCTTAGTTCATCCTTGTAGTGACGGTCCAATTCATCATATCATGCCAACTTTAGAGTCCAAGCATTTTCCAATAGAAATTTAGGCTTTATTAATATTGGGTTCAGAAATCCAATAGGATCATATCTCTGAGCTAAGCAGGACAGGATACTCCTTTTGGTTATCTTGGGGGGTATGGATACGGAAATTTCACATGACAAACAATCTTCCCTTTTATACCAACATATACCAAGCACTTTATATATCTCTGCTCTTTCAAAGGGGTAAGTATCGGAAACCACGTCCAGGCTATGCTCCCAACGGCTTAGCACCATTCGAGCATTTTCCATGATGGACGTTGCGGCCAATTTGAGATCTTGTAACTCTTCAAAAGAGTTCACGCTTGTGACTGATTTGTCCACTTAAAATGATATTTGCAACCTCTGAGCTAACAGTTTAAGTTCAGGTCGAACATTAGACAGGTGGTATTTGATTACTGCCTCCAAAATGAAAGGACTACCGTTAACACCGAAAACAACACGTCAATGGCGGAATACTTCAGCCTTTTCTCCATTTTGGGAATACCACAGAAAACGCAGGTAATCTCTGTCCCTTTCATTCACCTCAATCTGCAGAAACGCTTTCTTAATGTCCGCCACGGCTCCAAACTTGCCATTTCTAAACCTCAGCATAAGGTTGGGAATCATCTCTATGAGGTTAGGTCCTTTTTAAAGACAGTCATTTAAAGATGGGGATCTATAGACCTTGCTAGAAGCATCAAAAACAGGCCTGATAGGCGTAGTCCCACTGGAGAGTTTTACCACCGGACGATGAGGCAGGTAGAAGGCCTCAGCGTCGTGTTGTTCAGCTGGGACTTTCTCAATTATCCCATCATCCAACCAGCCTCGTAAAATATCATAATAGTCTTCATGAAGATTCAAAGATATTAATTTCTTAGTCGTCTGTTCTATAATCTCTTCATAGCAATCTCCCTGTTGTCCGCGATTTTAGCTTTCTCTACAGTCCACAGGAGGGAAACAACATATCTTGCAGAAACAGAATGTTGGACTGTTTTTAAAAAATGTCGACGCGCCAATGCGTCTCTCTGATCTCTCTGTTTAACCTCAATAGGATCCATAATGCCAAGAACATTGAGATTCCACAGATTGGTTATACTTCTCTTTGAAATTGTCATCGTTGTAACATAATGAGCGAGTGAAACGTCACTACCTTGCTGACATTCTCCCATCAAAGTCCATCCAAAACAAGTCTGCGACGCAGTCAAGCCATTTGACAACACACAAGATTTCATCATTAAAATAGATCCCAACACATCACATCCTAGAGGTATTTTAATTTTCATGTCAATCTCTCCAATATCAGGAACCCAGATTTTGCGGGCTTTGATTTCTTTCAACCATGGCCCGCGGCTCAATCTTGGTAGGTTACCACAGATCTTTTGTTGGTCAAGAAGCTTCGCGACCATCTTAAAATTCCCCGATGCATGACCCAAATTTACTCTGTATTCTTGGTGGACATTTTTACTAGTATGACCTCCAAAAACCACATGTTCAAGTGATTCCGGCCAATGGGAGATAATCCGAGATCCTGGGCAGTTTTAGACAAAATATCGGATCGTTGGGAACTTGTGTCAAGGAGGGCACGCGCTACTTTCGCCGAAGTCGCACCTTCGACCTTAATCTTCAGAGTCTGTAGCAAATTCAGAGACGAAGCGCTAAGACTGGAGAATGAAACTCTGTTTTCAACTGTAGGAGAAGCGTCACAGTCTTCCACCTGTTCCTTGTCTTCTTACGGTGACTCTCGTCCAGGAGCATTAAGAGGGCATAAAATATCAAGGTGCTTCTTCTTACATCTAATACATTCTGTTATGCAACTTCTATAATTAGAAGAGATTTGACCTGGTTGGAGGTAGGAGAAACAACATTTAGCGTTTTTGATACGCTCTCTTCTTTCTTTAATGCTCTTTCTGCGCGCAGCAAGACATTCTGTGTTTTTATGATCTTTATTACAAAAGATGCACTTCTGGGCACATCCAGCAAAGTGTCCAGAGGCCGTAGGTATCTTAGCAGGATGTGATTGTCTGCCCACTTTTCTATCCTGTTTCAGAGATTTGAGTCCAAACTTGGATTCAGCTAAGGCTCTGTCTTGTTCTGCTGCAGCTTCCTTTTGGAGAAACTCCATAATTAGGTCAACTCTAGTTTGTGTCGAATCATTAGCATCAATCTTGACATCATGGAGGGGGCTTCTTTGCCAAGCCTTCATGAGTTCCTCTGAGAGACATGCCTCAATCATTGGAAAAATAAATACAGACATCTGCCTGGCCTCAATCTTTAAGGATTCCAATGCTCTCAAATGAGTCACCTACTCATCATAAAATGAAGTCACCTTCAACTGTTGTTTGGAGGAGCAGTCGATCATAAGGCAGATAAGATCCCTGTAATAGACTTGTTGCGACAGTTCAGGCCTTCCAAATCTTTCTGTCAAAGTTTCTATAACTTTGGGGTAATTCTCAGCTGTCAGGGTATAACTATCAATCAGTTTACTAGCTCTGGTTCCCGGCGACATAGATTGCACAATATATTGAAACTTGTCGCTGTCTTCTAAAGTGGGATCGACATGTATCTTGTTGAACTGTGCCCACCATCCCAGCTAATCTTTTATTTTCCTGTAAACTTCTTTAATTCTATTTTGGGTAGCTTTACAGTTCTATGCTGTGAGCAAGAAGCGAAGCTCATTTCAATGGTCGTGGGACTAGATGCAGTGATCTTGGGTTCAACAAGAGCGAGACATTTGTAACATATCCTCTTATATATCTGGGTATATTGCAAGGCTTCCTCATCGTCTTGCTCTAATTCCTCTTCGCTAACGTCTGAAGTTAGCATGGAGTCTCTTATCTTGCCTTGGATCACAAGAAGCTGACTGTGAGTTTCTTCAATTTTCTCTCTATTATATTTAATGTCCTCTACAGGTATCGGTGGAGTACCTGACAGAAACTCTTCTGTCGTCTTCAATATGCGAGTTAGTCGTTTTTCTAAGTAAATTTCTATGTCTTTTTAAAATTTCAATTTTTCAAAAAACACTATAAACAGAAGGTAAAACAAAAGGTACTTATCTCGAGTCTTGACTTGTACTCCGCCGTTCAATCCACTTGATCTTGCCTTGCCAGAAGCCCACCCGCGGGGACGCCACTTTGTGTAGAAATGTCGGGTAATCGTTTCACACAACACTGATGCGAAATTCGGTAGAACAATTCGCAGTGATGATTATTTGTGGGGTGTTGCAAGGATTTAAACCAGATCACTAAATATCAGAAAGGAGATGGTAAAAGTCTCCTTCAAACTAATTTTATTCAAAACATGATAAGAGGACAAAGGAAAACACCCAACTGGTCAGCAGCAGACCAGGCCGTGCTCTGGTCCTTAGTTGGCGGCTGACGCCGCCGGGGCTTGTTTGTTTACAGTCACCCGAGCTGTCTGGGCGAAGTCCCGAAGTGATCTCCATTATTCCACACCTGGTATTCAAAAAGGAAAAATACGTGTCGATCAGTTATATTTTTTCAATTTATCAAACAATTTGGCCGCCGAATCTCTGATTCTGGTAGAGCGCCATCTAGCGAATAAAATTTTAACTAAAATCAATATCGAATTTTTCATTATTAGCGCTAAATATCCCATTTCCTCCTAAGCACAATGGTGTTTACCGCATTGCTCTATCGCAAATATTCGCGGAGTTATTGCTTTTCTAAATTGTGCAAAGACTTTTTGATCACCCTGTATGCGGAAGTTTCCTCTGTTGGGGGATTCTGATTCACTGATTGTTTTGTGATGGGATTTCTGAGAATATTTCGAATTGTTCTAGGGCTGCGAAAGATAAATCTTTTGCCTGTTTTCTCAAGTTCTATTTCTATTTTTTGCATTGTAATCTATGTAGCAATTTGTTCTAAAAATCGGTAGGGTTCACTGACAACAAAATAGTTGGAGTATTTATATGATGCTGAAATTTTAGGCCTATTTCGAAATATTCTGATATTTTAAATTTCTGATAATTCTAAATTTATAGCAATTTTTAGGAAAACTTCTTAAGAAGAAAGATCAAGTAACAGGAACAATTCAAGTTATTCACAGCCAACAAATCTGGATTGCCGAAAATATATAAGAAAATTTACCCATACGACCTTTTTTTATCGCCTACCATCTTTCACCAGCAATAGCAGTGTCCCGGTACTTGTCCTCATACCTTTCACCAATTATTCGTTCACATTACACCTTCCAATAGAAAATGTATCAGAATTCATCAAAGATATTGAAGCAAGATAATTATTATTCTTTGAGTGTGAAAGTTTGTAAAAAATAGGAACTTACTCTCTATCATTGATTTTTTATTTTCTTGTTTTTTTTTTGCATAAATTTAATCTGGTTAGAACGATGTTGAAAATAAGATTATTTTTGTAGCCTTGAATACGAGGTGATCAACTCGTTTCTCTATATATCTAAAAAAATTAAAAGTGTGACAAAGTTATTCTATAAATATAGAATTGTCTTTAAAAACGATCCAATAAATGGTAGCAGAGCATGGGTATTAGAAAAAAATGTAAAAAAGTAAATCAAGTATTTAAATTGTAAGTAAGAAAATATAATCCTAATTGATACTTAGGACAAGAGCTTTGCAAAATTAAAATTTACCAGCTTATAGAAAAAAATGGCAGATTCCTTTTCATTGCCGGTGTCTAGAATATAACCATTAAATGGTACGAATTACCCAATATGGGCATTAAAGGTTAGGGCACTTCTACGTGTAGAAAAGTTTATTTAAATGTGTGATTTCCGACCCCGAGACTGATATTGATGATATGGATTTATGGCATACATATAACGAAAAGAATAATGAAGCCTTTGGTATAATTATAACAACACTCTCTGAAGAACAAACTGGAGTGTTTTTAGATGTAACTAAGGCAAAAAGGATATAGGATGACCTAAAAAGGATCAATAGGGGAAATCTCGAAGATAAAATTATAAATGTAGGACTCGAACTCAAAAATATTAAAATTAATCATAGCGAATCGGTAGATCAATATTTAACTAGGGCCAAAAATATTGGAGCAAAGAGGTTATCGCTCGGACACCAAATATCCCAAAGAAAGTTAGCCTACAATATTGTTCGCGAAGCATCCATCTAAAATTAGAGAAAATAGCAATTGTACTTAGATCCCAACGAGATACAACCCTCGAATAAATACAACAGTCTCTCAAGGAGGAATAAAACAGACAAAATTATAAAATGAATTAAATTCACATGGAGGAACAAGAACAGGCCTACAGAAGTAGAGATAGAAGGGGTTATCATTCAAACAGACAGAAAAAATGCTTTATTTGTAGCAAAAAGGGACATATGACCAAGGATTGTTGGTTTAGAAATAAGCGATCTCAAGAACAACAAAGAAATTGAAATGAAAAATCAAGTACGAATTATCATATGACCAAGGATTGTTGGTTTAGAAATAAGCGATCTCAAGAACAACAAAGAAATAGAAATGAAAAATCAAGTACGAATTATCATAAAAGCCATTTTTCAAATCGTAAAAACCAACTATCAAGCACACCTAATGTAACTAGCATCAATAACTATATAAATGAAGGAAGCAAAGTATCCACAGATAGTAATGGTGAGATACAATCAAGGTGTATTGATTCTTGATGCACCACACACTTATCACCATACCTCGATTAGATGGAAAATGTAGTGCCATATGAAAGTGAAATAGACTTGGCAGAAAAGGATAACATTATTCATTCTACTGCTAAAGGTAATAATCAGAGATTTACGAATGTACAGATTAGGAATGATTTATATGTACCTAATCTTAGGTCGAGCCTTCCTTCAGTGTACGAACTCAAAAAAGGGGAAATACAATAATGTTTAATAATCAAGGGGCCAGAATTTACAATTAAGAAAACAACTTAGTTGCCGAAGCGCAGATTGAAGACCGAATTTTCGTAATGGAGGCAAGGTTAAGAATTGATAATTCAAGAAGGCCTGAGAATGCTATGGCCACAAGTGATATCTCCAATTACAAGATTAGTATCTGGCACAGAAGATTGAATCATCTGAAGCAAGCTTACAAGAAGGAGATGATCCAAGAAAAGCTGGTGTATTAACTTGATATTGAATATTGTAATCTACCGGAATGTGAATCGTGTATAATGGGAAAACTGAGTAGAGAACCTTACAATTCTGTTACAGGGGATAATACCACTGAGCAACTTGAATTATGTCACATGGATCTGTGCGGTCCAATAGCTAATCAATATTTAGGAGGATCAATGTAATTCTTTGTTCTAGTGGATGACTTCAGCAGATGGACCTTTTTCTACTTTCGAAAAACCAAAGATGAAACATTTGATAGATTCAGAGATTTCAGGGCGAGAGTGTAGTAGAATGAAACAAATTAAAAAATAAAGGATGGAAAAACTGATAATGGCACTGAGTTCTTAAAAGATAGATTTAAAGGTTTTCTAATAAAGAGAACGGAATTCACCCCCAACACTACCACCTACCTACTCGCCTCAAAGTAACGAAGTTGCTGATAGAATAAACCGAATTCTAGTGGAAACAGCTTGAACACTATTGACCGACTCAAGGTTACCTATGCCTTTCTGGGCAGAGTCTGTAGCTACGGCGGCTTATGTCAAGAATTGTACTTCGCATAAGTAGCTTAGACATGCTACGCCAATGGAAAAATGGAAAGGGAGGAGGCCTTCTATTAGGCATTTTAGAATATTGGGCTGTCTAGTGTAGTGGCCTACTAATAAACGACGTAGAAACACATTTTCGCCCAAAAGTCAAAAGGGCATCTTTATAGGTTATTCCTTAATTATAAAGGTTTACCGAGTCTATAACATCTTTACTGGGAAAATATAGAGAAGAAGTAAGATCAGTGAAATATTTAGAAAATAAGAAAGAAATTCATTATGCAAATAATCTCCAAAAAGACACGAATTATGACGAGTTATCGTAAAGAAATAAAAATAAAGACAATATTGGCGAAAATATAACCTTAAAAGAATATAAAAAGCCAATTAATAAAGACAGCGACGATCTAGAGATTAGACTAGGGACAAAAAAAATGTAGACAATTCTACGGATTCTAGACAAGAACTTATTGAAGAAGGAAATATAAAACCAGGTCGCAAGAAAGGAGATACCCAAAATATTTTGGAGGAAAGACATAGAGCAAAAATAAGGGAAAATGAAATTAAGTTGCAAGAACAAGGATTTAGGCGTTCCCAAAGGATAAAATAATGAATAAGGTGAACATGATATTAGAAAAATAATATGTTCCATAAATTATGAGGAGGCCATGAAATCCCGAACATATGAATGAATGTATTGGTGCGATAAAGAAAAATTGGAATTTATTAAGAACATGAAGTATGGACTTTAGTTCCTAACATGAAGGGAAATCAGTTGTGCACGATCCTAAAAGAAAAGCGAGATTACTCGACATTGACAGTAACCAAAAATACGGCATCGACTATGAATAATCCTTTTCACCAGTGATCAGAAAGGAAAATCTTCGCGAAATTGTTGCCTTAGCGGCACAGTTCAATTTAACCATAAAATCGTATGAGGTAAAAACGGCATACCTTAACGGGAAGTTGAAGGAAACTATTTACCAGAAGGATTTGTTAAAAAGGATGAAGAAGACAAAGTTTGAAAGTTGTTAAAAACCATATATGGTCTTCCACGATCTGGACGCTGTCAGAATAAAATAATCAACGAATGTTTTGCAGAATTAGGAATGATAAAATCTAGTATGATCCATGTGTGTATTCTTTACAGAGGGGAAGAGAATTTGATAATTTTGGTTTTATATGTTGATGATCTCCTGGTAGCCGGAACAGACCAAGCATTCAATGATAATTTTACCTCAGAAATAGGATAATTTGTTGATTCAAAGGAAAAATAAGAAAACGAAACATTCATTGGTATAGAAATAAGGAGAACAGAACATGATTACTATTTATCACAATCCCATTACATTAATAAGATTTTAAGAAGATTTGGACTCGAGGAATGCAACAGCGTACAAACTCCAGGAGATCGAGATCAGAACTTTGATGCGTACAAAGACTCCAAGCCAGTAGACAAGACATTGTCGCAAGAGATGAACGAGTCCCTCGTGTATCTGGCACGGGAACTCGTCCAGATATATCCTACAATGTAAGCAATTTATCGCAATATAATAACGATGTAAGAGAAGTGCATTTGACGGCAGTCAAAAGAATATATAGGTATCTGAAGGGCACCAGAGATAAAATTTTAAGATATAGACCAACAGAAAATATCTTTGTCGTTAGTACAGACGCGATCTGGTGCTCAAGAAAAGACGTAAAGTCATATTCAGGATACACAATTAAACTTGTAAATAGCCTTATCAACTGGCGAAGTAAAAAGCAAAATTTAGTTGCGTTGTCAACATGCGAGGCAGAGCTCATTTCCATATAAGAAGGAATCTGTAAAGTAAAATGGGCTAAAGGACTAATAGAGGAATTATCCAGAGATATTAATTTTCCGATAATTTTGAAAACTGATAGCCAATCTGCCATAAAATGGATCCAGTCCGAACAAATAACTTCAAGTACAAAGCACATAAATCGAAAATTATTATTATTATTTTTGTATAAGAGGAAGTTCAAAGTGAAGCAATGAACTTGGAATACGTCCGGAGTGAGGAAGAGAAAGCTGATGTTTAACAAAGAATCTTCCAAAAAATAAACTGAGAAAGTGAATAAGCTCAAAAGGACTTTCATAAAAGAAGCTTCCAAACAGAGGAGGAAGTGAAGCAACAAAATTATTACTTTTTTGAGTGTAAGAGCTTCTAAAAATAGGAACTTGCCCTCTAAAATTGTTTTTTTTTTTAAATTATTTTATTATGTATTTTTTGCCTAAGTTTAATCTGGTTTGAACGAGGTTGAAAATAAGATTATTTTCTGTTGCCTTAAATACGAGGTAATCAACTCGTTTCTCTCTATATCAAAAATTTTTAAAGTTTGATAAATTAATTTTATAAATCTGAGAGTTGTCTTCAAAAATGACCCAACAGATATTCAGCCATAAATCTAACTGTAAGATTTGCTCATTTGATGTAGTTTCCCTTTTTCTTTCCTACCCCATGACCTTATTTTGAGAGATCTACGAGAAATATTAGAGCAGTCTCGTAAAGATTCATTAGAAATCGATAAAATTATCACCCTGTTAAAACCGCACTGTGTCTCACCTGGAGGGCACTCTCCTTCCGTCCGCTTGATTTGGTTTAAAACACTCGTGCCGCAGCCGTTGTCGGAGGCGATCAGCTAGCCCTCTTCCGCTACACAACGAGTCTGGATGATTTCCTGCTGTGGACACTCTTCGGACTTCTGTATTATGCGAGAATCTTCTAGCGTAGATTCTGACAGTCCATTTACGACGTCTTCCGACGTAATGGTCTTTGTTGTGATGTCCTTTCCGGTATTTTCATCACCTGGACACGTCTTTTGTCCCCTAAGACTTTGAATAGGCGGGCTATTGGTTGCTGTGATTGTTTTCGAAAATCCATCAGGATTTTATTTCTGTTGAACATAGACCTCAACTTCCCAAGTCATGGGTGGGGCAGAACGTTTGACATTTCGATTATGCTCAAGTCGGCTCATTCGAGATTCCAATGGAGTAATCCCTTCTTTTATCGATATAACGCCTTCTCTGAACTCATCTAATTTCTAGTTATCAGATTGAGCAATTTTTTGAATTTTTCAATTTCGGAGTTGGTTAAATTTTCCATTGTCCTTTTTAAATTAGCGCAAAATAAAATCTTCAATAGATATTAACTAAGCTGCAACCCCCGCTTCTGACACCAAATGTTACGTCGTACCCAGACGCTATTCGTGTACTTTGTCTACTCTGGATGCCACAAAGAATCCACATTGTTCTCTTAGAAACCATGAACGTAAACATCGACGGCTGAAAAGCGACGTAGCATTTGGTGTCAGAAGCGGGGATACAGCTTGATTTCGCGGGGTGGCAGAGCTAATCGAATCCGAAATTGAAGAATGTAAGGAAATATTGGAAACTATATGTATATTCAGATTAATCAAAAATTAGGCTCTATACAGAGTGGTATTGGACCGATGAAAGGAAACTTGGCTTCAATGGAGTCCCGTTTGAGAAGGTTCGAAAATATTGAAGTTGATTTCCCTGTAGCCACACTCCTGCCTGTTAGAATAGCGGCCAATTCTCCTCGGTTAGATACTACTGAATGTTTTTCAAAATTCAAGCCTCCTACCTACGACGGACTGACTTCGTAGAGCTGTTATAAGGACTCAGTTCGTAGTTGTGGCGCTTAGGAGATGACAATTTGCAGCCCTACCATTTCGTGAAGCTAAAGATCGCCGCCAGAAGCGCGACGAGACACTGCAAGAGTTGGCAGCAGATGTCGGAAGGCTAGCGAGATTAGCCTTCCCTGATTGCTCCCGCTATGTTCAAGATCTTCTGGCATATCATAATTTCGTGGATGCCATCGAGGACCCTGAGTGTCAACAATCAGTGCGAATGTCTGACGTCAAGACATTGAAGGAGGCGTTGATCCACGCAATGAAATTCGAGGCAGCCCGTGATGCGACAAGGGGCTATCAGAAGGTAGTGCGACTCATGCGTCTCAGGAAGACGGCAACAGTAAAGAAGCCATTTCTCAGTTACAGAAAACAGTAGAAGAAATGAAAAAAGTATATCTTTCTCAGAATCAGCCCCAGGGACCTATCGCCAGCGCACCTACAGACCCAAGAACAAAAAGATCTGCTGGAACTGTGGTAAACCAGGGCACATTAGGGTTAATTGCAGAGTACGGCGGACGTTTACGAAGAGGGGCAATACCATCTCAGAAATATTCATGAAGCGAAAATTAACAATATCACAGGAAAAATTATCAGAGTCTCGAGTCTCCAGGGAAGCTCCAATGAACTGGCGGGGTGCCTTGTCGAATGCTGATTGATTCCGGCGCCAATGTCACCTTGCTCTGTGTCGAATTAGCTCAGAGAATGGGGTCAATCTCAAAGCGAATTCCAGTATCGAACGAGCTGGTGTTGCAAACAGCCTGTGGAGAACAAGTAAAAGTCCATGGTACAGTAGTGCTGAAATTCCAGATCGGAAACAACTTGTTCAGCCACTTTGGGTACCTCGCTGACATCAAAGATGACTGCCTTATCGGCTTGAACGTGCTTCGCAAATTTGGATACAGCATCGAATTCCAAGATAATGTACTCAAGGTGGCGAGAGAGGAGTTCCCCTAGTGGGTTCGAGAAGTTCGCCGACCAATAAAGTCCTATAATAAATAGAACTAATAAATAGAACTAATAGAAGGGTTAAGATCATGTTGTTCACGCATCACAGCTTCCCACTGACAGGCGATCTCGACTGTTTTGGCCAAGGTCAGGTTTTCGTTTAGCATCAGTTTCTCCGACAACTTCCTATCTTTTACTCCAAGCACTATACGATCACGAGTCGAGAGCTATTGCCCAAATGTGAACACTTCTCGGAAGCCATAAAACAAGGACCACTCCCTTACACCTCCCAGTCCGGCGGCATGGCCGAAAAATTTAATAAAACCTTAGCAAGTCAACTTAGTCTCTTCGTCGCCCAGAACCAAAGAGACTGGGACAATCAACTGCCTATTCTTCTGATGGACTACCGATCCTCACGGGTTACTCGCCGGGCAAGATGCTCTTTGGAAGGGAATTAAAACTTCCCTGTGATCTGATCTTTGGATGCCCCAATAGTTTGTGTGAAAGTTCGGATTAATTTGTCGACCGACTTCACCCAAGACTTGAAAAAGTGCATCGATGGACCAGAGAGGAATTAGATATTGCAAGCGAAGCAATGAAAGTAAGGTATGACACCCACACGTGCTGGAACGAACTTCAAGAGGGAGGGCTAGTCTGGTTGTACAACCCGAAAAGTAAAAGCCTAAGCTACAAAGATCCTGGGAAAGCCAATTCGAATTGTGGAGAATTTAACGATGCCGTATTCAGAATACAACGCTCATCCCACTTCTGACACCAAATGTTACGCCGTACTCAGACGCTCTTCGTGTACTTGTCTACTCAGGATGCCACAAAGAATCCACATTTTTCTCTTAGAAACCTCGAACGCAAACATCGACGGCTGAGAAGCGATGTATTGCTGTCATATTCTCGTAGTAATTTTTGATTGAATTCACAAAACTATAATTTAGGCCCGTATCAGTCAATTTCTTCCATAGTAAAGAGTGAGGAACCGAGTCAAACGCCTTTTTGATGTCCCACGAAAAAAGCATAAAACTTTATTATCTTTTTCCTCAGTGTTTGTTGAATCAGTGATATCAAAGTGAAGATGTGACCTTGACAGGAATGATTAGCCCTGAAACCGGCTTGATTCTCTGGGATGCATTTTCTATTTTCAATCCAATTATATAGACGGATTTTCAGTATTGATATGAAGAGTTTTGCCAAATTACATAACAGAGATATTCCCCGGTAATTCGCGGGATTTTCCGTATCACCGTTTTTGAAAATAGGGTGAATAATAGTTTTTGACCATATTGAAGGGAGTGAAGCTGTTCTTAAGATTCTATTATATACATCTTTCAGAATGGTCAAATAATTCTGAGGCAGGACTTTTATTGCATCGTTCGGAACAACGTCGACTCTACTGGCCTTACCACATTTCAAGTGAGAGATTTCTTTAGTAATCTCGAGGATGGTTATTTCTTTGGATAGTTCATTATCAGGTGGTGATATAGTGCTCATAGAATAAACAACTTCAAATACTGTTTCAGAAGCAAAGAGATCCGTATAATATTGTTGCCAGGTCAGCATCGGTATATTACCCTTAATACAGTCTCTCTTTTTTTGTAGGTAGCTATTGTTCCCAGAAATTTGGGAATCGCGAACATTTTTTAGTTTTTCATGTATTATTTGGTATATTTGGTAGTAGTTTTCATTTTTATAATTTATTAAAGCATTATATTATTTATTCGTTTTAATGTATGTATTACGGTATTGTTCTTTATTCGATTTGACATAAATTAGGACGTAGGATTTCATAGATTTTTTGGTCATATAGCATTCATGATCAAACCAAGGTCTGGATTTTGAACCAGCTGACTTTAATATAGTTTGCATATCAGTTTTAAACAATGTTTTTTCATTTGGTCCGTTATTGTATTATATTATCAATTGACTCATTACAATTTCCACTTATATCTTCTAATGTTTGCGTAAAGCGCGTTGAATTTTCAGGTACCCACTTATACTTTTTTCGACATACTGAGTTAGCATAAATTGAATGCTTATTATTTGGTTGTTTCGAAATATTCACGTAAGTAGAATCTGGATCTAGGTTTATTGTCAGTGTAATTGGTAAGTGGTCGGAATAGGGGATATCTTCTATTTTAAAATCAACAACACAATGTTATTTCTAGGGACTGTAATTGTTTTTCCATATTTCATACGACTCTTTCAATTAAAACTAGACGGGTTTCAATTCTTTCCATCCAACCCTCATAGTTTTCAGAGATTGTACAAGCATTTATTTCATTTCTTTCTCAGACCTAGTTTCAATGATAGTCTGTTTAGGGGTTGTTCTAGGCCCAGGGTTAGTTTCAATTTCTGAAATGATAAGAAGCATTGCAATAACTCAGGTAAAATCTGAATATTTAGCCACCTTAAGCTTTATTAGAGTTCCCGTTAGCTTGCGCATTTTTTCATCATAAGGAAAACAAGTATTAAGGCTATATTTGTTCAAAGGATGATGTTTCTTCATCACCGTAAACAATATTATTATGATAGAAATTGTTAATATAGGCTTCTTTTTCTATTAGGAGAAATATGTTGGTAATTATTACTTCGTTTTTTTTAATTAATTTTAGAAATAGAGTTTTCTCAACCCAAAACAAAAGGAAAGGAAAAGAAGAAAAAAAGCAAAATATATAAATTTATATATCTTAGAAGCTGAGTCGCGGGAGCAGTGCCGGTGCTTCCTAATTCGTTGGCTTCCTGGCAGAGAATCATTTTAAATACGAATATGAATAATTCATACAAAACCTTAATTCCCTGATGCCTCATCGAAGTGGAATTGTTACAAACAATTGGTGTACGACTTCATAGCCACCTGCCAAAAGTACCATGTTGCAAAGACATTCCACCAACGCCCCGAACTAGCAACACTTCTAAATGACAAAAAAAAAACGTATTGCTACACAGAAAAATGATATCTTAAACATGTTTATTTCTCCATAGAGAAAATGTAAACCAGTCGTCGACAACAACCTCGAAGAAATTAAAGCTTACGTCAACATAATTCCAGACAGAGTAATTAACTTCCCTCCAGCCACCAAAGAACTAATAACCGATAAATGAACTCAAACCGACTCAATCAAAACACTCCTCCAACAGAATATCCGCTGGTGAAGACCATATTCGTGCAGATTTTACAAAATAATTATTATTTGAAGTAGTCGGATCCTTGCAGCACGTTTTCATGCAAGCTTACGAAAATAACGGTCTTCCAGAATATATGAGAGGGGGGTAAAATTATTCTACTTTCCAAAAATTCTATACCGAAAAAAATTAAAGACTGGAGACCAATCACCCTCATGAATAGCGACTATAAATTCCTCCTTAAAGTCCTGCTAAATAGAATTAAGCCTCTTTCCCCACATATGGTGCCGAGGGAGCAAAGGTATGCAATTCCTGGAAGAACAATATTTGATATTTTACCGATGATTGAAAATGCAATTTTCAACGCAAACATACACAAAACTTCCCTTGCTCTTGTCACCCTTAATAACCAATTTATAATATAAATTATAATAACAAATCTCTAATACAAATCAACAATCAGATCTCGCCTAATTTTAAAGTCGCTACAGGCGTGAGACAAGGTTGCGGCCTTTCTGCGCTTCTTTTCTCAATATCCACGGCATCATTAATTAATACACTGAGAATTTCGCTCCGTCAATCAACCAAATTCTTCGCTTAAGCCGACGATTTCGCCTCTAATAAACGCCTCATAAACAACGACCGGGAATTTGAAACGATTCACAGATGTTTTAAAGATTTTCGAAACGATATCGATAATAAAGGTAAACTTCAATAAAAGCTAAGGACTTTGGTATGGAGAATAGAGTTCCAGAACAGACACACCCTACAACATTGAAATGAAAACCAACAAGTGTAAAATTTTAGGAGTTATAATGGAAAATAGAGTGACGCCTTTCAAAACTCAAATCGAATTTCTAAATACAAACTTCATAACGTCACTAAATTATACTAAATAAAATATTGTGTGCCGCCTCTTCATAAGAAGTCTCGATATCTTAATGAATACTTTATTACAAAATTTATGAATCTAATTAACAGCACGCTTTCGTCTGACTCTGTTCTAAACGGCTTAGAAACTCTCCTCGATGACGCTTTATATCTTAATGAAACTTGGACAAGGAGTGAAATAAACTGCCACCCCAAATAAAAAGGAGGACTAGGCCTTATACACTTTATCACCCAGAGAGACATTTGTATTATGAGGCGAATCCAGAAAATGTTATATGAAACGAAAACGAATTTCTTATAAAGAATAGAAATTCACAAAACTATTTTAATCTTTTAAACTACGACCTGCACAGCCTGTCATCGCCTAGAACCATACAGATCCTCCTTACATGGAAAATTATTTCGTCATCGCTCTACATCAATTTTGAAAAACTATCTAACAACGATCTAAGTTTGTCTAAAGAACATTTGTTAAAACGATTCTAGAAAGCATCCAATCCGTCTATATATAGATTTATAAACGTATATAAATAGAAATAAACAATTATTGTTATATGCGTTTAAATATTTTTTTGAAAATATTTATTAAATTTTAAATAAGATATTTTCATTAAATATATATTAATACTAGCGGATGTGTGTACCCGGCTTCGCCCGGGTTTTATCCGAGTGAATGTTTGCCTAACGAAAATTATTAATAATAATATTCGGGAACACACAAAATATTATGATAATAATGATAATAATATTCGTTACATCATCTATATATATATATACTAGCGGATGTGTACCCGGCTTCGCCCGGGTTTTATCCGAGTGAAAGTTTGCCTAACGAATATTATATATTATGAAGTATAATAAACAATGCTAAAGATTAGTTTTAATTATTAATCAAGATTGTGTGTGAATATGTGAGAAAGATGTAATATCGTTGTTGTTATCTTGGCCGACTGTTTTACATATGGTATTACCTTAAAATTGCTTGTTTTGAATATTTTTTTAGATTGAGTTGAATGAATTGCTGAATTTTTATTTTGTATTTATATATAAATAAAATTAACTCTGTTGAATTTTTTTGTATTTTATCGATAACAGCAAAGATATGTATTTTAAAGTTAGGAAAAATATTTCGATGTTAAGCAAAACCTGCTCCATCTCGTTTTACATAAATGTTGAAAATTTGGTCGAAATTGATGCATTGTAACGAAAGTTTTTAGCGAACACCACTTATGAAATTTCCATTTTTATAGAAGATATAATATAAATGAGTTTTAAAAATTGTTTAAAAAAATGCATCGGCCGGGAATCGAACCCTGGCCGCCCGCGTGGCAGGCGAGCATTCTACCACTGAACCACCGATGCTTTAAAAAAATCAAATTCATTTATCGTCGCGACCAGTGCTGCGCCCTAGCGGTAAAAGACTGGAACTAACGCTTTTTGTTTTTTTATTTTTTAAAAAAAGCACATCAACTTTTTTAGTTTTTTGAATAGTCTATATGTTAAACGAAATCTTCAGCTACCTAGATGCGAAATTCCATAATGATTGAGTCAGTAGATTTTGCGTGATGCGATAACAAACATCGATTTCGCATTTCATTTATATATATATATATAAAATAAAATAAAATAATAAGGAAGGATATATATATATAATTAAATGTCTGTCTGTCTGTATGTTTGTACTCTATAGATTCAAAAACCATACATCCAATCGCCGTGAAATTTTGGGATATTATTAGGTATATCCCCGAGAAGGTTTTTGAAAAATAATTTCTTGAATATCTTGAATATCCTTAGATTTATTTGCAGATTTGTAGATTTAACTCGCAAGCAGCGCCCCCATCGCGACGATGATCTATAGATTTTATTATCACTAAGTTTATTATCTTAAATATTATTTATCAAAAGTAAGATTTTCTACCTATTAATTGCGCACAAGTCAAAGTTAGTTTTATCATTTATCTACAACATATATATTGGGAGAATAGATAAAATGATGATTTTGCAATGTAGAAAATTATGAAAAACAAAATTCAAGATGACACGGCAATTTATTTGAGAAAAGAATAATGATACAATTCCAAGGCAAGATACTATTCCTTTAACTTCCAATTACCGAGGGAACCAATTAATATTGATTTTATTCAACTTATCGAGTATTTTTCAAGGGACCGAGAAAAAATGTTCACTTTATCGAGAGATTCAAATTTACGAGTTTCAAAATATCGAAATATCTTTTTTTTTTAATAATTTTATAGAGAATAGTTTTAACAAATGTTCGTTAGACAACCTTTACTGGGTAAAACTCGGGCAAAACCGGGTACATCCGCTAATATATTTATATAATATATAAAATATATTTTTCAAGCAAACATATCCTCTCTCTCTATTGAATATAATTTCAAAAATATATATATAAATAAAAAAATATCTAGAGATATACTACATAATCTTAGCCAAAAGGCCGAGAAACGATATTTTATATATAGAGATGACCTGGCTTCGTGTGCCTTCTGCTCGAGTGAATGTTTCGCTGGTAGAATTTTGTTCCTGCCTACTAAAGATTATTATCTGGTTCGCCCGTGGTATGCTTTAGTGAATAATCCCCTGAAGAATTTTGTTTATGTTAATAAAGCATGATACAGCAATATTGTCATATTGTTGCTCAGTACCTGGTTAATTATATTTTTTTCTTTCTAAAGCGCGACAAAAAAAAAAAAACCTCTTCCAGATTTAACTCTCTGTCCTTTTCAAATTTCAGCGAGATTAGTTACATATTGAGGGCGTGCATAGCCGACAAACATATATATATATGTTCCCGGCTTCGCCCGATTTTTACCCGAGTAAAAGTTTGCCTAACGAACATTTGTTAAAACAATTCTAGCAAACATCCAACCCCTACTGAATCTACACTCAATAATTTGAAATTTTTCCCGGTCCCTTTAAAAATACTCGATAAGTTGAATATAATCAATATTAATTGGTCCATTCGGTATTTTGAAGTTGAAGGAATAGTATCTTGCCACAAACAAACATTTGTAAATAACTGTATTTAGCGAATGTTCCCGGTTTCGCCCGGTTTTTACCCGAGTAAAAGTTTGCCTAACGAACATTTGCTGAAGCGATTCTAGAAAACATCCAATCCACCTATATATAGATTTATAAACGTATTTAAATATTGTTATATGCGTTTAAATATATTTTTGTAACATAATTTTTTTCAATATTAATTGAATTTTAAATAAGGTATTGTCACGTTTGTGAATTTTATAATTAATTATTTATTTTATTTTTCTCAATGAATTATGTATATTAATTTAAAAATACATTATTGTTATCATCATCACATACAATGCATTTTTATATAAACAAACGATAATAAACAACAACAACAACAACATAATTTGCGTCTTCATTATCATAAAACAGCAACAAATTAAATTAACATTGTAAAAATATATTTTAACATTGCAAAATTTTAACATTTAACACAAAAACGTTACAATATTTTCTTTGAATATCTACTTATATAATTGCCTTATTATGTCTGTGTGAAGTTCACTGTGTGAAGTTCACGGATAGATTTTGGTCAGAATGGATAAAATAAAAAAAGTGTCAAGGGATGGGAATCGAACCCACGACCTTCCGCTTACCGGGCAGATGCCATGACCACTAAGCCACATGACCACAATTTATAATTGTAACAAATAGTATTTGAATCAAAACATTCAATCGGGTAAAACACGGGCGTTGCCCGGGTCATTCGGCTAGTATATTAATATTGAAATACCAAGTTTTTTTTACAACGTCATTGGAATATTATATTTCAAAATTCCCAAATAAAATTGAGTATACTTAGAACACATTTTAGCAATTTATAAATGAGATTACACCAGATACCGCGAGAGGCGCTGCTTGCGAGTGAAATTAGAAAATTTGCAAATGAAATTGCAAAGAATATTTGTTTAAAATCAAATTCAAACCAGAAACCTTCGTATAAAATGATTAACCAATTAAATTCGTTTATTGTCGCGACCAGTGCGGCGCCAAGCGGTAAAAGGCTGGAACTAACGCTTTTTGGTTTTACATAAAAAAATCACATTAACATTTTTAGTTTTTTGAATAGCCTATATGTAAAACAAAATATTCAGCTACGTACATGCAAAATTTTATAATGATTGATTCTGTAGATTTTGCGCAAAGTGATAACAAACATCGTTTTGGATTTCATTTTTATAGATATAAGGAAGGATTGAAATTCCATTTTTTTCTACAACATCATTGGAATATTATATTACTGTGAATCCTCAAATTAAATAATAAATTTATTATACTTGAAACACATTCTAGCATTTTTACAATTTATAAATGTAATTTCACCAGATACCGCTTGAAGCGCTACTTGCGAGTGAAAGTAGAAAATTTGCAAATAAAATTGCAACGAATATTTATTTCAAATCTGATGAACGGTCCACCTCAACCGTCCGTCTTCATCTTTTATATACTTTTAGCCCGCTTTTGTTCTACTGCTGTGTGCGGTTGCTATTCTTTTGTCAACATATATATCCTTATATCTAATAATAATAATATATTTATAAAATCACTTATTTGGCTATTCTTTTGCATCACCGACCCACAACATGGTAGCAGAGCGTGGTTAGCTGCATAAAAAGAACGAAAAGTAAGTGAAACCAAGATGGCGTCGTCTTCCCAAGCGCTTGCCCTGAACGTCGAGAAGCTCACCGGCAGATATTATCGATCATGGAAATCTAACATGAAGATGCTTCTGATCGAAAGAGGATTATGGGAATGTGTAATTAACGCTGATGAGGATCAAAGAAAATATGAGAAGACAAAAATTAAACAAGAAAAGGCATTGGCAACGATTGTTCTATCAATTTCTACAGAGCAACAAATACACGTTATCGACTGTAAGACTGCAAGTGAAGCCTGGACGACCCTGGAACAAATATTTGAACCGAAATCAAGGGCGCGAATTCTTCAACTCAAGAAACAATTCGTGAACATCAAGTTCGTCGAAGAAGAAAATATGATAAATTACCTATCTAGATTAAAGATCTGCAGTGATCATCTCAGAGAAACGGGATGTGAAGTAAAGGATGAAGATCTGGCATACTCTATGCTAGCTGACTACCAGACTCCTATGATGGGATTATAATGAACTTTGGAAACATGACGGATGATGAGTTCACGTCATCCAAGGTAAGGCAGGTCATGCTAACGGAACACAAGAGAAGAACAACCAGAAAAGAGGATTCACCCAAGGAGGTGCTACAGGTGAACAAGCATCAAAATAACAGCAGCACCGACAGTCGAATAAAATGCTACCGATGCGGGAAGATCGGCCACATCGCCACCAACTGCATAGGATAGAAGCAAACAACTACTAGGAACCGCGATAATCAGCATTATCAGAGGAATGTAAACAAATCAGATAACTTCCTGGCTGCACTCAACCTAACGAGCGACGAGGATTCGTGGCTGCTGGACAGCGGAGCAACCAACCATGTATGCAGAAACAAAGACTGGTTCATTGACCTTCGGGAGGTGTCACCTGATCCTATCATGACTGCGAGTGGGACAACTGAGGCTAAAGTATATGGACACATATTTCTCCAGACGTCTATCCATAATAGGAGCATCGAAATCAAGCTAAACAATGTGTTATACGTCCCAAATGTGCGAAGGAATCTGCTGTCAGTCTCCAAGACAGAAGAAAACGGCAACCGTGTGACCTTTCGTAATATGGTAGCTCGCGTTTTCAACCCAGAAAACAGGATTATAGCGGAAGCGACAAATCTAAATGGCCTCTACATTGTGAAAGGTTAGACCATAAACTCCAGTAAAACAGCATTTAATAGTGAAAGGGACCATTTTCAAAACAATTCCTTGAGAACGTGGCATCAAAGGTTATGCCATATTGACAGTAACGCCATTGAAAAGATGGCGCGGGAGGAGCTGGTAATAGGCTTTGAAATTTCCTATAGAGACAATTGTTGTATCGCCAAATCCATTAAAGCGTCACATAAAAACCTAGGCAATATTAGATCAAAATAGACCTTGGAGCTTATACACACAGATATTTTCGGTCCAATGCCGGTAAAATCAACCGGAGGCAATATATACTTTCTATCTTTTGTTGATGATTTCTCACAAGGGATTACTGTGTATTTTCTGAAAAACAAATTAAAACATTTCGTTATCTATAGAGCCACTGTAGAGAGACAAACTGGTAATAAAATAAAGTGTTACGATCGGATAATGGACTTGAGTTTTGCAATAGAGATTTTCAAGACAAATTAAAAAACTAGGGATAAAGCATGAACGCATAAACGTGTATTCTCCTCAAATGAACGGTGTAGCAGAACGAGTAAATCGAACACTTTTAGATATGGTCCGCGCTTGTTTACATAGCGCTAATCTCCCCCAAAGATTTTGGGAAGAGGCGGTAAACACAGCTGCTTACATTAAAAAAAATGTTACAATACTGCTCTAAAAGACAAAGTACCTGATGGACTTTGGTTAGAAAGAAATCTTAGTGTAAGACACCCGAAGCATTTGGATGTTTGGCATATAGCCATATAACAAGAGAAAGGAGGCGAAAATTAGACAATCGGGAATGTAGATGTATTCTGGTAGGATACTCCACTTAAACACGTGGATAATGTCTCTGGTGCCCAGAATCACAAAAGGTGATTGAAACAAAACATGTTAGATTCGATGAGTCTAAAATTGGACTAGAGTGGACCAAAATGGTCGAAGAGACAGAACCGGAAAGGTACAACCACGTTTGGCCAGAGAATAAATTACCGAGTAATTTGGATTCAGTGGGGGTAGAGGACGCTCTACCACAACCCTCCACCTCCAAAAACATTGTTCGAAATCCATATGGGAGAAAAGGTAAACCAAGAGTAGAGTTAAATTTTTTAGATGTTACCGAGCCGCAAAGTTTTGAAGAGGCAGTCCAATCTCCCGAAGCCGTGTATTGGAGAAAAGCAATGGAAGATGAGCTTAGGGTGCTTCAGGAACGTGGCACTTGGGAGTTATCAACATTACCGCCGGGAAATAAACCGATTAGCAGCAGATGAGTGTATAAGGTGAAGACAAATGAGAGCGGAAATGTAGAGCGTTTCAAAGCACGTTTCAGTAGCTAGAGGTTTCTCACAGAAACAAGGAATCGATTTTCAGGAAAATTATGCACCTGTTATTAACTTAGCTGTAATCTGAGTTTTGATAACGTTAAGTTTGAACATGAAATGGTACAATAGACATTTCGACGTAGATAACGCTTATCTACATGGCGACTTAGAAGAAGAGAAAGAGTGGATGAAAGCTATTCCATATAGGGAACTAATCGGGAAGCTCCTTTATCTTGCGAATTGTACTAGGACAGACTTAATGAGATTAGCTCAATTCGCCAGCAACCCTGGACGTCGACATTGGCAAGCTGCCAAACACGTCTTAAAATATTTACACGGCAGCATAAATCTATCTCTCGTTTATCGCCGGACTGATTCCAATGTTGTTTGTGCATACAGTGATGCAGATTGGGCTAGCGACATCGATGACAGACGGTCCAATAGTGGGACCGCTATCACTATAGGACATTCCTTAGTCATATGGAAGACTAGCAAACAGAAGTGTGTCTCACTTTCCACAATGGAGGCAGAATATTTAGCGCTATCCCAGACCACTAAGGAAGCAGTTTGGATCGCTAGTATCTTGAAAGAATTAAGGTTCTTATCGAATTTTGCCTTTCCCTTGATAATTCATTGCGATAATAGATCCGCTATAGACTTTTCCAAAAATAATGTGGAGAACAACAAATCCAAACACATTGACATAAGATACCATCACGTCAGAGAAAGAATAATTAGCGGAGAGATCAATATTGTCTACATCCCTACAAAGGAGAACCTGACCGACGTCTTCACCAAGAACCTGAGAAAAGTGGCTCACAAGAACGCCTGTGACTTCATGAACTGTTCTCCAGTCCAGCGCTTCAGTGGGGGAATGATGAGAGAAGCGTGGACGCGGGTGCCGCTTGGAGGCGCTGCATGAAGATAACTGACCAATGGGAACGGCCCACCTCAACCGTCCGTCTTCATCTTGTATATACTTTTAGCCTGCTTTTGTTCTACTGCTGTGTGCGGTTGCTATTCTTTTGTCAACATATATATCCTTATATCTAATAATAATAATATATTTATAAAATCACTTATTTGGCTGTTCTTTTGCATCACCGACCCACAACAATATCAAATTCAAACCAGAAACCTTCCCAGTATTATATTAAATAATTTCCTAAAGTTTCACGGCGATTGGATGATCTTACCTTTTAAATACATTCATCGGTGTAAACAATCTAACAAAATACGTGTAAAATTTTTAACCTATCAAATTCATTTATCGTTGCGACCAGTGCGGCGCCAAGCGGTAAAAGGCTGGAACTAACGCTTTTTGGTTTTACATTAAAAAAAAAGTTTATTAACCTTTTTAGTTTTTTGAATAGCCTATTGTTAAACGAAATCTTCAGCTACCTACATGCGAAATTTCATAATGATTTTTTCTGTAGATTTTGCGCAACGCGATAACATCGATTTTGGATTTCATTTTTATAGATATAAGGAAAGATTGTTGGCAGTTTTAGAAAAGTGTGGGAAATTGGATATTTTTACAAAAGGATGTACTTTTTAAATGGTAAATAAAAAATCGGAAATTTGCATCATTTTCTAATAGTCAAGGACAATTTTTAAAATACCAAGAATGCAAGACCAAATAAAAATTAACCAATTATGTGTGATGTTTTAGTAACAGCATTGTTACCATATTAAGACAAAATTACTGAATGTACTCAGTACTTTTGTCTGAAGATGGTAACAATGCTTTTATTGAAACCACACATAATTTATGTATTTGGATTTGGTCTTGCTTCCTTGTGATTCTTATCTATTTTCAAAATATACCTCAATTTTTTTAACCTAAAAAGTTATATATATATATGCAATATAATTCCCACACTACTTGTAAATAGTCAACACATTTTTTATTTTAATATCCATATATTTCAATATCTATAATCAAAGAGTAAATAGTCAATGCTTGTATATAATTTTTTGACCAACGACCCGAGGGGTAAGAGGGAGAAGAGGAGAACAAAGGAGTTGGAAAATAAACAAAGAGAAAATGGCTGCGTTTCTTTTTGGCGCGTCTATTATTTCTTATATACAAATTTAGAGTTTTAAATTTATAATTATTCAAAGACTTACCTTAATACGACAGTATTTAGCCGACACAGGATATAATAACCGGTACGTTTTTTTCTTTTTTTAAAACTTCATTGGATTTAGCCTTTAGCCTACACCCATTCGCCACAAAAATGCCAAAAAGGAAGTCAGATACCGACACTCATTTTTTTCTGACAGAAACGATAATATGGAATTTAAATTAATGAAAGAACACATTGATTTACTAACACAAATTATACAACACACACACACACACACACACGCAACAGACGATCTCAAATAAAAATTATATAAGTAAATTCTCTGGCCTCAATCAAGATATAAATATTTTATTTCGTAACATTGAGGATGCAACGAACGATGAACGAGACAGAAAAAATTTTGTTATTCTAAATTTAGAAGAAGAAGCTAAAAATATATTTTATCGATTGGGCTTAGAACAAGAGACTTATTTAAATATCAAACAGAAACTGTCCGCACTCTATATATCAAAGAAGAAGACAACGTTGGAAGAATTATTCACTCGCCAATTGGAAAAGCCAGAAAAAAATTAAAGATTATTACAATTTTAAGGTTGTGGGTGCATTAGAGAACTCACTTCCAAACAAACCGATTGTTGAAGCACTTACGGCAGGTGTAACGTATGATTTGAAGAAAATGATATACACCAGGAACTCACAGACGCCTGAAGAATGGTTGGACTATGTGAACACCATCCAAAAGTGGCCAGTAACGAGTGCTCGGGGACAACCGACACCACAGCGTGACCTTGACCGTTGGCGACCCGAATTCACTCCCTCGCCTGGCCAAGGATATTACCGGCCACAATATGACAAGCAGCGTTTCGCCGACCTGGAGGTGGACGTTTTTCCTTTCGCAACTACGCGGATACCACGCTGCCCAAGGAACCCAGGGAACCAGCCATATCGAGCGGACATCAACCCAGATCACAAGGATGTGATCCCTCATCAAGGAAAGAACCAGCATAATGTAAGACTATTCTTTAATTTATCTATTTTCACCTTCAATGTTAAATTTCTTGTGGATACTGGCTCTACCATTAACCTAATATCTTTTGATTATTTGCATAAAATTTTGCCATCAGATATATTTCGAAATATAACTAAATATTCAGTTAATGAGCATTCTAGAATTAATACATTGAGTGGACCAATCCAACCTATATTTTATGTTATTTTACCAGTCAGTTTTTTTAAAAGAAAAGTTAGCTTAAAATTTTATATATTTCATCTACTATATGAAATTGCACTAATAGGGTTATATACTCTAAACAAATTAAAAACTAGAATTGACTTCATTAGAAATGTAGTGAGTCAACAAGGCACAAATATTCCTGCTACTATTTTTTATTTTGAAACAGATTTGGCTTATGTAAATGATGCATACAATGTGATAAATCTAGATAGGAAATATAATATAAAACAACACCTTCATATTGTTAATACACAAATCTTAGATAATCAATGTGCACCTTCAGGAAGTAATGCACTCTATGTTAATCATTTACAACAGACACTTTCCACTCAATCAAGCATTCCAGGGGAAAATAAGTTAACCAGTGATTTAATTGATAAGTATCATAAGATAAACAACTTATTAGACCTTAAGTTAATTATGTTATTGAAAGAATTTGCTGAAATATTTCCTACAGACCCATTTAAAGTTCCTACCCTACATATCCAACCTGTACAGATTAAACAAAATACAGATAGAGTAATCAGGTTGCGACCGTATAGAATTCCATTTACATATAGAAAAGAAATAGATATATAAATCAATGAGATGTTAAAAAATAATATAATAGAACCGGCCATAGGTGAATATGCTTCACCCATTACTCTAGTAAAAAAGAAAAATGGAACATTTAGAATGTGTGTGGATTTTCGAAAATTAAATGAACACATTCCAGTTGATCCCCAACCTATACCATTAATAGAATCAGTGATAGAAAAACTGTCGAAAGCTAAGTATTTTTCCAGCCTTGATTTGAGCAACGCTTATTGGACAGTTCCTATCCATCCGGATTATCGACCTTATTTTGCCTTCACCACCCATGCAGGAGTGTACATGTTTAAAAGATTACCTTTCGGGCTACGAAGCTCACCACAGATCTTCGAGAGAGCTATTGGACAAATAGTTAGAAAATATAACTTCCAATTTCTAGAACACTACTATGATGATTTTATTTTTTTTTCTGATAGTTTTGAAGAACACTTAGAACATCTTCGGTTATTCTTCCAACTATACAGGGCAGAAAATATCCGCCTCAACCTCAACAAATGTCAATTATGTAAGATCTCCATTAGCTTCCTAGGATACGAAATCACAAAGGGCACTTATAAACCTCACTTAACTAACACTCAGGTAATAGGAACCATCCAACCTCCGACTAATGTTAAAACTTTACAGTCATTTTTAGGTGTCGTAAATGTGTATCATAAATTCATTCCCCATTATGCACAGCTTAGATCGCTTTTAAATATATTTCTAAAAAGGAATATTCCTTTTAAGTGGACTCTTGAATGTCAGAAGGCATTTGAAGATTTGAAAAGCAGCCTAACTGCATCCCCAGTTTTACATATCTTTGAAGAAGATTTACCCTGCTTCTTATATTGTGACGCGAGTACATTAGGGATATCCGGAATTCTAAAGCAAAAGGATGAAAATGGAGAAGAACATCCTGTACAATATTTCTCTCGCTCTCTACGCAAGTATGAACAGAACTACTCCATCTCGGAGCTGGAGTGTTTAGCTATCATTGAGTCTATCGAATACTTCAGGGTGTACCTGCTTGGTAGACATTTCACCATTTTTCCTGATCACCAAGCTCTGGTCTATTTGAAAAATATTTAAAATCCGTCAGGTAGGTTATTTCGATGGTCCTTGAGACTCAGCCCATACACTTTCGACATACACTATCTAAAAGGTAAAAAACAACACGAAGCAGACTTACTATCAAGACAACCATTTTGCGGATTTCTAGAGGCTCAACAATTGGAGGAACACCAGCATCGTGTACCTGAGAAATATCAATCACCTATCAATACTGATGGACTTGCGATTATTACTAAAAAGAGCGTACCCAGAGTAGTCGTACCTGATACACTAAGAAATAAGTTACTCCAGAAAGCACACGAATGGTATAACCATCCAGGAATCACACAACTCATTAGGTTAATCACTAGTCAGTATTATTGGGATGGTATGAACAAAGATATACATAACTATGTCCGTAAATGCAAAATTTGCCAAATAGTAAAACCTCAGAGAGGACCCACATATGGAGAAATGGGTACCTTACCATTCGCAAAGGAACCTTATGAACTTATGTCAATGGACACAGTAGCCGGATTTAATAAGTATGGTGGTAACCGAGCTTATTTACATGTAATATGTGATCACATGAGTCGATACTGTTGGACCTTTCCTAGTAAATCTACCTCTACCTGACCTATATTCAAACCCTAAAAAAAGGTATTTCAGGAAGGTATTCCTAAAAACCTACTGACAGACCGAGCTACTGCATTTACATCCACTCAATTTAGAAGGTTTTTAATCTCACAATGTATAAAACCCTTGTATACCACAGCAAATCACCCACAGTCAAATGGTCTGAGCGAGAGATTGAATGCAACCATAACAGGGAAACTGAAGATACTCCATTTAGAACACCCCAAACAGACATGGACCAAACAGATAGAAAGGGTCACCAGAATCTACAATCTAACTCCACATACAGTGACGGGATTTCCTCCCATCTATTTATTAAAAGGGATAGTCCCTAACAATTTAAACAACCATGTTCAGACATTTCCCGAACTCTCAGAATCAAGAAGAATAGCATTACAAAAGACTCAAGCAAGGCATAAGGCTGAAAAACTAATGTACGATCAAAAACATAAAAAGATTGATTTTGTACCAGGGGATCTAGTATTGGTGAAAGTTTATAGACATCCGAATACTCCAAAGTTTGAACCTAACTATACAGGCCCATATGAGATCTTGGAAATACTATCACCTCAGGTAGTGCGCATTAATAGACCAAATATACCTTTGCAGTTACAGACAGAAATTATAAATATAGAAAAACTTCGTAGATATGTATAAAATATTCCCCATATCACACCTCCTACGGACCTTCCCGACTCTTCTCCTAGACAAAACTATTTTCTATTTCTTTATAGGCACTTCACTACAGATATCTTGGGTGATCCGGGTTCCTCCAGACCAAGGAAATGGTTTCAACCGTTTAACCATTTGGACAACAGTATTTTCACGGATGAAAAATTTTATAAGCCTGATTTTCCAATAACATCCAATCCAACTTTTTCATCAATAGTAAAGCCCACTAAATCCAGTACATTGGTCTTAGACCCTAAAATCAATCAATTCGATAATATGGTGGAGGGTAATTTGGGTACTACCAAAGAAAAATTACACAGTAAACTTAATCCAAATGCCGATGTCTTTATACCAACAACCTTGGCGGCCAAAGAATTTTAACATTATTTAAATAAAGACTCGTTAATAAATAATGTTATCACACTGTGTACATTTTTGTATAAAACTGTTATATTTAGAATTTAAAAAATTCCATTGTTTTTAATTACCACAATAATATTTTGGATTCTTTATACTCATTTAGCATCTTGTATATACCTTCTTCCTTTATTGTTTTATATCTTGCCTCTACCCATACAAACAAACCTACATATCTCTTATATTAGAATAGTGGAATATATAAATTTGTATATGAATGTAATGTTGGACTATATGTGAGGCGATATGATAATTTTAATCAAGCTATAAACTCAAATGATATATGAACTTGAAGACTTGAATATATTACTTCAAAATGTGAACATAAAAACACTTATTGCGTGTGTGGGTTTAAATAGCCTATACATATCTTTAGCCACCTTACAATATGCAGAGGCTAGCGCTTATCGTTAGTCGGGTATAACAACCCCGCATACCTCCGTTCCTTTTTTTCTGGTGTAGGACAGACAAGATGTAAAGGCCTACAGATTTAGGACAATAGTAATAAGTTAATTTACGTATAGCAATACGATGACATATTCAAAATATATAAATATTTCAAATTTATATAATCTAAATCTATACATATATATATAATTATCGTTTATTATTAACTTTTCATATTTATATTTTGTTTTAATTTGTTTAACAACTCTTTATTCCAAATATTAAATTAAAATATTCATCTTATAATATACTAGACGAATGGCCCGGGCAACGCCCGGGTTTTACCCGAGTGCGTATATATTTTTAAATTGTTTTAATTAAAATACTATTCGTTACAATTATAAATTGGCGCCGTGGATGTCTCTCTTGTGAAACGTCCCGCCCCAAACTGTGTGTGTCTTGAAAATATAAAAATAAAAATGTGAACGGAAAAATATTTCCATGGTAGCCTAGTGGTCATGGCATCTGCCCGGTAAGCGGAAGGTCGTGGGTTTGATTCCCATCCCTTGACACTTTTTTTATTTTATCCATTCTGACCAAAATCTATCCGTGAACTTCACACAGTGAACTTCACACAGACAGAATGAGGCAATTATATAAGTAGATAATCCAAATTGTGCCTTATCACACACTATTTTTTTATTTGGCCTTATTACCTTGTGTTTATAATCTATGACGTAATGCCGGCGAGCACGTGACCTCCCTGTGCGCGCGCATCCGTGACAGAACCGGCCCATGACGGTCGTGACTATATATGTTGATAATAATAATAATAATATAATAATAATTATTATTATTATTATCATTAGATAATGATAATGATCATAATGATGATGCGCGCGCATCCGTGACAGAACCGGCCCATGACGGTCGTGACTATATATGTTGATAATAATAATAATAATAATAATTATTATTATTATTATTATCATTAGATAATGATAATGATCATAATGATGATGCGCGCGCATCCGTGACAGAACCGGCCCATGACGGTCGTGACTATATATGTTGATAATTCTCATAAAATATACTTTATTAAAAATATATAAATTATCATTAATATCCCATTATTTGTTGTCATAATAATATAATAGAAATAATTAAATTAATTCTAAATATGAATCATAAATCATATAGTATTTATATATAATATATCAAACACACATATATCTAACATTTTATAATATAGAAATGATATTTGACCACTACACAAGAACACAACAAAAGGACATCAACATGTAATATGCAACAATTAAAGCCATTCTGATAATTTGTATTAACTAAATGTAATTAAAAGATGATTTTACGATAAATAGTTTGTTATCTGACTCCGCTTAGAATTTCATGCCGCCCACAAAATGGTGGGCCGTATTTAAAATATAAACTTTAACGAGTATTTGCAAGCAATCAAACAAGAATATCAATTCGTCAAAAGTGAAAAATAAAATTACTCATAATATAAAATTAAAAAATTATAAGAAAAAATACATATTAAATATTATATTTAAAACCAAATAATAATTTATTTTGCAATATTTAAAAGCAACGAAAACGCACATCTTTTGGTATTTATTTTGAGGCATAATTTCAACTTAAAAATAAATCGCTATCAAATATATTTTTTATAAATAAATATCAAATAAATTTATATACATGTGGTGAGGTCTGGTGCCTCTTGTAGAATCCTGTCGACTAAAACTGTGATGAGGTATCAAGTCGACTTAAACAATGGTGTGAGTCCCTGTCAACTCTCGTTATACTGTGTTGACCGAGAGGAACAGTCAGAATGGGGAGTTTTCCAGTACCTCTCTGCACCTTGGAAGACCTTTTACAGTTCTCACAAAGTACAGGCAGTCGTGGTCGAGTCAGAGTGGAAAGCTTGGGAATGTCCAAACACAAAAAAACGAAGACACAGTTGCACTATGAAAGTTCCTCGAACAGATGAAAGTTGAGCTAGGAGCGAAAGATGGAGATAGAAGAGTTCTTACTGACTACATGGTGGATGAGGTGGACCTGGGGTACAACCGACGAGGGCTCACGCAGATGATGAAGTGACTGTATTTTTGGCTAAAGATGGGGGCTTTATATGCCTTTTATGAGAAATGGAGTTTTGCATTTCACCAGATGTGAAGAGTGTGGATCGCCTGGTAACATTCTAAACTGGCGCCGTCCTGACAGCTTCCAATCTATCTTTAGATGTTGTTTGTGACTTCCATCTATCTCGAATTTTGACGTTTTTGACTTCTATATCTTTAGCTCAACTCTTAATCTCTATTACATAGTTTTATTTATTTATCCTCAGTTTGTACAAAGTACATTACATATGATGATGTAATGACACATGTCAATAATGTGTATAATCATTTACAGATGTGTTTCTATTATACAACATGAAAATCTTGTTATAAGTTATATACAATATGGGGTTGTTGGTTTAAATTACGATATACACATTAAATTGGCAATAAAAATATATATAACTTAATAATATATTCAAATATTTATTTCTTATCAATTAAAAAAATTATAATTCTGAATTTTAATCTCTCTTAAGGATATATAATTTTTATATTACAATATATTCTTAAAATGGACTCAATTAAAGCACCCGAATATTGGCCAAACGATCCGGAATTGGGATTCATAACATTTGTATCTCAATTTTTCTTGAAAAAGCCAAGTCCGATTACAAATAATGACACCAATTATTCTTATCTAATTTCACTTTTACCTCTATCAGCTGCCATAGAGGTACGTGAATTCATTGTGTCACCTCCACCAGTCAATAAATATGACGCGCTAAAGAAGGCCAAGAATTGAATGTACAGCTGACAGCGAATTTTTAAAAATACAGCATTTGTTGACTCAAAAAGAACTTGGAGACAGACTGCCTAGCCAATTATTACGCCGCTTAAGACAATTGGTTGGAGAAAGCAAAACCGTCATTGAAACAATATTAAAAATGCTCTGGATGCAACGTTTACCTCAATACATCCAAATAATTCTGACAACGCAAGAGCAAGCATCACCAAACTCTTTAGCAGATTAGCTGATAGAGTAATTGAGATTACTTCTGCACCTTATTCAATTACTTCGACTTTGAAAAGGGACTGGCATCTTTGTGTGCGGAAATTCAGCTGTGAAAAAATCTGTTAATCGTTTCATAAAACACTGATGCGAAATTCGGTAGAAGAATTCGCAGTGATGATTATTTTGTGGGTCGTTGCAAGGATTTAAATCAGATCACTAAATAATAGAAAGGAGAGGGTAAAGGTTTCCTTCAAACTAACTTTTAGAGGACAGAGGAAAACACCAAGCTGGTCAGCACACCAGGCCGTGCAGTCTTCCTTTTGTTGCCGGCTGGCGCCTCTGGCGGATATGTTTGTTTGATGTTACCTAATCCGTCTGGCCGACATCCCGAAGTATATCTCCATTATAACTTGTTTCCTCTAGACACACAATAGGAAAAAATAATAATCGTCCAAACGGTTGGGTATGCAAACGGTTCTTCCCGATCTATGCTGAATATTTGCAGTTTTCTCTTTATCGTTCAGCAAACGCGAAGAAGCTGCTGTTGATGATATTTCCAAGGGATATATTTTCTGAATAGGGTTTAGGAATTTTCCTCCTGCGGTTTTCACATCCACTGATCTATTCACTCCATCTCTTTCGAATAATATATCCTTGATAACTGCTAGTGGCCAGAAGTTACGCTTTTTATTGTCCATACCAACAAGAACAACATCCCCAGCCTGGATTTTGGATTGTAAATGCGTCTGTTTTTCTGGACCAAGAGGGACAAATATTCCTTCCTGAATCGTAATTTCAAACTCCTCCCTCAGTTGTTCAAATAGCGCAGTTTCTGGGTCGTTGGATTAGGTTCCATATTCTGGCACTCGGGAACCTCGACATCTGTCTGTTCTTGTAGAAACATGGAAGGTGATATTGTTACAAGATCATTCAAATCGTCGCTGACATAAGTTATGGGCCTTCTATTCATCACTACCTCTGCATGACACAGCAGGGTCATCAATTTTAGATATGTCAATGTTGATGTTCCGAACATTATTTTTATTATGTCTTTGAGGGAACCAATCAATCTCTCCCACCATTTATCCCGTCAGGCAGCAGTGGGCAGAATGAATTTCCATTCAATACGCTTCACTTTCCTGTCGTTAGAAACGCGTTCCCAGTCAATCTGTTTAAACAAGTTATTGTCTCCTACGAAACCTGTTCCGTTGTCGCTGAAGTTGGTGGATGGACGTCCTCTTCTCTTGATGGATCTCTCCTGGGCCATTAGAAAATTTTCTCAACTGAGAGATATTACCAGTTCCAAATGTACACAGCTGAACACATCACAGGCGAAGAAATCAACCCAGTCCTCGGTCTGATCTTTCAGATAGAGCGGGCCCGCCAGATCAATCCCTACCACCTCGAATACCTTGGCGTTGCGTACTCGAGTGGCAGGTAATGGCGCTCCTTCCACCACAACGGGTTTATCGGAGAAGAGGCGACATGTGACACATATTCTCACTATTTTCTTAATGGTCTGTCTCGCTTTTACTATTCAATATTTTCCCCGAAGTTTGTGATGTATTTAGTTGTTTATTTGTTTCGCATATTTTTCTTTTATGAATTAATCTAATAATTTAGTCTGTGAAAATAAAAGTATTGGAGCGGTGAAAAAACTGAACTGAAAATAGATAGCTTAAATGTTATGTAGTTATAATATTTAATTGATTGTAATTATATATAATTAATTGTGATGTTTATGTAATTTTGATCTTCATTGAATAAAATATATAAAGTTTTAATGTGTTTAAAACTTTAATAACAAACACAAAACAACTGGCGACGAGGAAAAGCGAAATTTTTAAAGAACAAATAAATTGATCTGGCAGAATAAATTATACTTCAAATATGTCTTCAGGTACGTTTGAGAAATTTGATGAGAATTTAGAAAATGTGGAAAATTATATATATCGCTTAAAACAATTTATGTTAATTTCTAAGATAAAGGAAGATTTTAAGACCCCATTTCTTATTTCAAGTATAGGCCCTAAATAATTTAGTATCTTGCAAAATTTTGTTTTTCCAGAGTAAGTTGCTCAGGTTCCTTTCGATAAACTATGTATGATCTTATTAAAACATTTAATCCAAAAACTAATATAATATATGAAATATTCGTATTTCAGAAAATGGATCAAAGGTCTGGAGAAACTATTTCTAAATATATAATACGCCTAAAAGATAAAGCTCAAAAGTGTTCTTTTGGAGACATTTTACAAGAATCTATACGTTCCAGATTCGATGCTGGCATCATTGATTCAACTACCCAAAATAAATTCCTACAAGAAGAAACCTTAACTTTTGATGGTGCAGTGGACATTGCTCTTTCTGCGGAATCAGCGGATAATGAGCTACGTAATATCAAAGGATCCGAAAATGTCCATCGGTCCCCACAGTATCTTCACGCCATTGATAATATCTGTAAACACTGTGGTAAGACTAACCATTTTTACTATATTTGTTTCTTCAAATCTGCTACTTGTAAAGTTTGTGGTAAATTAGGTAATATCTCCACAATATGTTATAGAAAAGGCATTAGGTCTGACCATAATTTGCCTATAAATTCTAAAAATAATTTTAATAAGTTTGAGTCTCACCCTAATTTAAATAATCCTTCAAATTCTCAAAATAGTTTATCATTGTATAATATAAATTTACACCCTCCTTTAACTGAAACTGTGTATGTAAATGAGATTGAACTTTCAGCTGAAATTGATACTGGTGGAGCCATTACTACTTTTACTAAATGTGTTTACTTTAAATATTTTTAAAATATTGAGTTAAACAAATGTGATGTCATCTTAACAGGCTATAGTGGCTCTAAAATACCTATTTTAGGTAAGGCTAAATTTGAAATAAAATTTAGAAATGTTTCTAGGGTGATTGATATACTCAAAACTGATTTAAATTCCTCTAAATTTATTTAAGGAAGAGATTTCCTAAGTTATTTTGATATGTCTTTCAATTATATACATAAATTAAACTCTTTTAATGTGGAGTCACTTATAAAAGATTATAAATCCATTTTGAATACAAATCTGGCCCTATTAAAGGTATCAAATGCCATTGATGTAAAGGCTGACTTTACCCCAAAATTTCACAAATTCAGACAAGTTCATTTTGCCCTAAAACAACTAGTGGAAGATGAAATTGATATATTGGTTGATTTAAATATTTTGTCTCCTATAGATAGAAGTATTCATGGTAAACGGTTTGCGGATTTCGACAAATTAGAAAGAGGGAATCATATATCGCCGCAACTCTTTTTTATTAACGCGATTAAGGAAGCTTTCGGGCAAGCCCTTCTTCAGCTAACTATAGTGTACAAACAAGGAGAGATTATATATCGTTTTTAATATAAAATAAAATAAAAGAAAAGAAAATTACCACGCCCCTATCGCCCTCGTTTCAATAGCACCGCGTGGCCACGTCACTAAATCCTTTGAACTGTTTATAGTTGATTCTTTATATTTATTTAATTGCGTAAATTTCTTTTAAGATATTTTTGTACTATATTATATTTGAAGTTAGGATCAGACATGACGTGGCCACGCGGTGCTATTGAAACGAGGGCGATAGGGGCGTGGTAATTTTCTTTTCTTTTATTTTATTTTATATTAAAAACGATATATAATCTCTCCTTGTTTGTACACTATAGTTAGCTGAAGAAGGGCTTGCCCGAAAGCTTCCTTAATCGCGTTAATAAAAAATAGTTGCGGCGATATATGATTCCCTCTTTCTAATAGATAGAAGTGATTGTGCTTCTCCACTTGTTTGTGTTGCAAAACCAGATGGCCAAATTAGACTTTGCGCTGATTTTAAAAAGAGTTTAAATCCTTACTTAGAGGAATTTAAATATCCTATCCCTAACATTGATTCAGACCTAAGTAATTTTCAAGGAAATTAATTATCCACAAAATTATATTTGTCAAAGGCTTACCATCAAATTGGGATGGATGATAATTCAAAAAATATTTGGTTGTCTCCACTCACAGAGGTTTATATAAATATAATCGTTTGGCTTTTGGTATAATAACTGCTTCTGAAATATTTCAGAAGACAATGGAATCCATTTTCTCGGGAATCAATGATGTTTACATTTTTTTTGATGATATTTTTATTGCTTTTGATAATTTGGAAAACCATTTAGATATTCTTAAGATAACACTTAATATTCTAAAAGAAAATAATTTTACAATGAATAAAAATAAGAGTGCTTATTTGTGAAAAATTAGATTGAATTTCTTGGCCATAAAATTAATGAATTTGGTATATACCCCTTGAAAGACAAGCTAGCTTGCATAAAGAATTCTCCAGTTCCTAAGAATATAACTGAATTAAAAAGCTTCTTTGGATTTTTCGTCATTTTATTGTATATTTTCGCCAAATCTTTCAGATTTAGCATATCCTTTATGCAACCTATTAAAAGGGAATGTGAAATGGTCTTGGAATGTTGAGACAGATATATCTTTCAATTCCTGTAAAAATGCTTTTGATGAGACCACATGTTTATCGCATTATTCCCTAAATTTCCCTTTGATTCTTTCTTGTGATGAAAGTCAGGTGGGAATAGTAGCAACCCTTTCACATTTGAAGGATGGGGAGGAAAGGCCTGTGTGTTTCATTTCCAGAACTTTAAATTTTCATGAAAAAAATATTCCCAAGTTAAAAGAGAAGGACTTGCAATTGTTTTCGCAGTGAATAAATTTAAAAAATACCTTTTTGGTAGGAAATTTACCATTTATACTGATCACAAGCTCTTAATAACTATTTTAGGAGATAAAACAAATTTGCTCCCACTCATTGCAAATAGACTTCATAGATGGGCTCTAACTCTTTCAAATTTTAATTTTGAAATCAAGTATAAAAAAGGAAAGGATAATATCATTCCAGATTTCCTTTCTAGATTTCCAGAGTTTCAAAAGAATAGTTTGGAATATAATGATGGGAGAGGTGAAATTTTACACTTAAATACTTCCATCATTGACCATGTTCTTGTGGCCCATGAAACACATTTAGACAGAACTTTATTCAAATTGTATAAATTTATTGAGACAGGGGAGTTACCTCAAGTCCCAATGATGATCTCATTCCTTATTTAAAAAGGATTGATGACTTTACTATTCTCCAAAAATGTATTTTTCTTGAAAATATAATGGTTATTCCAAAAAGTCTACATGAAAAGGTACTTCAATTATTACACGAGAGCCATGCAGGGACTAATAAAATGAAAATGATGGTACGTTCATCTATTTAGTGGCCCGGCATGGACTCTTCAATAGAAATATTTCAAAAATATTGTAGAACTTGTCTTTCTAATGAAAGTTTGCCTCATCAAAGGACTGAGAGTTGGCCTAAATACACACACACACACACACACACAAACCTTTTATTGGGGCATCCAGCCCTATACATGATTCCCCTCTACAGGATTTAGCAAAGGAAGGTTTTTCAAAAGTAAAAACTAGAATACAAGAGGTAATAAGGAAAAAGAAAAGAGAGAAGAAAGAAAAAAACAAAAACAAACAAAAATAAATATAACCATATATACAAAAAATAAGCATACAGAGCAAAAGGAACCATACATGATTAAATATTTAAATTAAAGTACCAATGTTTAGGATATATCAAGGTTAGAATATCATTGAGAGGGCTAGTGTGGAATCAGCCGCGTTCAATCTTCGCCTTCATCCTCTAAGCAAACCACGACATTCGGCGAATCCATTATTCTCCAACGGACATTGACTGCGGCCTTGTAGAATTTATATAAACCGAGGGAGAGACCCTGATCAACCATCAGTGTGTTCATCCAGCTGCAAATTTGTTGGCAGTCAGGTTGAGACCAGGGTAAGTCACCCAAGATTTCTTTCCTCTGTTTCTCTAAGCAAGAGCATCCAAATATTATATGCATAATTTCGTCTTGGATTCTGTTTTTACACAGATCGCAAGTTAGAGTCAAATCAATCTTCCAGCGCTTTGAACGATTTTCTGGGAAGATCGTCCATAGAGGTCTCAGTTGTGCAAAAAATCTTTTAATTGCTAGAGGAATAGTTGTGAATAAATATCGTTCTGCTGTTATTGAATTTTTTAGGTATTTGAAGTGACTGTAATGTGATGTATATAGGATTTGCGCCATGTCGCTTTGGATGCTTTGTTCGGTTGCTATTCGAATAATAGCAGGGATTTCAATCAGTATTGCAGTTTAACCCGGACACCCTTCAGGAACGAAAAACCGTTTGAGTCTAAAATGGTTGACAGGTTTTCGACAAAGGGAGTTGGCCTAAATATGCAGGACAATGGAGGAGGGTTCCCATGGACTATTTCAATTTCTAAAATAGACTGTTTTTACTAGCAGTAGATTCATTCTCTTCATGGGTCGATGTTTCTGAAGTACCATCTACCAGTGCATATTTTTGTATAAATTTTATGAGAAATTGTATTGCTCCTTACGGATTTCCACAAGTAGTGGTTTCTGATAAATGTCTGGCTAAATGTTATGTTTTTATAATATATAATTGATTGTGATCATACATAATTAATTGTCAAGTTTATGTAATTTTGATCTTCATTTAATAAATATATATATAGTTTAAATGTGGTTTAACTTTAGTAACAAGCACAAAACAGTTTATTCATTAAAGATTGTACACCAGCGTGGCAATTCTCAACGTGTGAATCACATATCATTTGTTCAATCAACGGAAGAGTCCCATGTAATAGTACTGGCAAACGGAAGCCATATTCGTCCCTGCTGTAAATAAATTTTGTTTTCACGCGCAGGATTCCTTCTACTTCATATATCTTCAGCCCAGGTATAGAGTGGCTATGGAAACACTCGGCTT
>CP092867.1:80917706-80984807 GCA_030710605.1 Cordylochernes scorpioides
TTTACCTCCATAAACTGCCATAGAGGTACGTGAATGCATTATGTCACCTCCACCAGACAATAAATACGACCCGCTAAAGAAGGCCATAATCAAATGTACAGCTGACAGCGAATTTAAAAAAAAACTACAACAATTGGTGACTCAAGAAGAACTTGGAGACAGACTGCCTAGCCAATTATTACGCCGCTTAAGACAATTGGTTGGAGAAAGCAAAGCCGTCAGTGACACAACATTAAAAATGCTCTGGATGCAACGTTTACCTTCAAACATCCAAATAATTCTGACAACGGAAGAGCAAGAATCACTAAACTCTCTAGCAGATTTAGCTGATAGAGTGACGGAGCTTACTTCTGCACCATTTTCAAGTACTTCGACTTTAGAAAGGGAACTGGCATCTTTACGTGCGGGAATTTCAGCATTGAAAATTGACCATAACAAGAAGGAAGAACATAGATGGAAAGTTTGCCGGGAGGAAATTAATCCATGGAAGCAATGGTCGCCTCTCCCGTCAAAATAAACGTCAGAATCTGACGCCACCTATTGACCGTCGCCGCAACCAGCGGCATCGGGTCGGTGACAAAGCCACAACACCAACTTTGGCAAACTGATAAGCGTCCACCTAGAGACCATGGTTTCGGGCTAATGGCCCTCGTCAGTCTAGGGCGGACTTTATTCCATGAGATCCACAGGGTATCTAATGGAATCCTCACAATCTACCAAAGAGGCGTTTTGCTGGCAATGTGGCTGGGCCAAATCTATTGGCAAAACATAGATGACGGGAGAGGCGACCATTGCTTCCATGGATTAATTTCCTCCTGGCAAACTTTCCATCTATGTTTTGCCAATAGATTTGGCCCAGCTACATTGCCAGCAAAACGCCTCTTTGGTAGATTGTGAGTATTCCATTAGATCCCGTGTGGAGGTCATGGAATAAAGTCCGCCCTAGACTGACGAGGGCCATAAGCCCGAAACCATGGTCTCTAGGTGAACGCTTATCAGTTTGCCAAAGTTGGTGTTGTGGCTTTGTCACCGACCCGATGCCGCTAGTTGCGGCGACGGTCAATAGATGGCGTCAGATTCTGACGTTTATTTTGACGGGAGAGGCGACCATTGCTTCCAAGGATTAATTTCCTCCCGGCAAACTTTCCATCAATGTTTTGCCAATAGATTTGGCCCAGCCACATTGCCAGCAAAACGCCTCTTTGGTAGATTGTGAGGATTCCATTAGATCCCGTGTGGAGGTCATGGATAAAGTCCGCCCTAGACTGACGAGGGCCATAAGCCCGAAACCATGGTCTCTAGGTGAACGCTTATCAGTAGCCAAAGTTGGTGTTGTGGCTTTGTCACCGACCCGATGCCGCTAGTTGCGGCGACGGTCAATAGATGGCGTCAGATTCTGACGTTTATTTTGACGGGAGAGGCGACCATTGCTACCATGGATTAATTTCCTCCCGGCAAACTTTCCATCTATGTTTTGCCAATAGATTTGGCCCAGCCACATTGCCAGCAAAACGCCTCTTTGTTAGATTGTGAGGATTTCATTAGATCCCGTGTGGATCTCATGGAATAAAGTCCGCCCTAGACAGACGAGGGCCATTAGCCCGAAACCATGGTCTCTAGGTGGACGCTTATCAGTTTGCCAAGTTGGTGTTGTGGCTTTGTCACCGACCCGATGCCGCTAGTTGCGGCGACGGTCAATAGATGGCGTCAGATTCTGACGTTTATTTTGACGGGAGAGGCGACCATTGCTTCCATGGAAGAAGGAAGAAAGAATATCTCGTTCAAGATCCAAAAGCTCATCTTCATCTCGAAAATCCCTCCCAAACATTTATAGAAAGTACAATTCAAATGGTTCTTGGTGCTGGTATCATTTTCGATTCAAGCACCATGCAAGAAAATGCATCTCACCTTGTACTTTCAACAAAAAAGCAAAGAATCAGCAGGAAAACTCCAACAACAATCAGTAAGCCCGGTGGGTATTGATTGTAGCAATAATAAAACCACCGTCTATTTATCACTGACTATCGCAACAAAATTAATTTTCTTCTTGACACAGGTGCAGAGATCAGTGTCCTGTCTCCTCTTCCTGAACATAGACGGTATGGTCCAACAAAATTCACTCTCACAGCAGCAAACAATTCACCTATTAAAACCTATGGCGAAAGATTCCTTAATGGAGATTCGTAGAGATTTCAAATGGAGATTCTAAATAGCAGACACAAACAAAGCCATTCTAGGAGCTGATTTCATGGAACACTTTGGAATAATTCCACATATCAATGGAAAGTTTATAATTGATTATTTAACGAAACTACGCAAAGCGTGCATCAATTACAAATTTCAACTCACTTTCTCCGAAGTGCTCAATAAACAGGTATGAAGACAATTTTTTGAACATTCTCTCTCAATATCCCTCTCTAACTAAGCCTCCGTCATATTCCACAAGTCAGGCATTCAGTCACTCATCATATTACCACAAAAGAACAACCAACATTCTCCAAACCAAGACGGCTGAATCCAGAAAATTTTAAACTGACAAATTAGAATTAGAGCACATGATGGAACTAGGTTTATGCAAGAGAGGAGACGGAGCATGGGAATCACCTTTACATCTAGTCCCTAGGAAAGATTGTATAGACTGGAGACCATGTGGCGACTACAGAAGACTAAATTCAGTGACCCAAACTGATTGTTATCCCATTCCGCACATTCAGGATTTCACCCAAAGCCTTCATGGTTGTACAATTTTCAGCAAAACAGATCTCGTGAAGGCATACCACCATATTCCAATTAACCAAGAAGACATACCCAAAAGGGCAATAACTACGCCATTTGGTCTATTTGAATTCACACGAATGAACTTTGGTTTAAAAAACGCAAGCCAAACATTTCAAAGATTCATGGATGAAGTAACAAAAGGTCTAGATTTTGTCTTCGTTTACATTGATGACGTTTTGATCGCCAGTAAAAATGAATATGATCACATTCAACATCTACATAAAATCTTCAAAAGACTTTCCGATCATAGATTAACAGTCAATATATCTAAAAGGGTTTTAGGAAAACCTTCACTAGAATATTTTGAAACACATCACTGACAACAAAGGAATAAAACCTCTTCCTGAGAAAATATGAATCCTTAAAGATTTTCCTTAACCAAATTCGACCCGTCAACCTAAAAGATTTATTGGTCTTGTAATTTTTATCACAGGTTCATAAAAAATTCATGTCATATTTTAGCTCCGCTTTATTCACTTTTAAAAACTAAATCTCCCAATGCATCATTAAATTGGACTTCAGACACAAAAGAAGCTTTTCAAAACATCAAAAATGTGATGGCAGAAAACACTTTTAAACTACCCTCAACCCAATTCTACATTAAGTGTACTTGTTGATGCCTCAAACGTTGCTGTTGGTGGTGTCCTCCAAAAACTGAATGACACTGCATGGGAACCAATTTCATTTTTTTCAAAAAAGCTATCCCCAGCAGAAACGAAATACTCAGCATTCGATCGAGAACTCCTAGCAGCATTCCTTTCTGTTAAGCGTTTCTCATACTTTCTTGATGGAAAAACATTCATTCTTTTTACAGACCACAAGCCTCTAGCGTTTACCTTCACATCAAATTCTGAACGTTCATCTTGTCAAGAACGTCCTCTCAACTATTTTTCACAATTCTCCTTGGACATACACTATGTTAAGGGAAATGAAAACATTGTAGCTGATACCCTTTGAAATTGAAACTTTCAATCACACAAATGTTTATCTAGATCTTAATGCATTCACTGATATTCAAGAAAAAGGACAAAGAACTAAAAACTCTCATTAATAATTCAAAATATTCCTTAACAATCAAATTAATAAAACAACAAGTTCCTATTTGCAATATATTAATATACTGCGATGTTTCTACGGGGAATCCCAGATCTTTCGTGCCTATAAATTTCGGACGCCAAATTTTTAATTCTCTCAATAATTTGTCTCATACAGGAATTCGTTCGACAAGAAAACTAATAACTTAAAAATACTTTAGGCCCAAAATGAATCAAACAATAAATAATTGGTCAAAGTCCTGTTTAGATTGTCAGAAAAGCAAAATTCAAAGGCATAAAATTACAAAACACGGAATTTTTCCTCTCCCATCAACTCGCTTTGAACACGTTCATCTTGATTTAATAGGCCCCTTACCCAATTCTGAAAACTGTACCCACATTTTGACTGCTATAGACAGATATTCATAATGGCCTGAAGCCTTACCGATTTCGGACAAAACTGCACTAAGCATAGCAAGAGCTTTTTTTCGCGGTTGGATTTCTAGATACGGAGTTCCAGCAACAATAACTACTGACCAAGGTCGTGAATTTGAATCTCATCTTTTCAAGGATCTCACTTCACTCATTGGCACAAACAGAATACGAACAACGGCATACAACCCTGCAGCAAACGGTCTTGTCGAACGCTTGCATCGTCAAATTAAAGCTGCAATCATGACAAGCGGAAAAGCTATTAATTGGATAGATGCTTTGCCTCTAGTACTGCTAAGCATCAGAACATCCTACAAAGAAGACCTAAAATGCACAACTGCAGAAATGGTTTTCGGGACATTTTTAAATATTCCAGCTAATTTATTAACCAATTCAGAATATAAAAACCCCGATCCATCAAATTTTGCCACTCAATTAAAAAATTAATTGAGTAAAATTCGACCTCAACCAACAAGAAAAACAAAGCAAAATAATATTTTTTCTCATAAAGACTTAGACACCTGCTCACACGTCTTTATAAAAAAGGATTTTGTGAAAAGTGCATTATCTCCACCATACGAAGGTCCATTTCTAGTAGTATCAAGATCTTCGAAGACATTTACAGTTAAAATCAATGACCAAGACAAAGTCATTTCTGTCAACAGACTAAACCTGCATTCATAGAAAACATCCCTCAAAGTTTCCACGATTCTTCAATTCTGCCACCTATGTCCGACAGTGATGGGGAAACTACACCGAAGACAAGTAGCTACACCACTCGCTATGGACGCCACGTACGTTTTCGACTTTAAGTCTTCACTGGCGGGGGAGTGATGTAGCGGCTCCCAAATATTACCTTTTCATATTTTAATGATAAGTTTTAATTTGTTTGATAACTATTTAAAATTCAAATATTAAATTTAATCATCTTATAAATATATAATGCTCATAAAATATACTTTATTAAAATTATATGAATTAACATTTATATCATATTAATTGTTGTCATATCGATTTAATAAAATAATTATACATCATTCTAAATATGAATCATAAATCATATAAAATGTAAATATTTATATATAATATATCGAACACATATATCTAATATTTTATAATCTAGAAATAATATTTGACCACACACACAGATACAAAAAAGAACTTCAACATGTAGTATACAACAATTTAACCCTTTCTGATAATTTTTATTAAATAAATGTAAATAAAAGTTGATTTTACAATAAATAATTTGATATCTGACTCCGCCTATAATTCCATGCCGCCCACACATGAAATATTTCTCCTGGTTCATAAAAATGTGCGGATGATGGCGTGGATTAGAAGATTCATCAACAACCTCCGATCTTCAACGAAAGTGAAGGGCGAACTTTCTGTGAAGGAGATATATGAAGCGGAGTTAGCGCTTTTGAAATTATTTCAGGCCGAGTGTTTCCCTAGCCACTCTATACCTGGCCTGAAGGTATATGAAGTAAAAGGAATCCTGCGTGTGAAAACAAAATTAATTTCACAGCAGCGACGAATTTGGTTTCCGTTTGCCAGTACTATTACTTGGGACTCATCCGTTGATTGAACAAATGATATGTGATTCACACGTTGAGAATTACCACGCTGGTGTTAAATTTTTGTTGAACAAATTTCAGGAAAAATATTGGATAGTAAAAGCGAGAGAGGTCATTAAGAAAATATTGATAAGATGGTCTGGCGGGCCCGCTCTATCTGAAAGATCGGACCAAGACCTGGGTTGTTCTCTTCACCTGTGCTGTGTACCGCTGTGTACATTTAGAATTTGTAATATCTCTCAGCACAGAATATTTTCTAATGGCCCTGGAGAAATTCATCAAGAGACGAGGACGTCCATCCACCATCTTCAGCGACAACGGAACAAATTTTGTAGGAGCCAATTACTTCTTTAAACAGATTGACTGGAAACGCGTTTCTAACGAAGAGAAGGTGAAGCGTATTGAATGGAAATTCACCCCGCCCACTGCTGCCTGGTGGGGTGGATGGTGGGAGAGATTGATTCGTTCCCTTAAAGATATACTAAAAAGAATGCTCGGAACATCAACATTGACATATCAACAATTGATGAACCTGCTATGTCATGCAGAGGCAGTGATAAATGGAAGGCCCGTGACTTATGTCAGCGACGATTCGAATGATCTTGTGACAATATCACCTTCCATGTTTCTACAAGAACAGACAGATGTCGAGTTTCCCGAGTGCCAGATAATGGGATCTAATCAAACGACACAGAAACTGCGCTATTTGAACAACATGAGGGAGGAGTTGAAATCACGATTCAGGAAGAATTATTTGTCCCTCCTGGTCCAGAGAAACAGACGCATTTACAATCCAAAACTCCAGGCTGGGGATGTTGTCTTTGTTGGTATGGACAAAAAATGCGTAACTTCTGGCCATTAGCAGTGATCGAGGAGATATTTGGAAGAGATGGAGTGAATAGATCAGTGAAGGTGAGAACCGCAGTAGGAACCTTCCTAAGACCTGTTCTGAGAATATAATCCTTGTAAATATCAACAACAGCAGCTTATTCGCGTTTGCTGAACGATAAAGAGAAAACTGCAAATATTTAGACTAGATCGGGAAGAACCGTTTGTATACCCAACCGATTGGGTGATTATTATTGTTTTCCTGTGTGCCTCTAATAAACAGGTGGGAGTATGTGGAATAATTGAGATCCACTTCGGGACGTCGCCCAGACAGCTCGGGTGACTGTAAACAAACAACCCCGGCGGCCCCAGAAGCCACCAAAGGACCAGAACACGGCCTTGTCTGCTGCTGACCAGTTGGGTGTTTTCATTTGTCCTCTTAACATGTTTTTAATAAAGTTAGTTTGAATGAGACTTTTACCCTCTTCTTTCTGCTATTTAGTGATCTGATTTAAATCCTTGCAACAGCCCACAAAGAATCATCACTGCGAATTCTTCTACCGAATTTCGAATCAGTGTTTTTGTTGGAAAAAGCAACGTCGCACATTGGCTGTTCCCATGGCAACGGCCACTTCCTGCCAGACATCACGTGACCTGACGCCACCAATCGCCGGCGTACATGTATATAGGCTTCAGATTTGCATTTGTTTTGTTTACTACTACGCTTGTTTTGTTTGACTCTCTTTCTTTACTTGTCATCTTGATAATTAAACAATCTTTTCTGAGATCCCAGCCTCTGATTCTCTTACATGGCAGCAGAGCTTGGTTGGTATCAAATATTTTTGTTTATCTAAGCTGAAATTCGTTTGCTTGCTCAAGATGACAACTGAACTTCTACAAATTCAAAAATTCAACGGCGATAATTTTCATCTATGGAAATTTCAAATGAAGATTATTCTTGAAGCAAAAGATCTTTTCAGTATAACTGATGGCTCTGAAGTAAAACCTGAAATAGAGGATATTGCAAAATTCTCTTAATGGAAAAAGAAAGAAGCAAAATCCAAAATGCTGATCACTACTGCTCTAGAATTTAAATATCTTCAACAGATTGTTAATTGCCAGACTTCAGCAGAAATGTGAAAGAAATTATCAACAATATATGAACTGAAATCTGAAACAAACAAATATTTGCTGCAACAAAGATTTTTCGAATATAAAATGAATCCAAATGATAACATTGCTACTCACATTTTCAAAGCTCTGGCACAACAAATGAAAGATCTAGGTGAGCCAATCTCTGATGTTGCCCTAATTACAAAGATAATTTGCAGCTTGCCTGATAAATACAAGAATTTCATAACAGCATGGGATTCAGTTTCATCAGAAGAAAAGACACTAGAAAACTTGACGGCAAGATTACTGAAAGAAGAAAGCTTACAGGATCATTGGGATTCTTCAGGAAATTTTAAACCAGATAATGCCTTGATGACTTTTTCAAAGTTCAACAGAAATTCAACAGCTTCCAACAAACAACAGCAGCATCAACAATCCATTAAAGATAAAAAGAAGAACACACACTGTGGATATTGCAATAAGAAAGGACATTGGTGGAAAGAATGCTATAAAGGAAAGGAAGAACAAAAAGGACAATAGCCAAGTTCTTCAGCCAGAGATGATAGCTGTGCTTTTTCAGCTGAGACAAGTGCCTTCCTCGCTGAAACAAAGGATTCCTGGATTGCAGATTCTGGAGCAACGGATCACATGACTTCGAGAAGAGAATGGTTCTCTACGTTTGAAGAAATACCAGAAGGTGTTCATCCTGTGTGCCTTGAAGATGGAAAGAAGATCTATGCAAAAGGTAAGGGAAATATTGATATTCTCTCTTATGTTGATAGTCAGAAAATTAATGCAACTCTTTTGGATGTTCTCTATATACCTGAATTGGAGACCAATCTTTTCTCAATATCTACTGCAACAAAACATGGTTTGACGCTCATTTGTAAAGGAAATCAGATAAAATTGACAAAAAATTCTAAAGTGCTAGTTACTGGAATAAAGGAAAATTCAAATCTTTATAGAATTTTTATTAAAGCAAAGCAATCTTCACAAACTCATGTTGCTCAGTTAAGTCTAGATATATGGCATCAAAGAATGGGTCATGTAAATCCTGTGGAATTAACCCAAATGTTTGAAAATAATGTTTTTGAAGAAGACATTAAAATTAGAGAAAATCCTGATTCTTTACTATGCGAAGCATGCATCTATGGAAAACAAAATAGAAAAGTTTTTCACGCGTCAACAAGTCCAAATTCGACCTATCCAGGAGAGCTGATCTATTCAGATGTTTGTGGACCAATGAGTAAAAGATCACCAGGCGGATCATTATATTTTGTATCATTCAAGGATGATTTTTCGAGATTTAGAGTGGCCTACTTCATTAGGCATAAATCAGATGTACTTGAGAAATTTAAAGAATTTGTAAAAAGAGTTAGGACTGAAACTGGAAATAAAATAAAAAGATTCAGAACAGATAATGGCACGGAATTCTTAAATAAGAATTTTTCTGATTATTTAAAATCTCTAGGAATTGTTCATGAACTCACTGCTCCATATACCCCAGAACAGAATGGAATTTCTGAAAGAGATAACAGAACAATAGTTGAATCAGCTAGATGCTTGTTACATGGAAGAAAAATGCCGCTTGAACTGAGGGCTGAAGCCGTAAACACAGCAGTTTATCTCTTAAATAGATGTACTACTAAAGTATTGGGAAATTCTACACCTTATGAAATATGGTACAAGAGAAAACCCTCCATCTTACATTTGAAAACTTTTGGATGTAACGCTTATGTGCATATACCAAAAGATAACAGAAAGAAATTAGACAAAAAGAGTATTCGTACATTTTTTGTTGGATATACTGAAACTAACAAAAAAATAGATTGTGGGATCCTATTGCTAGAAAAATTATCATAAGCAGAGATGAAATATTTACTGAAGCTAATACATCAGAAAATATTCAGGATAACCAACAAGAGCAGGTAACTATATATAGTGAAGAAAGTGTTGATAGCACAAATACCAGTTCCAAACCAGAAGAATCATGTCGATACCCTCTCAGGAATAGAATCAGAGAAATGGAACAAACATCAACCAGCTGTACAAGAGCTATTTCATATGCTTGTTATGTCCATGACCAAGAACCATTGAACTATGAAGATGCAATTGAAGGACAAAACTCAAAACAGTGGAAACTAGCTATGGACGATGAATTCAATTCCTTGATGAAAAATCAAACATGGACTTATGTGACACTACCATCAGACAGAAAAGCTATTGCATGCAAGTGGGTATACAAAATAAGGTAAAATGCAGATGGATCAAATGAAATGTTTAAGGCTAGACTAGTTGCGAAAGGTTATTCACAAAAACCAGGACTTGATTATGGTGAAACTTTTTCTCCAGTAGTAAAATTCGATTCAATTAGAACAATCTTATCACTTTGTGCATTACTTGATATGGAAATGATTCAATTAGATGTAAAATCTGCCTTCTTGAATGGTGATTTGGAAGAAGAACTTTACATGGAACAACCCCAAGGTTATGAAAACCCAGATTTTCCAAATCATGTTTGCTCTTTTCATAAAAGCATCTATGGTCTTAAGCAATCCCCCAGAATGTGGAACAAGAAATTTCATGAGTTTTTAATTAAGTTTGATCTCAAACCTAGCATATCAGATTCATGTGTCTATTCAATGAAATGTAAACAGGCTTACATATTACTTGCAATATATGTAGATGATTGCTTAATCTGCAGTGTAAATAAACAACATTTAGATGATATAGTACAGTACTTAAATTCCAATTTTGAAATAAAAACTTTTACTGCCGATTATTTCCTTGGCCTACAAATATATCGAGATAGAACAACTAAAATGTTATTTCTGCATCAAGCCTCATACATTGAAAGAACACTTGAACATTAAAACCTTCTTGAAATTAAGTTGCAATCTGTACCTTCTGATCCTTACTCAAAACTAACAAAAGAGATGTGCCCAAAGGATGATCAGGAAATTGAAGAAATGAACAAGATTCCATACAGACAGACAATTGGTAGTTTAATGTACCTCATGACTGGAACTAGACCTGATATTGCCTACGCAGTCAGCAGGGTTAGCCAATTTATGAACAACCCAGGACCTTCACATTGGACCGCAGTAATGAAAATATTTGGATACTTAAAAGCTACGAAAAACATCAGTATTTGTTTTGGTGGGAGTTCCTGCACTACAACTCTGATAGGTTTTTCCGATGCTGATTTTGCTGGAGACCTAGACACAAGAAAATCAAACACCGGATATGTGTTCATGTTGAATAATGGACCTATTTCTTGGTGCAGTCAAAAACATAAAATTGACCTACTTTATGTTTGCTCCAATGATCAAGCTGCAGACATATTTACGAAAGCTCTACCTCCAGAAAGGTATAGAATACTAAGGAGCCAACTTGGACTGTTTGAAACAACGGAGTGCACGTTAGGTGGGAGTGTTGGAAAAAGTAACGTCGCACATTGGCTGTTCCCATGGCAACGGCCACTTCCTGCCAGACATCACGTGACCTGACGCCACCAATCGCCGGCGTACATGCATATAGGCTTCAGATTTGCATTTGTTTTGTTTGCTACTACGCTTGTTTTGTTTGACTCTCTTTCTTTACTTGTCATCTTGAAAATTAAACAATCTTTTCTGAGATCCCAGCCTCTGATTCTCTTACAGTTTTGGAAAACGATTACCCGACATTTCTACACACCAGGAAAGAACCCTAATGATAAATTAATAAAACACCATTTCGCCAAAAATATTAAATTTGAGTGACGATTTATAAATTCAATCCGAGATATTTAAAATAGGTAAAAGCAAATTAAAACATGTAGCAAAATAAAAAATATATATATTTTAGATGCGGTTTTGTGAAATAGATTGAATGTTTGAAAAATACTGCTGAAATCAATAATGATTTTTTTAAATGTTAATATAGTAACAAAATTTATGATGACACTACTAATAAGATTTTTTGCTATAAGAAATGTATGGTTTATTGACAAATTGTCGACACTTGAATTTTTAACTGGAAATTTGTCATAATCAAGCAAATGAAATAAAGAGGGGAGTGGCAAAATCTTTTTGTTCTACTTTATTTCAAATATCCTATGAACTTGTCAAATGTTATCATTGCTTTTATTTAACTGTACAATATTTTTAAAATGTGTCCCCTTAAATAAAAATTATCTTCAGATCGACCTTTTGCGTTGAATAACGTGGTAGTAATATCATATTTTGCGCAAATTTTCTAAAGTTAGGGGTGTACGGAGAATATTCCTTATGCTATTTCTTCTAATGTGCGAAATGCAATAAACTAAACATAAGGGGAAAAATTGGTGTACAAGTTTTATTCAAGAAGTTTTAACGCATCGGTCTGCACGACATAATATAATAAGTGAGCAAATGACAAACAAAATATTCACTGTTCACAAAAAAAAAAGAGTCAAGATGTAAGGACAGCATTTATTATCCCCATAACCCAACGCAAAGAGCTGCAAAATATTGGTAGATAATATAATACATGGCAGCTTATATAACACATGAGGTAACTGCTTTCTCTCTTGTATTAGGTCACAATCCTTGCTCAATGTGGCGCCCTTCATTTTCAAACACCGCCTGCAGACGATAGATGACAGATTGGACAACATTAAATAACATATCTGTTGAAATTGATGGAACGTGCCGTCTGATAGAAGCCTTCAACATGTCCAATGTGGTAGGCCGACTTCGATAAACACGCGAATTAATGTACCCACATAACCAAAATTCGCAAGTCGTCAACTCTGGTGATATTGGAGGCCACTGATGTATAAAGTGGCGACTTATCAAACAATCTTCACCAAACGTATCCTTCAGAAATTGTTTGGCTCCGCGAGAGATATGAGAAGGTCCTCCAGCTTGCATGAATGTTATTTCGCTTAGTGCTTGTCTGTCCTGCAATATGTAGATAACCTTTTCTCTCAAAATTTTCATATAACGTTCACCAGTTTACAGAAACGGTTTTAAAAGTTCTTTTAATGATATTTTCAAAGAAAATGGTCCAATAATAAAAGAAGAAAGGAACCTACTCCGAACTGTAACTTTGGGCTGATAAAGTGGCATTTCTGTAAAGTTTCTAGGGTTTCCTGTTTTCCAAATGCGGCAGTTTTGAGTGTTAACTTCTACGTTTAGAAAAGGTGAGCTTCATCTGTCCATAGAACATTTGACAGCCACCTTTATCAATTTCAATTTGGCGAAAACCCATGCAGCGAATTCTTGACGCTTTTCAAAATCGCCGACTTTAACTTCGGGAAATCTTTGAATTTTGTACGAGTATTTTTCAAGAAAAATTTTAGTGCTCTCCAAACTGTTCCATTCGAAATCCCTGTTTGTAGAGAAACTTGTCGAACACTTACTTCTCCATACGTGGATAACGTTTCAATAGCTTCAACATTCTGCGAAACCGTAACAGCCACTGACTTGCATGTCGATGGTCTTCCACTCCGAAGGTTTGCTTCCAGAGATCCAGTCTTCTCAATTTTTTTATCATTCGCCTTAGAGAGTAGCAACTCATGGGATCTTTACCGCTTCGAATGCCTTTGAATGTGCGAAACGCTCGTAAAGCTTAAGTGGCATTTTAATTGCAATAGGAATAATTATATTTAATATCATGTTCAGATTGCCAAGCCATTTATGTTGACGAAACCAGCAGGAAACTAGCAACCAGAATAAAAGAACACATTTTCAACATCAAAACCAAAGACCCAAGATCACTAATATACCAGTATATCACGAATACAGGCCATACATTCAATTTAGAGAACCCTACGTGTCACTACTGCAATATACCGTCCATGTCTGGAAGATTGATATTTGAATCGCTCATATCGAATCATAAGGACAGCATCAACAGGAGAAAAGATATCCCAGAGCAATTCTGTCATACCGAAGTAAATCGCATTAAATAAAAATATTGTTATTAATGCAAATCTCACCTCACGTTCTCATTCTTAGTATAAATAGCCATCTATGCAAATATCGCCTCATGTGTTACGCTCAGTATAAATAGCCGCCTCGCCTCCCTTACTCAATACTTTATGATAATTTGGTCTGTTGAAGAGCGAGAGCTCGAAAACTAATGGTGTTTTCGCAATAAAAAACATTTTGCGTAAGGTTTTCGAATACTAGTATACACTTATCAGCGTTATAATCAAGCAACAATTCTTAATTCTGTCACCGTTTGCTTTGTGAATGGAATTAATACCCATATGGCCAGATATGGCCATTTCTCATAACCATCGGTGGTTCAGTGGTAAAATGGCCGCCTGCCACGCGGGCGGCCCGGGTTCGATTCCCGGCCGATGCATTTTTTTAAAATAATTTTTAAAACTCATTTATATATTATACAAGAATTACATCCACGATGCCAATTTATAATTGTAACGAATAATATTTGAATAAAAGCATTTAATCGGGTAAAACCTGGGCGTTGCCCGGGTCATTCGGCTAGTATTTTATAATCATAAAAGATCATGGCACGTAAACTTTCTCTAGTCAACTCTATTGTGTCTGATACAATGTTTAGAAATTACCATTGCGGCTGTGAACAAATTCGCACCCTCTATGACTCATTGTTATAACTATTTTATTAAATTGTTTTTCAGGTGAAAAATGCATGTAGATTTCAATGGTATATTCTATTTTAATTATTTAATATTTGATTGCAAAACCTTTGAAGTGGCCCTTGTATATAAAATTGCTGGGCTCCAAATATTAAGATAGTTTATATTGAGCTGATATTTGGTAAATTAAATCGAATATATTTATATCTCAACATTTGATAACTTGAAATCCTTTCCTTATATCTATAAAAATAAAATCCGAAATCGATTTTTGTTATCGCGTTGCGCAAAATCTACAGAATCAATCATTATGAAATTTTGCATGTAGGTAGCTGATTATTTTTTTAACATAAAGGCCATTTTAAAAACTAAAAAGGTTAATGTGCTTTTTTAAAATGTAAAACCAAAAAGCGTTAGTTCCAGCCTTTTACCGCTTGGTGCCGCACTGGTCGCGACGATAAATGAATTTGATTGGTTAATAATATGACACGTAGTTAGTTAGTTTGTTTACACGATGTATGTTTTTAGAAGGTAAGATTATCCAATCGCTCTGAAACTTTAGTAAGTTATATATATATATATATATATATATATATATATATATATATATAACTTACTAAAGTTTCAGAGCGATTGGATAATCTTACCTTCTAAAAACATACATCGTGTAAACAAACTAACTAACTACGTGTCATATTATTAACCAATCAAATTCATTTATCGTCGCGACCAGTATTTTATAATTATATATATAGATGGAAAATTTGCCGGGAGGAAATTAATCCATGGAAGCAATGGTCGCCTCTCCCGTCAAAATTAACGTCAGAATCTGACGCCATCTATTGACCGTCGCCGCAACTAGCGGCATCGGGTCGGTGACAAAGCCGCAACACCAACTTTGGCAAACTGATAAGCGTCCACCTAGAGACCATGGTTTCGGGCTAATGGCCCTCGTCAGTCTAGGGCGGACTTTATTCCATGAGATCCACACGGGATCTAATGGAATCCTCACAATCTACCAAAGAGGTGTTTTGCTAGCAATGAGGCTGGGCCAAATCTATTGGCAAAACATAGATGGAAAATTTGCCGGGAGGAAATTAATCCATGGAAGCAATGGTCGCCTCTCCCGTCAAAATTAACGTCAGAATCTGACGCCATCTATTGACCTTCGCCGCAACTAGCGGCATCGGGTCGGTGACAAAGCCGCAACACCAACTTTGGTAAACTGATAAGCGTCCACCTAGAGACCATGGTTTCGGGCTAATGGCCCTCGTCAGTCTAGGGCGGACTTTATTCCATGAGATCCACACGGGATCTAATGGAATCCTCACAATCTACCAAAGAGGTGTTTTGCTAGCAATGAGGCTGGGCCAAATCTATTGGCAAAACATAGATGGAAAATTTGCCGGGAGGAAATTAATCCATGGAAGCAATGGTCGCCTCTCCCGTCAAAATTAACGTCAGAATCTGACGCCATCTATTGACCGTCGCCGCAACTAGCGGCATCGGGTCGGTGACAAAGCCGCAACACCAACTTTGGCAAACTGATAAGCGTCCACCTAGAGACCATGGTTTCGGGCTAATGGCCCTCGTCAGTCTAGGGCGGACTTTATTTCATGAGATCCACACGGGATCTAATGGAATCCTCACAATCTACCAAAGAGGTGTTTTGCTAGCAATGAGGCTGGGCCAAATCTATGGGCAAAACATAGATGGAAAATTTGCCGGGAGGAAATTAATCCATGGAAGCAATGGTCGCCTCTCCCGTCAAAATTAACGTCAGAATCTGACGCCATCTATTGACCGTCGCTGCAACTAGCGGCATCGGGTCGGTGACAAAGCCGCAACACCAACTTTGGCAAACTGATAAGCGTCCACCTAGAGACCATGGTTTCGGGCTAATGGCCCTCGTCAGTCTAGGGCGGACTTTATTCCATGAGATCCACACGGGATCTAATGGAATCCTCACAATCTACCAAAGAGGTGTTTTGCTAGCAATGAGGCTGGGCCAAATCTATTGGCAAAACATAGATGGAAAATTCCATGGATTAATTTCCTCCCGGCAAATTTTCCATCTATGTTTTGCCAATAGATTTGGCCCAGCCTCATTGCTAGCAAAACACCTCTTTGGTAGATTGTAAGGATTCCATTAGATCCCGTGTGGATCTCATGGAATAAAGTCCGCCCTAGACTGACGAGGGCCATTAGCCCGAAACCATGGTCTCTAGGTGGACGCTTATCAGTTTGCCAAAGTTGGTGTTGCGGCTTTGTCACCGACCCGATGCCGCTAGTTGCGGCGACGGTCAATAGATGGCGTCAGATTCTGACGTTAATTTTGACGGGAGAGGCGACCATTGCTTCCATGGATTAATTTCCTCCCGGCAAATTTTCCATCTATGTTTTGCCAATAGATTTGGCCCAGCCTCATTGCTAGCAAAACACCTCTTTGGTAGATTGTGAGGATTCCATTAGATCCCGTGTGGATCTCATGGAATAAAGTCCGCCCTAGACTGACGAGGGCCATTAGCCCGAAACCATGGTCTCTAGGTGGACGCTTATCAGTTTGCCAAAGTTGGTGTTGCGGCTTTGTCACCGACCCGATGCCGCTAGTTGCGGCGACGTTCAATAGATGGCGTCAGATTCTGACGTTAATTTTGACGGGAGAGGCGACCATTGCTTCCATATAAATATATATATATTTACTATACTACTGGGAAGGTTTCTGGTTTGAATTTAATTTGAAATAATTAATCGTTGCAAATTTATTTGCAAATTTTCTAATTTCACTAGCAAGCAGCGCCTCTCGCTGCATCTGATGAAATTACATTTATAAATTGTAAAAAAAAATGCTAAAATGTGTTCCAAGTATAATAAATTTAATTTGAGAATTTAGTAATATAATATTCCAATTACGTTGTAAAAAAAAAAAAACTTGGCATTTTTCAATATTGATACATATTTAAAGAAAATAGTATAACGTATTTCTGTTTATGTTAAAATGTTACAATGTTAAAATATATTTTCACATTGTTAATTTAATTTTTTGTTGTTTCATATTATTCAAGATTCAAATTTCATTTTTGTTGCTGTTTATTATTTATTTCGTCTCAATTTACAGGTGTTACACACACGTCCTGGTTATTTACACATGGCGAGTTGCTGGAGTAGAGGTGGCCCCCCAGGACCTTTCTGGGCAGGAGGGCAGCTGTTGGGCGATGAGCTCTTAACTAAGTGTCAGGGTCGGGTCGTCGGAATCGGGGATTGATATCTCCTTTATTTTGTAGAATATCTTGTATGGTTGGGTTATTTGAATTTTGCATTTGAAGGTGTAATTTCTTAAAGGAAGTTTGGTACATATCTTCTAGATCGGGTTGATTGAAGTCCTTCTTCAGTATCTTGTTTGATAGGTTGAATGGAGCTCCTATACTTGTCCGAAGGCAGATTCTCATAAATGCGTTTATCCTAATTTTGTTTGTGGTTGTAATATATTTACACCAAATTGGGAGTGCGTATGTTACTATCGGGAGGATACAACTTCTGTATAGAGTAAACCTTTGTTTTGTAGTCAATTTGCTTCTATAGTTGAACAGGCTTGATAATGTTATTTTTGCGATTTTTGCTTTCTTTATGATTTTTTTGACATGCATGTTGAATTTCATCTTGGAGTCTAAGGTAACTCCAAGATATTTAACGCTGTCAGTCCAATTAATAGGGCTCTGGTTTACCTTTAGGATGGATTGTGGCTTGCATTTTTTATTGTGTAGTGGAGGAAAAATTATTGCCTGAGACTTTTTTGGGTTGATGTCTAATTTCCAATCATTGCACAATTTGGTTATACTGTTTATGTAATTTTGGAGTTGTGTAGTTATTATTCCTATTGATTTGGAGTTTGCTAAAATTGCTGCGTCATCTGCAAAAAGTTTTATTTGACATTTTGGATGTTGAGGGAAATCGTTGATGTAGATGTTGAATAGGTAGGGTCCAAGGATAGAGCCTTGAGGGACTCCAATCTGGGTTGGTTTTGTCGTGGTTATATAATTCCTTTGCTTAATTGAAAAGGTTCTGTCCTGGAGATAGTTTTTCAAGAATTTGATAAAATCCCTTGGAAATTGATTTGTTATTATTTTTGCTATCAAGCCATCATGCCATACTCTATCAGAGGCTTTGGTAAGGTCTAGAAAAACAGCACCTACTGCCTCCTTGTGGGACTTTCTTATTTGGATGTAGTCTATTACTGTGATTAGCTGGTGGGTTGTGGAGTGTCCTTTTCTGAATCCAAATTGTTGAGGAATGATAAATTCAATAGAATCCATGTATGTCTGCAATCTGCGAAGAACAATCCTCTCGTATACCTTACCGATGGTAGAGAGAAGGCTGATTGGTCTGAGATCTTCAGGTGATTTGACAGGTGATTTTTTTGGAATGGTTATGATAATGGCATGTTTCCATGTCTTCGGGAAGTAGCACAGGTGTAATGCAGCATTGAAGATCCCAGCGAGGAACACTATCCATTTGATGGGGAGGTTTTTAGTCATTTGCGGCGTAATATTGTCGTGGCCTGGAGCTTTGTGATTACCTAGGTTTTTAATCACTTCCTTGACTTCATTTGGCGTTGTCATTGATAGTATATTCTCTTGGGGATGATGGCAAGTGTTATCTGTTAGGTAAGACGGAACCTCATCCTCCGCCTTGGAAAAGTGTTTGGAAAAATGCTCTGAAAGATCATTTCCAATTTCTTTGTCCGTCAGCAAGGTTTTTCCATTTGCATTTAAACTAGTGATTTTGTCAGTTTTTTTTCCTAATGGGCTTTTTTTTCCCGAAGTCTGTTGGGCTCGATTCAAGTTTGCTTAAAAAACTATTTCAAATTTAAGATTTATCTGCTTCAAGGGCTTGATTTACCTTTCCTTGAAGATTGAGGTAAGTAGCTCTATATTAGCTGGATCCCAGGTTGATTGCCATCTTTTCCTAGCTTTATTTTTCTCTTTTATTAAGGCTTTGGTTTTGGTTCTTTATTAATTTGGAAGATGATACTATGGTGTTTTTCGAGTAGCTATTATTAATTTTCTCGTTTAAAATTCCAAGTGCTGAATCAATGTCTACTTCAGTTTTCAAGGGGAGTCTGGGGGGCGTGGTGGAGATTAGTTCTTGTTGAAAATGAACCCAATTAGTTACTCGGCTGAGCTGGGTTGTGAATTCATCCTTTGGAAAATTTAATTCAAAGATTACAGGGAGATGGTCAGATAATAAATCGTCGGTGGTTCTGGCCTTTGGGGTCCAGGGAATGTTCTTAAAAACAGCGAAGTCTAGGAAATAGGGATTGCCGAGTGGACTGTAATGCGTGGGTGACGAAGGTGCGACAATGTCGAGGCTTTCTCTTTCAGAGAAATTGTGCAGCACGATTCCACTGTTATTTGCTGTCCTTGATCCCCAAAGAGGGTGTTTGGAGTTCCAGTCTCCTGCAACGATTATTGAGTGGTTGTGTTTTATCAGTTGGTTCAATACTTCTTCCAATAATGGTGCATCAGGCTTCATATAAATTGCTGTGATTTGCAAGAGGGGTTTTCCATCTGGTTTTATCAAAATTGAAGTATTTTCCAAGTTTAAAGTATGAATTTGCATTTTCTTATATTTAAAAAAGGATTTTATAATGATGGCTTTTCCCCCACCTTTTCCTGTAATTCGATCAGTTCTAATGGTTTGATAGTTCCTGAACTTTAGATCAATTAAGGGTTTAAGGTGAGTTTCACTGATAAGAGCAATGTCAATTGAGTTATCTTCTAAAAAGTGCAATATAATTCTTCTATAACTATTTAAAAACTTATAGTGAATATTTAAGGTCTCTATATAGAATATTTTTCGAGTTATTTCCAAATTTGCCTGGAAATTTGCCCTTTAGCTCGAAAGTAGTGCCTCTAGCGGGGAAAACGCGAAGTAATGGTCCGATGACCTAAGTCGTGGCGCCATCTCTCTCTATGTACGATATATATAACTATTCTTTAAATTCAATATATTTTTATATCCTCTTTTTTAAATTTACATTTTGTTTAAATTATATTTAGTTATTCATTAATTTTTTTAATTTTAATATCGAATTTTTTATAACTTATATGCGGAGTATTCTTCTTTTGCAAAAAATTTTGCATATTTTTTTAAAGACTACCATTTTCATGCCCAACATTTTCCTTTTCTGAAGCTCTTATCTCAATTTCTAGGCAACATATATGTCAAATCACTGTCGAATCCTGTCGACTCACTGTAATATTACGATATTTCTTGGTGATGGTTGATTGAGTTGTTTGATTGATTGATGATTGTTGTGGGCGCAGTCGTGTTTGCTGAGATAGTAAGGCATTCACACAGGGCAAAATAACGAGGACACAGGGTTGGATTGAAATAGGCCAGCGATCAAGGGAGAAAGGGGTGAATATGGGGTTCTTGAATAAGGCTTGGCTGTCACATAGTGAACATTGGACTTCTCTGGGTGATGAGGAAGATGGTGGCGAGGTCCTGACTCTGGCAGGTCCAGCTGCTAACTCGATGCTGTCCAGGTCCCAACTCGTTCCTATGGTGCCGAGTTCCCAACTAACTAAACTGAGGCCGAGATTTAACTCCTTAACTATCCAATCTTCTCATTGGATGACTGTCGACTCGTGGCCGTTTCTCATAGGTTCTTAGCTAACCCTGTTGGACTTTGATTGGATCTTTGCTAATCCTTTATCTTTGTCTTGTTTTAACATGCTCCCGGAAGGGAAGGTTCTTGAACTCAGTTTTTATGAGTTCCTGGATAATAAAATCTGCTAATGACCGTTTCCTCTCTGATGGCCTTTCTCCCAGATTCGCTAAGCCTTGTTTTTATTAAAATCTTTGGATCATACATTGCATACATATTGTGGTGGGGTTACATCCAGTTATGTACAAATTATGACAGATGCGCCCCCTACATGTGAATAATTCAAGAAGGGGTAGCCTGAGTGAATTCTCTAAAGGGAGAAATAATTTTTGTGGGAAAATTAATTATGGTTATTGATAGGCTATATACAAGCATTGGTGGTGACATAAGAGATAAAAGAAATGGTGTTGGTGAGATATTGGTTGAATATAAGTAAGAGAAATCAAAATATTCAATTATAAGAAATCAAAATGAATGCTATGGTACATTGTTGGAAAAAACAAAAGTAAAAGGTGCCTAAATACTATTCTACTCGAGATGGGGAACGAAAATCGAGGGAATTTTCTATTAGGACTTTTGAGAGAGAGAGAGAAATCAAAAATTCAAATAAGTTGGAAGAATTCAAAGTGAATGCCTTGGCGCATGGTGAGAAAAAAAAAAGAAAAATGCTTTTTGGAAATCAAAAATAAAAAAAATAAAATATCTAATTTTAAAAGAAACCCAATGAGTTTTCGTTGGGAAAAATTTGTTCAGTGGTTGGTTTATGAACAAAATAAAAGAAGTTGTTAAAGAAATGGTAAATATTTGATTAAGATAAATGATAAGTATTTGAGATTAGGATAAATGGTAAATTTGATTAAGAATTTTGATTTAAAAAAAATAATAATAAAAGATGTAAATGAATGGGGTAAGTAAAATGTAGAGCGAGGTTTCACAAACTCTCTTTGTGATAACATTACATGCCAAAACTATGTAACGCGGTGCAATCTGTTCTTTTTATTTAACTCGTAGATTTTTTATCTTTCCCGTGCGACTCGTGGGTAGAAACATGATCTTTCCCAATTGTGCTTTATATTATGTATACAGGAGACATGGGAATCTAATTAACCTTACGACCCTTCTAAAGTGGTTGTTTATTTCTTTCGGAAGAAACGTGAGCTCGAAAGCTTTGCTACCTAATTTTTCCTATCCTTTAAGTGAAAATGTGCGTGTTTTGTTCGTTTTTAACCTTGAGATCTGCGTGTTGTGCAGTGGTTGTGAGTATTTATGTGTTTCCAAAATCCTAAAGTCTATTGTGCTTAGTGTGGGTAAATGTAAAAGTATTTGGAAGTCTTTAAAATAAATATATATATAAGAATAGAAATGTTGAAATTCATTGGGATGGTTTGAAATGTATTAATATAATGACATTAATATAATTAAATTGTATATTTTGTAAAAGTCGATATGTAAGCTCGTTGTACAGTTTTGTGGACCGTTAAAATTGTCGGGCGGGACAACGCGGTAACCACAATTTTATTTTCGGGGGCGCGCGGGGGAGATCTCTAAATTTGTCCACCCTCCATTTGTGTAAGTAATTTGATGACCGATAAAAATGGCGAACGTCTTTATGTCGCGCGGGAAGCAAATGGTCTCCATCTTACTTCCGGCTTTCTAATTGATTCGGGACTCTAAATCTATTCCCCTTTTGTGTAATTTGACACTTCCTGTCCTCCTAATTGATTTCTTGCACGTCGTCTTGGGGCGCTTTAATTTGACCTCTGGAAAGTTTTCTTTCAGTATCTCCCATATAATATTTAGAAATTCTAAGATTGCATTGCCTATATGGAAGATGGCTTTTAAGAAAGAACTTCCTATATGGAAGACTGCTTCCTGTAGCTGGTAAAGCCGTTGGGGCCGTAGGGTATATATTACGATTTAAACTATTAATATAAATGGAGCGAGTTTATAAGGCATAATAAGAAGACAGATAACGCATATTATATGAAATATGGGATATTGGCACATTTTCTCCCATGTCTTCTCCACGAATTGGATTTTTTTTATTATCGGGTTGAACTTCTATTGATTGTGGCGGATTTGAAATTGAATGTTTTTGCGGCTGGGCTATGTCGCGTTCCTTGCTACTAAGTGTGAGTTGCTTAAATCGTTTTTTGGACAAAATGGTAGGATCTAATTGACTGTCAGGTTCGCTGTTCGCCAGTTTGGTGGTCAATGGTTCTGTTGAAGAAATGCTGTGTGTAGGAGTTTTAAGTGGAAACGTATAATCGTTCCTCTTTCGTAGATGGTGTAAATTTGTTATTGTTTGTATTGTGTGTGTGGTATGTTTTGTGTATGGATTTAATTTGATTATGTGGACTGTATCGGTGTCTCTTTGGAGAGGTTGGCTGGATTCATCGATACTTTTTGTTAATTGGCAGGTTGGACAGGTTTTTACCTGTTGTGCAATGTCTTGTGTCATGTTCTGCCAATAATATTGAGCGGAGATGAGCCTCGTCATCTTTGAGATGTTTGGATGGTTGTGTTGTGTGTGGATTGATTTAAGTAGTTTGTTTGTGAGTTGTTTTGGAACTATAATTTCAGTTACACCTTTTCGGGAAACGGGATGCAGTCCATTGTGATCAATGGTCAAGCTAGAATTTCCCGATGGGGAAGGCTGATGGCTCTTAATGAGGGAGGCGTCTAAGAAGCCACAGAACGGGTTACGAATTATGATGTCCGTTTCATATTGTTGCACTCCGTTTATGTAACGAACCTCATATTCGTATCTCGATAGCCTTAATCTCCATCGAAATAATCTGCCTGACGGGTTTTTGATCTTTTTCAGCCACTGCAATGCGGGATGGTCAGAAAATATAGTAAATTTTCTGTCCATCAAACAGACGCGGAAATTATCCATACTCTCAACAATTGCTAGTCATTGTAGTTCAGATATGGAATAATTTCGTTCGTGAAACGCAGAGAGCGGCTGAAATTTTGGACTGTGTAGGTCTTCCCATGGTCTTTTTGGTTCGAGCGTCGCGCTTGTTGCGATGTTTGTGCGTGTGACTATGGTGTGACGCCGTGTGGTCATATGTGTGCGTTGTGTGTGAGTTGTCCTGTTGGATGGACACTGTCTGGGCATTGTTGTTGTGAGTGTCGTGTTTGTTGCGATGTACACGTGCGTGACGGTTGTGTGGTGACGTGTGATCACGTGTGTGTTTAGTGTGAGAGTTGCCCTGTTGGAGGGACACCTTTTGTGCATTGTCGTGGTGAGTTGAGGCCGTTGTGGCCTTGTGCATTGAGGGCATATAAAAAAGGCAATTGGCCTTAGTGAAAAAATTGTGTTGTGCGTGCGCGTGACTAGATTGGCATGTGGGTGATTGGGTTTTGACCAATGGATGCGCGCATTGGGTGCCATGTGCGGAAGGTTTGTGTGCATGGTGAGTCTTTTGTGACAACGCTTGGCACCGTTTATGGCCTGTAGGTCTATGGACTGTTTCTTTAATTTTAAATTAGGGAGTTTAGTTTTTAAAATTTTATATAGGTTATAGGGCATTATATTCAAACTTGCGCCTGTATCAATTAAAAACGGGGGTGACAGTTCAGGGGTTAGGGACAGTTTTATCGTCAATTGGTTGACGAAAAGGGTTTGTTGGTGCCTTCCTACCTTAGTGACGAAAGGCTTGGGCGGCTTGTACGTCTTTGGCGTGTTGTGGAGGTGTGGGACGCCGTGCGTGCTGCTGAGTTGGGGCTGTTTGCACTGCCCGTGCGCTCGCGTGTTGAGTTTGTTGGGATGGGCCAGTCCACATACTTGTTTTTTTCTGGGCACTGGAGTATGGGTCCGGCTTGGTGGTTAGTGGCTCCTCGGGGTGGCGCGTCAGGTCGCCCGGACCCATGGCGGCGATAGCTCCGTCCATCCCTCGGTCGGTCGCTCGGAGGAGTTGGTGGGCGGCGTGTGTCCCGTCGGCGGGGCCCCGGTCCCACTCGGCGCGTCGGGTCAACTTTCCTTCCTAGAGGGCGGCGGTCAACTGAAATAAAACTCCCACCAGGGTGCATCGTGCAATTTCCTTTCTCTCCCCTATCCTGCTGCCGCTCTGTTTCGCTCGTTCGTTTTCCATTATATCCTGTTGACTCACTGTCGAATCACTGTCGAATCCTGTCGACTCACTGTAATATTACGATATTTCTTGGTGATGGTTGATTGAGTTGTTTGATTGATTGATTGATGATTGTTGTGGGCGCAGTCGTGTTTGCTGAGATAGTAAGGTATTCACACAGGGGAAATAACGAGGACACAGGGTTGGATTAAAATAGGCCAGCGATCAAGGGAGAAAGGGGTGAATATGGGGTTCTTGACTAAGGCTAGGCTGTCACATAGTGAACATTGGACTTATCTGGGTGATGAGGAAGATGGTGGCGAGGTCCTGACTCTGTCAGGTCCAGCTGCTAATTCGATGCTGTCCAGGTCCCAACTCGTTCCTATGGTGCCGAGTACCCAACTAACTAAACTGAGGCCGATATTTAACTCCTTAACTATACAATCTTCTCATTGGATGACTGTCGACACGTGGCCGTTTCTCATTGGTTCTTAGCTAACCCTGTTGGACTTTGATTGGATCTTTGCTAATCCTTTGTCTTTGTCTTGTTTTAACATGCTCCCGGAAGGGAAGATTCTTGAACTCAGTTTTTATGAGTTCCTGGATAATAAAACCTGCTAATGACCGTTTCCTCTCTGATGGCCTTTCTCCCAGATTCGCTAAGCTTTGTTTTTATTAAAATCTTTGGATCATACATTGCATACATATTGTGGTGGGGTTACATCCAGTTATGTACAAATTATGACATATACATATTTCAGATTGTGTTGTATTATTGCTTTACAGTTTTTTTTCAGAAAGCTGAATGCCTCCTAAAAACGCAAGGCTTTTGGCCACTGCCAAACACAGGCCAAAAAAGGAAACAACAACGTGCTAACGAAACGCCTATAGAAAGAGAGCGTAGACTTGCTAATCTGAGGGAGAGATTCAGTATTTCGCATGCTTCAGAGACTGAACAGCAGCGTGAGGCCCGGCTAAAGGCTAAGCGAGAGAAAGCTACAACCTCCAGGGCTACAGATCATCTCTTTATAAAAATATCGCTTCTTAGACACAAAGTTTGGAGCGGGACGTTTCACAAGAATGACATCCACGGCGGCAATTTATAATTGTAACGAAGAGTATTTGAATAAAAGCATTTAATCGGGTAAAACCCGGGCGTTTCCCGGGTCATTCGGCTAGCATATATGTATATGTGATAACCGAGGGTCAAGCCTGTAGTAACCGAGAGGGACAATCAGGGCGTGGAGAGTTTTCCAGTACCTCTCTGCACCTTGGAGGACCTTTAATAGTTCTCACAGAGTACAGGCAGTCGTGGTCGAGGGAGAGTGGAAAGCGTGGGAATGTCCACACACAAAAAACGAAGAGACACAGTTGTAGTAGGAAAATTCCGTGAACAGATAGGAGTCGAGCTAAGAGCAAGATGGAGATAGAAGAGATCTTACTGTTCTACATGGTCGATGAGGTGGACCTGGATACAACCGACGAGGGCTCACGCTGATGGTGAAGTGACTATGTTTTCGGCTAGGGCAGAGGCCTTATATATCATTGCCGAGTAAGGAGGCATGGGGGAATTTGGACTTTAAGCGGGTGCAAAGGGCGTGGGGCGTCTGCGGTATTCTACACCCAATGACCTTGATCGAACGACCTGCCGAATTCCTCTTTAGGGTTGTTGGATTTCTCTATCGATTTTAGACGTTTTTGAACTTCTCAATCTTGCTTTAACTCAGCTCTTAATCCATTACATAGTTTTATTTATTCATCCTCGGTTTGTACAGATTACATTACATATGGTGATGCCATGATACATGTCAATCATGCGTATAATTATTTATAGATGTGTTTCTATATATAACATGACAATCTTGTTATAAGTATTATACAATATAGGGTTGTGGATTTGAATTACCATATATATATATATATATATGTTTATAAAACAATACTTAAAGTTTCACCGCATAACTTTCTTTTCTGTGGAAAATCAATATTTATTTCAAAGAGAAATATTTACTATTTCTAACTTTTTTGGATGAAGTATGAAAAGGTGAAAATATGAAGAGTAATGGCGAACGGAAAAATAAAAGTGTCCAGGGGCGGGATTCGAACCCACAACGTTCCGCTTACCGGGCAGATGCCATGTACACTAGGCTACCCTGGACGCATTTTTCCGTTCGTAAATAATACTTGAAGTAACTTATAATACATTATAAAGGACTGCGGCGTGTGATTATAAAACAATACTTAAAGTTTCACCGCATAAGTTTTTTTTCTGTGAAAAAGCAATATTTATTTCAAAGAGAAATATTTACTATTTCTAACTTTTTTGGATGAAGTATGAAAGGGTGAAAATATGAAGAGTAATGGCGAACGGAAAAATAAAAGTGTCCAGGGGCGGGAATCGAACCCACAACGTTCCGCTTACCGGGCAGATGCCATGTCCACTAGGCTACCCTGGACGCATTTTTCCGTTCGTAAATAATACTTAAAGTAACTTATAATACATTATAAAGGACTGCAGCGTGTGATTATAAAACAATACTTAAAGTTTCACCGCATAAGTTTATTTTCTCTGAAAAATCAATATTTATTTCAAAGATAAATTTTTACTATTTCTAACTTTTTTGGGTGAAGTATGAAAGGATGAAATTATGAAGAGTAATGGCGAACGGAAAAATAAAAGTGTCCAGGGGCGGGAATCGAACCCACAACGTTCCGCTTACCGGGCAGATGCCATGTCCACTAGGCTACCCTGGACGCATTTTTCCGTTCGTAAATAATACTCAAAGTAACTTATAATACATTATAAAGGACTGCGGCGTGTGATTATAAAACAATACTTAAAGTTTCACCGCATTGTTTTATAATCACACGCCGCAGTCCTTTATAATGTATTATAAGTTACTTTAAGTATTATTTACGAACGGAAAAATGCGTCCAGGGTAGCCTAGTGGACATGGCATCTGCCCGGTAAGCGGAACGTTGTGGGTTCGATTCCCGCCCCTGGACACTTTTATTTTTCCGTTCGCCATTACTCTTCATATTTTCACCCTTTCATACTTCATCAAAAAAAGTTAGAAATAGTAAATATTTCTCTTTGAAATAAATATTGATTTTTCACAGAAAATAAACTTATGCAGTGAATCTTTAAGTATTATTTTATAATCACACGCCGCAGTCCTTTATAATGTATTATAAGTTACTTTAAGTATTATTTACGAACGGAAAAATGCGTCCAGGGTAGCCTAGTGGACATGGCATCTGCCCGGTAAGCGTCTCCCGCGGAACCTTTAATGAAAAGAAGTTTAAGATCAAGATTTTCAAATTTGATACCGAAAATGGCGAAGGTGGGAGAGGTGTACCATGATGCCGTGAGGAAGCAAGAGCATTTTTCGGTCGGCTCTGATGTGTATTTCCGGAGTTTTGCTAACGGACCAAAATGGAAAAGGGACAGGATCATGGAACCACTGAGCAGCCGACATTACATTATAATAGACGAAGGCCGTTATGTGAAAAGACACATAAATCAACTAAGGCCAGTTATCAAGAAATAAGTTCCTGAAGTGAGAGATGTGGTAATGCCTGGTACATCAAGATACTTTCCTGGCACTTCTCGAGATCACCCTAGGCTTGGAGGACAGGAGAAGAAAATGGAAGAAGCCCCGGAGGTGGACGAAGAATTGAAAGGAGCGGAGTCTTCAGCACAAGAGGACACTCCAGAACCGGGCCCTGCTGCTGTGGCTGTCTCTGTCCCTGTGCGCAGTCCAAGACCGCAGCGATCTACAAGACCGCCAGACCGGCTGCACTACTATTAAGAGGGGAGATGTGTTGTGTATGTAAATTGTTAAACATCTGTATGTATTTTGCATGTTTTTTATTATTAATATGTAAATATATATTTGTATATATACGACATTAACGGTGCAATCAAAGAGAAATTGGCCAGTAGATATCGGCTGCGTGTGTGACTAATACTGGGAGGAGACACAACTTAAGTAAGCCTCCCAATTAAAATTATTTTTCACTATCACCACATTGCCTTTACAAGGATAATTTTCGCGCAACACCATAATCAACGAATGAAAAAAAAAGCAATATTTTAAATATAAATCAACATAGGTGTAAAAAAAAATTCTAAATTTCAGAAATCTCCTGTGATTTCTTTCCTGAGAGACAAAATCTCTTCAAATTCACAACTAAAAAATAACGGTCATTTCCAAAACAAGTTAAAAAAAAAAGATCTCGTCCACTTCCCCGCCAGTAGCTAAATTAGGTCACCGCCTGCCAAACTTATCACCACCGTTCGAGCATAGTTACACTCCCTCGTATCTTCCTTTTACATGCATAAATAATCTTCAACACATTGTTTCCAACAAACTACAACACCCTCATACACCCTTTCTCCAATTGGCAATAAATATTAGCGCGCGACTTACAACAAATCCATTATCGAGTCACACGAGCTCCTTATCGTTGCCACTAAACGCACACCAAACAATTTTCGCATTAAACGTGCCACATCCAATAAAGGTCTAAAAATTCTCAATTTTCTCGATACATGTTCGTACAACCACCTCCCATGACTTCGTTTTGTTATTCAATTTTTATTCTTGTTGAAACAGATTCTGCACACCAAAACAACGGCTTCGCGTGACACCTTTCCATTCAATTCACTTCACAAGTGTCACAAGGCAACACAACAAAATATTTTCTCACTTTTCAGGCCAAAGACGCCTTCATGCCACATGTAGACAAGATTACTATTTATTGCTTTCTAATTCTCTAGTTTATTAAGTTGTCGCCAAGTTTGACTCTATATCCTGAGTAGGATTTTGCATATCTGGTTGTGCACCAGCTCGCATCATTACTTATTGTGATATTGTTGTCTTGTGGCTCATATGCCAACATTTTATTTATTGTTCCCTGCAGGGGTTTAACTTTTAATTGTTTAATATTCTGTAATAATGTATGGCTTCTGAACCAGTTTTCCCAATATGCATGCTTCACACTTTGGTAATCTTCCAAATTTTAGATCAAATCCTTTTAAAATGTCCTTGATTATTTTCTCCATGATTTCTTCAATTAAATGGTTTAATATTTTATGCCATAAACTTTAATTTTTATTTTTATTTTATAAATATGTATTTATAACCATCACATTTTATTTTTTTTCCTATTAGTATATTTCTTAGTTTCGTTTTTATCATAAACCTTCTAACTTCAATATATGCCTCAGAGCAACCTAACATCCCCTTCATTATAAATATTTGCTCCATCCTTATTGTAGATAACTGAATTTTCCTTGTTGACTAATTTGTTAACTGACAATAAATTATTCCTTAAATTTGTTACGTGTAAGATATCTTTGTTGCTAATATTTTATTGGCCATTACTTCTGCATGTATTAAGTCTCATATCTCCTTTGGCTATGGCTTGGGTAGTTTTGCCCTTCTCAGCTAGGTTAATTTCACTTTTGTACTCTGTCAAATTTTCCATCAAAGTTAGGTTTAGGGTTAAATGTGCGGTGCATCCTGAATCTATACACCACATCTCTCCGATCTGGTGAATCATCAAATTCTTTTACATATGTTTCAAACGCTTGCTCATTAATTCCACTTTTCACAGTATCCACTAGGTTATTAGAATGTTCGCTCTGTATTTGTGATTTTTATAATCAGGAGTCGATTTATTTTCTATATCCATATTTCTCTGTTTATCTCGAAACCAGAAATCGTTACCTAGATGTCCCTTTTTATTACAAATAAAGCATATTTTGACTGAAATTTTTTAACTTTTCTATCTTTAATTCTGTATGCTTGTTCATACCTATTTTCAATTGAATGATTCAATCTCATATTTCCTCTTAACTTCTCTTCTCTTAGAGTTTGTTGAATCTCTTCAATTGTTGCCTTTCTCTTAGATCGTAAAACAATAGCAATATTTTCATATCTTGATGCATGTCTCTGAAAATATGGAATGGAAGTTTTCTTGAGGGAAATTGATGCCCTAATGACGAACTTCTCGCAGCAATATTTTTGCCCTTGTTATATATTCATCTACAGTTTCATTTTATTATTCATTCTTATGTTCTTTAATTTAAATCCTATATCAATAATTTTATCTTCCAAATTGCCTCTGTATGTTTTTCTTAGTGAGTCACAACTTTCTTTGCATTTGTTTGTCCTATTAACATTCCAGCTTGTTCATTTGTTAACGTAGTGATGATTATACCAAATGCTTCATCATATTTCTCACTCCAAATCGCAAAGAACTTTTGTCTTACATATCAGGTTCTGGATCGGAAATTACGCATTTAAATAAAATTATTCTTCTCAGAAATGCGCCGATTTTCAACGCTCAAATTTAATAGAGAGTTCCTGTAAATGGTTCAATTTTCGTTTGGGATAAAAAATTATAATCAGACATTTTCACCTTTAGAACTAATATGAACAAATCAATATAATTAAAATACAAATATGTATTTTTAATTTATTCAAATATTGGGTAGCTTTTAAACATGCAATATATTTTTATTTATGTGATGAGGTCATGTTGACTCTTGTAAAATCCTGTCTATTAAAACTGTGATGAGGTATCCAGTCGACTTAAACTATGGTGTGAGTCCCTGTAACTCTCGCTATACTGTGTTGACCGAGAGGAACAGTCAGGATAGGGAGTTTTCCAGTACCTCTCTGCACCTTGGAAGACCTTTAAAAGTTCTCACAAAGTACAGGCAGTCGTGGTCGAGGCAGAGTGGAAAGCTTGGGAATGTTCACACAAAAAAAATGAAGACACAGTTGCACTAGGAAAGTCCGCGAACAGATAAGAGTTGAGCTAGGAGCGAAAGATGGAGATAGAAGAGTTCTTACTGGTCTACATGGTGGATAAGGAGGACCTTGGTTACAACCGACGAGGACAAACGCTGATGGTGAAGTGACTATATTTTTAGCTAGGACTGAGTCCTTTCATATCTTTTCTGAGAAAGAAAGTATTGCATTTCAGCAGATGTGAAGAGCGTGGATCGTCTGGCGAAATTAAACACTGGCGCCGTCCTGACAGTTTCCTATCTATCTTTAGACTTTGTTGTGGGAATTCTAAATCTATCTCGAATTTAGACGTTTTTGACCTTTTGCTTCAGCTCAACTCTTAATCTATTGCAGAGTTTTATTTATTTATCCTCAGTTTGTACAAAGTACATTACATATGACGATGTGATGACACATTTCAATCATGCGTATAATCATTTACAGATGTGTTTCTATTATAAAACATGAGAATCCTGTTATAGGTATTATACAATATAAGGTTGTTGGTTTATATTACCATATTAATGTGATCATTTGTATATAGCAATATATAACCCCACCACAATCTATGCAATGTATGGTCAAAAGATTTAATAAAGGTTAGGCTTCGCGAAAAAGGGAATAATAATTAACAGGATTACATCATCCAGGAAGTAAAGGTCATTGCCCAGGACCCATAAAACTAAAGTTTTAAGACCTTCTTCTTCCTGGAAGATTGCAATCATGGCGACAATTGGGTACTAAGCCAATCACAGTTAAGCATGACAAATCAACAACCAAAACCTTTAAGCATGACCAACTAATAGCGAATAAGAAGCAAGCACGTGGAAATATTTCCACCAATGAGAAGCCGAGAGAGATAATGAGGATGATCTCGGGCAAGAAGTTAATAGAAGGTAGGTGACCGTGCTAGAAGCAAGGTGAGCTTAACTTAGGCTCTAACCAATGTACTGTCCTCTCGATCATGTGAAAGGCAAAGTACTTCCTCCAGTCTCATCACTCCCTCCCTTTCGCAAAGTCTATTTTCTATCCCATCCAGGTGCTCGTTATTCCCCTGTGGAAACCCACCATTCGACCAAGACTGCGCCATCAATCACCTATCCCACAGAGAATCGACAGGATATGATGGAAAACGAGCGAGAGCAAGGCGCGAAAGAAGAGAGTGGAGCGAGCACTTCCGTGCCCGAAATAGAACCGACACGCACCCTGGCGGAGATTCTCCTTCAGTTGACCGCCGTCCTGACGCAAACGGGGTCGACACAACGCGCGAAAGCGGACATACCCCCTCGATGGAACCTACGCCGCCCGCAAATTCTTCCAGGCCTACGACCGGAAGATGGACGAAGCCCTCGTAACCACCCCCGAAAGGTTGCTCAGGATGCCTCGCTACCTTACGCGCCAACCCGTGGAGCTATTCAGGAAACTCCGGTTGGCCACCCAGACCTACTTCCAGGTGAAGAAAACCCTCCTGGAACTCTACCCGGAATCAAACGAGGCCTCCTTCGCTAAGTACTTCGCCATGAAGCTTGCTGGGCAAGCAAGCCTGGAGGAGTACTACCGAGGGAAGATAGCGCTGGGCATGCAACTGGGTCTCCCACAGGAGGTAATCCTCGAAACGCTGACGGAAGGATTGCCGCTCTCCGACCAGCGCCTGGTCCGCGTGGTACCATCTGAGAGCCTGGGAGAGCGGTGCCAACTGGTGCAACGGATCCAAGGACCCAGCGCACCAACTTCGCGTCACCACGGGGAACAACCGCCCAACATGTCGGGCCAATACACCAGCACACCAAGAAAAACAGGTGCGTGGACTGCACCTGCACCGCCGTCGTACTGAAAATTCTGCGGCGCCCACCACTGGCATTCTGAATGCCGCAACAAACCAGCTCCACACGCGAGCGCGCCGGGCAGTGCAACCAGCCCAACATCCACAACATCCACAACAAGCCTAAGCCGGACGAGCCGTCCGAGACGCCCCAGCCTTTCGCCAACCAGGTAGGAAGGCACCGTCAGCCAGCTGACGATCAAACTGTCCATCACCCGTGAACTCTCACCCCCTTTCCTATTTGACACAGGCGCAAGTTTGAAAATTGTGCCCATAACCTCTATAAAAAGTTAAAAATAACCTCCCTCAACTAAAACTTAAAAAACAACCCATAGACCTACAGGCCATAAACGGTCCTGTACCGACCTTATGTCAAATAACCCTTCTCCTGACAATAGGTAAAATAACCAAAAAAATATATTTTCATGTGGTGGAAGCACCTCTACCATTTGGGATTCTCGGAATAAATACCCTCCGAAACTTTAAAATAACAATAGACTTTAACCAAGGCACTATGTTCCAATTCGCCGCCCGATTGCCATTTACCATCTACAACTTTTTTTTATATACCAAATGAATGCGCCTATTGGGAATCACAAAGGGCTCACATGGCACACAAGCCCTCCACATATGGCACCCAATACACGCATACATTGGTCAAAAACCATTTGCCACCATGCCAATCAAGATCACGTCACGCGCACTTACACCACCTTTTTACCAGGGCCAATTGCCCTTATTATACGCCCTCTATGCACAAGGCCACTATGGCCCAAACTCACCACAAAATTGCCCAAACAGTGTCCATCCAACAGGACAACCCTCACATTAGGTACACCCGTGACCAGACATCACCACACCACCGTCACACGTGTGTGAATCACAACAGTGACGACACTCACACTAAAACACAACAAAAACATCTCCCAGACATATGCGACATCACGACACAAAGTCCCCACTACCCACCTCACTTTCCTACACTTTTACAAAGGTACAAACACATTATTTACACAAAACAAATTCACTGTACCATGCCTAAAAGTCCCACAAGTAAAAATACCCACAAACACCAACAAAATCATCATCATACATCCATATCGTGTTCCGATATGCGACCAACAGGAAATCCGCAGTCAGGTCCAACAAATACTGGAAAACGGCATTAATGAGCAGTCGTTTTCACCTTTCTCTAGCCCAGTCACTCTCGTCACCAAGCGCGACAAGACCAAAAGGTTTTGTATGAACTATAGAAAGGTGAACGAACTTATCAGCTCCGAAGTCCATCCGCTCCCAAGGATCGAGGATATACTCGACCGTCACGCACGGGCCAAGTATTTCTCAACTTCCGACGTATCCTCCGCATATTGGCAAGTGCCGATACACTCCGATTCTCGACCTCTGTTGGCTTTTCCACTCTCGAGGTGTTATAACAGCCCACTCGATTACCTTCGGGCTGTAAACCAGCCCTCAGATCTAAGAAAGAGCCATGAGACAAATCCTACAGAGGCACGGACTTGACTGAGTGGCACATTATTTCGATGACTTCATCATTTTTTCTAACACGCTGGAGGAACAACAAAACCATCTGCACCGATTTTTCGCATATTGCGAAGTAGAAAAATTACAACTTAACTTCGCAAAATGCGAATTTTTTAAGCAGTCCATAAATTTTCTAGGATACACCATCACTGCTGGTACCACCACACCGCTCACAGGCAACACAGATATCATCCACGCCTACCAACAACCACACAACCGCAAAACATTGCAATCCTTAGGCGCTGTCAACGTTTATAACAAGTTCATTCCGGACTACGTCCGCTTGTGGACGCCACATAACAATCTTCTCAAAAAGGATGTCACGTGGGTCTGGGATGACAAATGCCAGAAAGCGTTCACTAGCCTGAAGGAAATCCTCACCACACACCCCATCTTACACCTTTATCAGGAAGGTCTGCCATGCCAGGTGTACTGCGACGCCTCGACACTCGGGATAGCAGGCATCCTCAAACAGGTCCCCCCTGATGGAAAGACCTACCCAGTCCAATACTTCATCCGCCTCCTTTGTCCACACGAACGGAATTTCTCCATCTCTGAATTAGAATGCCTAGCAATCGTTGAGAGTGTGGATAAATTCCGCGTCTATTTGATGGACAGAAAATTCACCATATTTTCTGACCATCAGACATTGCAATGGCTGAAAACGTCAAAAACCCGTTAGGCAGAATATTCCGATGGAGCTTACAGCTGTCGAGCTACGAGTATGAGGTTCGTTACATAAAAGAGCACAACAATATGAAGCGGACCCCCTATCCCGTAACCCGTTCTGTGGCTTCTTAGAAACCCACCTCATTAGGAGCCATCAGCTCTCCCCATCTGGAGATTCTAAACTGACCATTGATCACAACGGACTTCATACCATTTCCCGCAAAGGTGTAACCAAAATAATAATCCCAAAAACACTCACCAACGAACTACTTCAATCATTACACACAATACAACCACCCAGGCATCGCACAGATGACGAGACTCGTCTACGCTCAGTATTATTGGCAGGGCATGTCAAAAGACAATGCACAAAAGGTTAAAACCTGTCCAACTTGTCAATTGACAAAGAGTTCGATGGGACCCACTTACGGGGAATTAGGTAAACCACCAGAATCCAAAAGGCCCTTTGACCTACTATCCTCGACACCATAGCTGGGTTTGCTAAATATGGCAACGCTAAAGTATACCTCCACGTCGAAGTCGACCATTTCTCGCGCTACACATGGACGTTCCCGTCCAAATCCACCAGCATTTTTACCTATCAACAGATGCTCAAGCAAGTATTTCAGGATGGCTCCCCGAAACGCCTTCTTACGGATAGAGCACCTGCATTTACTTCGTTCAGATTTAGGAGCTTCCTGCTTAACAGGAGTATCCACCCGTTACACACCACCAACAATAACCAACAAGCCAACGGTCTATGCGAACGCCTAAACGCCACCCTTACAAAAACACTTAGGCTACTTCATTTGGGGAGAATCCTAAGGTCGCATGGACCAAGTTGGTCAAACGAGTTACCACTATATACAATAATACCCCTCACTCTATCACCAGTTTTCCGCCCATCGACCTGATTTTCGGCGTTCTACCCCCGGAACTTTCCGACCACACTACACCTTACCCAGACATCAACAGAGCCAGAAGATCGCACACACGAGAACTCAAAACAACCACCTACGAGACAAAACCTTTATGACCAACGACATAAACAACCACGCTTCGAGATAGGTGACCTGGTGTTGGTTAAAATATATCACTACCCCAACACAGGGATACTTGCCCCATATTTCACAGGACCATACACCATATTAGAGATCATCTCCCCAAATGTGGTCCGTAACGATAGAACCAACCAACCTCTCCAAAGAGATACCGATACAGTCCATGTAAACAAACTTAAACTATACACAGAAAACATCCAATACATAACACCACCCATAGCAGAAACATACCATCTACGACATAGGAAACGATTACACGTTTCCATTCAAACATCTTACACCCGACATTTTCCTAACAAAACCACTGACAATCAAACCGACGAACAGCAACCCTTTCATTCATTTAGATCCCACCATTTTCACCAAAACCCGATTTATACCCTTCACTCATAACAAAAAAAACACGACATCGCCCATCCACAAATAGATCCAATCATAACTAATCCTCCACCCAGTCCGCCACAACAAATCGAATTGCAACACGATCCACAAAGAAATCGACTCATGGAGAAAATATTGGAAAACATGTGTAGATTCCCCATATTCCACTTAAAACTTTTATCTGTCTTCTGACTATGCCATACACCCTCGCCCCCTTAACTATAGTAATATACCTCAGGACTTTATGCCCAACAGCCCCAAAGGCTTTACCAATTACAGAAAGCCATCTTCGAGATAGGTAGTGCTTTCCATACGTTTGTAACTCTCGCCCTGGACACCCTGGGAGAAAACTTCCAGCAGACATTTAGATCGCCCCAGAGAAGTCGAGGCGGGGAGTTGGGACAGAATTAGAAAGTTCTCCCCGCACGGGCCCCTCGCTTCCGGTCAGAGATGACGCCCGTCGATTGAGGTCACCTCTTGGCCTCCCGACTTACAAAACGTTCGCCATCTTTGCTGTCACCGAATGTCGTCCATACCTTCCCCAAAGCTTGGAAATCCCAAGTTTCACAATAAGTTCACATCTCGATTTTTTTACTAAAACCACTCACAAATTCAAAATTTAATTCTCAAAACACCGCCATCCAAATGAATTAAAAATATCGATTATTTTCCCGACACTCCCAAACAACTTATTACATTTTACCCACATAAGACACGCATCCAACACTCACGACCAATACGGAAACTCAGATCTAAAGGCCAAATACGAACAAAAACACGCACATTACCACTTCAAGGATAGAATAAAAGAAAAAAGTAAAGCCCCCTTCAGGCTTACGTTTCTTCCGTAAGTAAGGAACGACCATTTAAAAGGGTCGAGGATTCTCCTCGAACCCTGTATTAAAAGTTTCGATTCCGGTCACGACCTCCCGATAACGAAGTGGATATCGGGTGAGCATAACTTAAGTGCCCTAGGGAACCACATAAAAACCCCTAGAACGCATTAAGGCTCGGGACAAATTAATACAAAACGCGCGGTCTTGAGATATTTAAAGACACTACAACCCCAAAAATATTACAACAAATACAAATACAACCTTAGGGTTAATTAGATTCCCGTGTCTCCTGTACACATAATATGCAGCGAACTCAGGAAGGATCATGTTTCCACCCACAAATTTTGCATAAGAGACAAAAAATATACGAGGGCATCAAAACTCGGAAGTCTCAGCCTGACCTAGATACATTGGCATGCAACTTTTTATCACTAAGAGATTTTGCGTATCTCTCTACATACATTTTTTACGCTATTTATTTACATTTTTTTAATTTTTGAAATCCAAATGCTTAATCAAATATTTACCATTTATATAATAACTAACATACCATCTTTTCTTCTCTCTCACCCAACTACTTATTTACATTTTTTTTTAATTTATCAATGATCAATCAAAATATTTACCATTTATACAACTTCTTTTGTTTTCTTTTTTTTTAAAACAATTTTATTGTTTCAACCATTCAACAATTTTTTTTAAACGAAAATTCACTTTGATTTCTTTTAAAATTATTATTATTATTTTTTTTTAATTTCCCAAACCCCTAAGAGAACATTCCCTTGATGTAGTTCTCCATGCGCCAAGTTGAATTGTATATGCATCATTTTTATTTTCTTCTCTTACTAAACAATGCCACCAACGCGCATTCACTTTGATTTCTTTTAATTATTATTTTTTTTGATTTCCCAAAGCCCTGACAGAATATTCCCTTGATGTAGGTTTTCATACCTCGAGTTGAATAATTGTACAGGCATTATATATTTTTTTTCTTCTACTCAACAATTATATCACCAGCACAATTCGCTTTTACCCTTTTTATTTCACCTATGATACTGTATATAGCCTCACAGTTCCCCTAATTAATTTTTCCCCACAAAATTACTTTTCTCTCACAGAATTCATTTCAGGACTACCCCTTTTTGAATTCTTCACATGTAGGGTACGCATCTGTGATAATTTGTATATAGCAATATGTAACCCCACTACAATCTATGCAATATATCGTCAAAAGATTTAATAAAAGTTAGGCTTCGCGAAAAAGGGAATAACAATTAACAAGATTGCATCATTCAGGAAGTAAAGGTCACTCCCCAGGACCCATAAAACTAAAATTCAAAGACTTTCTTCTTCCTGTAAGATTGCAATCATGGCGACAATGGATGTACTAAGCCAATCACAGTTAAGCATGACAAATCAACAACCAATTACCTTTAAGCATGACCAACTAGTAGCGATTCAGAAGCAAGCACGTGAAAAGATTTCCACCAATGAGAAGCCGAGATTGTTGATGAGATGATCTCGGACAAGAAGTTAAGAGAAGGTAGGTGACCGTGCTAGAAGCAAGGTGTGCTCAACTTAGGCTCCAACCAATGTAGTGTCCTCTCGATCATGTGAAAGGCAAAGTACTTCCTCCAATCTCATCACACTCTCCCTTTCGTAAAGTCAAATTTTCTATCCCATCCAGGTGCTCGTTATTCCCTGTGGAAACCCACCATTCAACCAAGACTGCGCCATCAATCACCAATCCCACATATATATATTTATATATATATCGTATATTTTAAACTGTATAATAATGACACTTTATATTTGCTACCACCCCCATATTTTGTATATATGGTATATTGATAAAGAGAGAAAAATCAAAGATAAGGAGGATAAGTTTCTTTTATGAACAAACAATCAAGCTTTCGGGCACAAAGTCGCCCTTCTACAGGAATAAATATACAAAATCAAGATCCGACTATATATATACAAATAATTAGCATAAGTAATAAATAAATATTAGAAATTAGAGAGATAACATTTAAGTTTTATGTCTGATGTACGAATCAGGTAAATCAAGTGAGACTCTCGTGTCTCGAGTGTAAGGCCTTAACAAATTATTTTTAAGAGATAAAATTTTATTTTATGTGTGATATACGAAATAAATAATAGGAGAAATGTGAATATGCTAATATTTGGTATAATCTGCTAATTAAAAATCAATAAGTTGTTGTATTAACAGCTTATGAAAATATTTCGTTATAAAGATCCGGAATATCAATGTGCCTATTGATGCTATTATATTTCAGAGATAGTAGCGCCTCTACAACCAATCTCTTATATTTATGTTGAATGTTAGAAAAATGTGATCGGGGTTCTATTGTTTTAAAAGTATGTCCTGTATTTGAAATATGTTGGGCTATGAGGGATCTAGGGTCGTTATTTCTGATATTTCGGATATGTTCATCAATTCTATCTTTTATATGTCTACCAGTTTCTCCTATGTATAAGCTAGAGCAATTATTACATTTTAATGAGTAGACTGCATTCTTTAAGTGTATGGGTTTTAAGGGGAAACTGTTATTGGTGATAGGGTTCCTAAGTATAGTGCCTAAATTAGGAGTATTGGAAAAGAAGGTGCGGATACCAAAGTTTTTTAGATAATTAGATATGTTAAGGCTCTGAGGGGAAAAGGGAATAGTACAAATAGATTTATAACTATGATTAACAGCTGTTTGTAAAGGGTTATGAAAGTGTCTCAAAATAAAGTTTTTTGGATAGCCCAATGTCAATAAATGTGATAATATGATATTTGTTTCCTGCTGTTTTGATATATCTGTGGTACAATGAGTGAATATGCGCTTAGTTAATGCTTTGACTGTGTTAATTTTATGGCTCATTGGGCAATACGAAGAAAATGTATGTATGATGGATAAAATGACGGTTTGTAATAAACGCTTGTGGTATATCTATTATCTATTTTTGTGATAAGTATATCTAAGAAAGCTAAAGTGTTATTGGTCTCTGTTTCAACTGTAAAACTTATATCATGGTATAAGTTGTTTAATGTGGATAAAATGTTATCAAGTGAACTGGTTTTGACTATTGCAAAAATATCATCAATATATCTGTGCCATGATAAAATCTCTAAGTGGTATTGTTCAACTATTTGCTTATCTATATGGCGCATAACTATTTCTGATAGAGGGGAAGATAGTGGGCTACCCATAGGTGTACCTTTTGTTTGTTTAAAGTATGCTTGATTAAAATTAAATATACTGTTATTTAAACTAATACTGATCAGGGATATTAATCTGGAAATGGTGTTAATGGGGTAATTATGGTCTGATAAGAATTGTGTTGTGCAATCTATAATAAGTGGATGGGGAAGACTGGGGTATAAATTCACCACATCAAAGGATACCATGATTCTGGATCTTTATAACGAAATATTTTCATAAGCTGTTAATACAACAACTTATTGATTTTTAATTAGAAGATTATACCAAATATTAGCATATTCACATTTCTCCTATTATTTATTTCGTATATCACACATAAAATAAAATTTTATCTCTTAAAAATAATTTGTTAAGGCCTTACACTCGAGACACGAGAGTCTCACTTGATTTACCTGATTCGTACATCAGACATAAACTTAAATGTTATCTCTCTAATTTCTAATATTTATTTATTACTTATGCTAATTATTTGTATATATATAGGCGGATCTTGAATTTGTATATTTTATTCCTGTAGAAGGGCGACTTTGTGCCCGAAAGCTTGATTGTTTGTTGATAAAAGAAACTTATCCTCCTTATCTTTGATTTTTCTCTCTTTATCAAGTTACTCCAGAGGATTTTAATTTATTTAATATATGGTATATCTTTATTAATATAACCTGTACACCCTTTTTGTATATAAACTAAAATTGGTGACGTCAAAATAAAGATCCAAAGAGAGAGCGGTCAGCTGGTGGCAGCAGGGACAGAGGGGTGGAAAAAGGCAACGCCCAGCCCATGTGGGGTCCCGAGGGACATTTTTATAGAGACCCCCCCAAAACAGGACAAGTTTTGGCAGGGGGTCGGCAGATGTTCCAGGGGGCGTTTCTCAGCAGTTCGCTTCAGCCTGTCTGTCTCACACAGTCTCTCCCCCCATGTCTCGGGGATAACATCCAAGTTGAGGCCACGGCCTCTACCTCTGTCCCGTGGGCTGTCCCGGATCCCTCTTTGTGCTAACATCTAGCCCTGCCTCTGCTTCTTGTTGTCCGCGTGTGGGAAGATATCAACACTCGCCTCACGTACACGACTGCCAGTTATCTATACATCGATATTGAAACAATATTACAGAAAGTCGACAGGATAGCTGAGGACATCAGCATGCAGAGGATGACAGTGGCACCGGTGGTCAACGGCGCATTCGTGTGGATGCTCCTTCTACTTGCCCTCCACCTTGACGATCCAGTGGACCATCTCAAAGACGCCATGCGAGGACTAGCTGTACCTCGCATCGAGCAGGTCATCATCGCCCCCATCGACATCTCCTGCGCCACGAGCACCTTCCTCCAGCGGCTCGAAGAATTCCTGGCATTGCCCCGCCAACCAGCATCGGACGATGTCCCATGGCAACCATCGCAAAAAGTGATCACCAGGCCTCATCGCAAGCAACTCCACAAGACACATCCAAGGCATCCATCTGGTAGAAGAATTTTCCTCTATAGAAATATCTTAATGTAACATTATCTCCGTTTTTTTCCCACCCTGAATTAACTACTCATTCGATACCATTTTTATAGCAATAACATTATTATTATAAATTCATCATCAAGTTCATTATTTTACCTGCCCTATTACTATTTCAAATATTATAACTTTATATGTGTATAAAACATTTTAACCTTAATCAATTTTATTATTCTTTATTATTATTTTGTGTGCCATTAGCAATGCCGTCAGCCAACAACAACTAATTATACCTTTTTTTCTTCAATTTTTTTCATCATCTCTAGGCTTATTACACACATATTATAACTTCAACCATCTTTCTCATCATTTCAAAACTTTTAATATATTGACAACGTCAATAATACTTTTTAATAGTTTAAGATATTTTTGAATTTATATATTTTATCTATTTCGTTTTTCTAATTTTATCGTTGACGTCTCCACAACTACCCCACCCATACCGTCTCATGCATTACCCCCAAGGGCTTCCTGTTCGCCAAACATTTTTTTTTCATTGATTAATCCAACTGAGAAATCCTTCCTCGCTATATCATTCCCAATAGTTAGTTCAGGATACCCAGCTAGATTATTTTTCTTATCACCCGTCTCATCATTACCAATCATAATTTTCTCTCTTTTTTTTTACCATTCAAGTCGGGTGAAATAATCATTGGCAACAGAATAACCCTTGCAGCTACCTTCCCTTTATTCATTCCCCAATCTCATATATTCCCCTCAAGAGATTCTTGCTCGCCAGAATATTTTTTTGTTAATCCAACTGGAAACATCCTTCCTAGCTATATCGTTCCCAATAGTGAGCTCAGGACACCCAGATAGATTTTTTCTTTCTTTTTTTTTTACCCGGTTCATCATTTTTTATCATTTTATCATTTTTTTTCTTCATACAAGCCGGGTACCATCATTATTGGCAGCAGTACATCTCTTGCGTTCACCTCTCTCTTTCCACATTCTTCAACCTACATACCTCTCCCTGCTAGTCTGAACTGATGATGCAAACGAAACATCAGGAACGTTCTGTTAATGAAAACAGTACCTCACTAACACAAACAAGTTCGTACTGCATTGCAGAACTCATTAAGCTATTTCTTTGCAGGGGACATACTCAGACATCCCATATACCCTCATTAACCCTCTGCGTCAACTTATAATCTTAGTTCAACTTAATAGCTTTATGCGTTTCTTTTAGTTATTTTTTCAGTCAATGGTTTCTCAATTTTTTTCTACAAGTAAATTACTTTTACGTCATTTCTAATTTTATCTTGCATATTTCCTAATTTTATCATTTATTCTTATGTATTTTTTCTTTCATCATTCTATATATTATTGAGACGTCATCATTATATTATTGTCCTTTTTATTACCCTATACTTATAATAATTTTAACTAATTCGTGCCAAATTATTTGTTTTGATTTTATAATAGGTTTGTTAGGTCATCATTCATGTTAATTCATTTTCCCCAAACAAACCTTCATCACCGGGGGCACATTCTATCGTATATTTCAAACTGTATAATAGTGACACTTTCTATTTGCTACCACCCCCATATTTTGTATGTATGCTATATCTTTATTAATATAACCTGTACACCCTTTTTGTATATAAACTAAAATTGGTGACGTCAAAATAAAGATCCAAAGAGAGAGCGGTCAGCTGGTGGCAGCAGGGACAGAGGGGTGGGAAAAAGGCAACGCCCAGCCCATGTGGCGTCCCGAGGGACATTCTTATAGAGACCCCCCAAAACAGGACAAGTTTTGGCAGGGGTCGGCAGATGTTCTAGGGGGTGTTTCTCAGCAGTTCGCTTCAGCCTTTCTGTCTACACAGTCTTTCCCCCCCATGTCTCGGGGATAACATCCAAGTTGGTGTCATGGCCTCTACCTCTGTTCCGTGGGTTGTCCCCGATCCCTCTTTGTGCTAACATCTAGCCCTGCCTATGCTTCTTGTTGCCGTGTGTGGGAAGATCATCAACACTCGCCTCACGTACACGACTGCCAGTTTATCCATACATCGATATTGCAACAATATTACATATATGTAGTAACCCCGACTAAACCGACGTGGAATGTACTGGGCAGTCGTGGTCGTGGGTGCGTGATGGGATTCCCGCACGGGGAGAGCAAGGGACAGAGGCAGGTCTAGATGGTAGCTCCAAGAGGTAGAGATAGACCACGGACGAAGGCAGTCGGACCACGGGCGCCGCGGATGCCCTAAGCCTACTCGCGGATAGAAGAAGGGTGAGAGATCCGACCGACCGAATAAAGGCGTCACTCTGAAAACAACTACTTTGTCTCATTTTCTGGGCCCTTTTATACTGGACCCCCGCATATGGCGATGTGTCCTGATTGGCTCCTGTAATCACGCCACCTTCTGGCGCCGTTGGTCGTTGTCGCCATCTGGTCTACCTTTGCCTCTTTGTTTATTTGTTACATCCATTTCCACAAGGTCGATACATATTTTTATATAGATATGGGGTTATAATAAATACCAGAAGAAGGTTGTGAACTATCTAACTCAAAATATACTATATATATATATTGTCGCACACCTTGAGATTTTTGCATAATATTGTCGCGAAATTGCTGGCTCGGCAACCCTGGAGCTCTGACGTCACTACCTGTGGATGTAACCCAAGCGAGGCCGCGTGGCCACGAGACTTATTCTTCTAAGCTCTCTTTGTTTGTTTACTATTTAATATATAGCTCTCTTTGTTTGTTTACTATTTAATATACAGATATATAGGTGAAGAAAGTAATAAAGTAAGAGTTTTCTTTTGCCTTAAATATTCTCTTGTCTTGTAAAAACCGGGCTTGACAAGTAAAACATTACAAAATGGCGCAGCCGACAGGATCAATAGTCTTATACTTTAGGGATGAAAAGGTGATTGGATTTGGTTTCCACTCTGGTGAGGAGATTATTGACATTCCAGAAGAATACCAGTCACCAGAGCATCATGAAAGGACTTTTAAGTATGGTAAGAAACCAATGGCATTTTATCTTAAAAAATAATTCAAACCGATTTGTAGGTGTTCCACCTAGCCTTATACAATGGAATGCCGATAGAGAATTTTATAAGCTTAAACTTATTGAGCAAGACATGCAAGATGAAGAAACAGACTTGGCAGATGAGGATAAAGAACTATCAGATTCGACCATTGAAAGCCTCATCAGGACGATGGCGGATCAGCAGCGCTTGATGGCGGACTTTCTTCTTAAAAATGAGAGTGAAATTAGAGTAGGTAGGCCAGTTAAAATGGATATGGCTACCTTTGATGAAAGAAATGCGGATCCTAAAATTTGGATCAAAGTATATGAAAATATTTGTGGAAACAATGGATGGGTTGGAGACGAGGCTAGAATCAATGGAATGCGATCCTATCTGACAGGATCGGCTCTATTATGGTTCGACAACAAATTTCAGGATGAAGAGGAATATTGTTGGAAAGATTGGAAGCAAGAATTCATTTGTTCTTTTAACGAAAATCCAATTGTGAGTTACGACCGTGCTTTCAATTGGAGATATCGAGGAGGATCCTTGGTGGAATATTTCTACCAGAAGCAAAGAAAGATGCAACTTGGTATGCCTGGCCTTAGCGAGGAATTATTGATTATTGGGATAATCCATGGACTTCCCAGTATATGCAGGAGCAACTGGCCATAGCAAATATTAAATGCAATCAAAATCTACTCAAACTCCTGGAGAACATCAGGCCTATATCGGAAAAGAATTATTCTGAATCCAGGCCATCTGCAAGAACTTTTGGCACAGTCAAGAAACCAGTTCATTTTACTGAATCCAGTGACACGGGGTTACACCAGGCGGCGAATGATAGAAATGTTTCATTCTTGCCAAAAAACTGACGAGTATGGGTTCGCCGGTCCCATGGTCAAAATCGACCCTTTTTTCAATTTGTGATTCTCCCTATTCCTTCATTGATGTGACAATAAACTCTCACTTGGTAAAGGCCTATCTGGACAGCGGTTCTTCTCTCAATCTGATACATAAAAATGTACTACAAAAAAAACAGGTGGAAAACATACCTACCAAGATTTTAATAAACACAATCAACCATAGTATATTCACTGCTACCGAAGCCATTAATCTGGTTTTGGAGGCTGGGGAACAATCAATCGAAATCCAGGCCATTGTCCTCCAATATATGCCCTTTGATCTGTTGATTGGTAAGCCTACGTTAAAATCCCTGAAATTGAAGTGGGACTTCTTTACAGATCAAATCAGTTTTTTTTTCTGAAACTGGCCCGGACCTCGTTACCAGGAGGGATGTCGAAGCCAAATACCCCAGCCTTTGCAAAAGGACTTTTCCAATGATTTCAAAATTTGAAGTTGACTTTGGACTGCAAGAAAATTTTCGAATTATCAGTACAAAGCCATATCAATTAGAAAATACAAAAAGAAACTGGTTAAATATGAAAATTAGATCGATGCTAAGCGAAGGAATAATTAAACCATCAAACTCGGCATTTGCATCTCCTTGCATAGTAATTCCAAAAAAGAATGGAGACTATCGATTATGTATCGACTATCGAAAAATTAACGATGAAACACTCTTGGATCCTTTTCCCTTTCCTCGAATAGATGACATTATTAATGTGTTCGGAGGATGTCGTTTTTTCTCAAAGCTCGATTTGAAGGACGGATTCTGGCAACTTGGTATATCAGAAAATACTCGAAAATACACTGCCTTCGTAACTCCATCTGGTCATTACGAGTTTTTAAAGCTTCCGTTTGGATGGAAAAATTATCCAGCTAAGTTCCAGAGAATAATGACTACAATTCTAGAAGACCTACTAAATGAAAAGGTAGTAGCATATATCGATGACATCTGTTGTGGTGGCTACACTCAGGAGGATTGCTCCATTTTGACGCATAAAATTATTGAACGGCTGAACACTGCAGGCCTAGTTCTAAATCTTGATAAATGTCAATTTTGCGTCCCTCGCCTAGACTTATTAGGGAGAGTTATTGATGGAGACACAAAGAAAATAAGGTCTGAGGTTACCGAAAAGGTTCGAAATATGAAACGTCCATACAATTTGAGGTCCTTACAGTGTTTCACCGGATTGACTAACCACTTCCGCGCCTTTTTAAAAGATTATGCTCATATAGTAAGACCATTAGACAAATTAAAAGGAAAATATGTAACCTTCGAGTGGGATTCTGAATGCGAGACGGCTTATCAAAAACTTATCGCACTTATTACTGTGGAACCAAATCTTAGGGTTCCTGATGGGAGATTGCCATTCGAGCTATCAACGGATGTCAGCTACTATGGAACTGGAGCCATTTATATCAAAGGGACCTCCAGGAAAAAAAGATGTAAACAACTCCGGGTGATTGGCTATTACTCCTACACCTTTACAAAATCCGAACAAAATTATTCTGTTACCGATAAAGAGTGCCTGGCGGTATTAAAATCTGTTAAACATTTTCGTTCCTACTTGGAGAGTCGCCCTTTTGTGGTGCATACCGATCACCGAGCCTTAACTCAACTTTTAAGTTGTGGAGAACTTAGAGACCGTTTGGCCAGGTGGCAGTTATTCCTGCGCTCCTTTAATATCATAATAAATCATCGGTCGGGAAAGGAACTGAGGGACGCCGACGCGTTGTCACGATTGTGTGTGAGCGTCCCAGACAAGTCTGATGAACAGACGTTCTGGTTGAAGCATAAAGCTTTAGAGCTAAAATACGACGAACAAAGAAAATATTATTTGGTGACTCCTGAACAGGTTCCTAGCATTCTCAGCTTATATCATGATGATCCTAAATCTGGTGGCCACTCGGGATTCTGGAGAACCTATTATACAATTAAGAATCGATTTTGGTGGCAAAATATGAAGGGGGACATTCGACGTTATGTTCAATCGTGTTCTACCTGTCAGAAGGTGAAGGCCAAATATAGATCTACCTCTGATCAGATGATTTTGCCTATTCAATCTCATGTTCCATTTCATACGGTTCATGTTGACTTCGCAGAACTCAAAAAGAAATCGGAATCCAATGCCTCTACCCAGTCATTTTTAGTAGTGATTGATGAAGCTACTCGGATTGTATAAACTAAATGTATGAAACAGTCGGGTAAAGCTCTAAAATAATACTTTACGGACCATCCCGTTCTTAAAAATGTAAAGAAAATTATTTCCGATAGAGGTACCTCCTTTACTCGAGGGGAATTTTACAACTGGACGCAGGAGAGGGGAATCAGGTTTCTTCATACCAGTCCTTTTCACCCTGCGGGAAATGGTCTAGCCGAGAGAGTGATTCAGAAAATTAAGACCTTCATGGAGTGCTATCCACAGTTTCCTAAAGGATGGAAATGTTGCTTGGAGGCAGCCGTCAATTATCACAATAGACATCATAATACCTATCTGGGATGCTCTCCGTGGTATAAATGGAAGGGAACAGTACCAATAGTGCCTGCTGACGAGGAATTGGGCTTACAACTCCTTAGAATTGAAACGGAGAATAATGACAAACAGCGCCATAAATACCGTCTGCGCACTAAATATTATTATAATAGAAATCGAAGAAGACCTACTGATATCAAACCTGGAGATTCGATTCTGGTGAAACACCAATACACAGGTAAACAACGACTGCAGACTGGACCCCATGTTGTTACTGATGTAAAGATGGTGGACGGCTATGTTAAATATGTCCTTTATGAATCGGAACGAGGAACCCAGAGTGCCCACATCACCAACATCATTAAATTTCATCATAGACCACCAGGAGTCCCATCACAGGAGTGATTAGAGGTCATGGAGTGTGCTACACACTCTTTGATTACAATTAATTAATATTGTAGCTTAGAAATCAAGTCTTGGAATATTTAAAAGTGTTTATTGAAGACGTCAGCACGACTTGTCGACAATTATCAACAAAACAATGTACCGCTAGGGAATCTTGAACAAGCAAGCAAGGAAATATTTTTAAGATGGTTTTACAAATATAGATTAATATATATTTGTTTAATCTGTTTAATATTTTCATTGAAAAATATTAAATTAAATAAAATAATAAAATATTTCTTCGACAAAGAGTCTCCTCCTATAAAGAGCAACGACCCGATGCTCAGAAGGAGATTTACATCCTCAGTCTCAAGGCTCGAGAATGGATGATAGGGCCTGAGATCTTTTCGCGGGTCTGTGGTTGTTGTGTTCGTTCAGTGGGGATGTCTTCTTCCTGGAAGTTTGGCGAGTCATCTTCTGGATCCTCTTCTAGGTGGTCTTCCTGGTCCTCTGGGTTTAAATAAGGTTTCTTCATACAATTGTGAACTAAATCTTTTGTTTAACGACGACCTTGCTGGTTTCCGAATGTATCAACTCCATAGATCACATCAGATATTTTTCGGGTTACTTTTTATGGACCGAAGTAACGTCTCATTAGTTTTCCGAATATCCCACTTCACGCACAGGAATAAAGATCCATACGAGATCTCTAGTCTGGTAAATGATATTTCTGTGATGGGTCTCATAGCGATGTTTATTGCTTTCTTGAGATCTCATGGAGTGGATTAGTTTCTGCCCCTAGAGTTTGGATGAAATCGTCATCTTCTGGGAATAACTTGAGGAATAACACATCCAGTGGAGTCTCGGCATTCACGCCCGTGTACAAGGAAAAATGAGGTGAACCCAGTACTCTCTTGTTTTGCTGTGTTATAGGCAAATGTAACGAATGGAAGAATCCTGTCCCAATCTTTCTGGTTGACATCCACATTCATGGACAGCATGTCTGCTATTGTCTTATTAAACCTCTCCGTGAGTTCATTTGTCTAGGAAGTGATAGGCGGTCGTCTTCCAATGGGTTATTCTGCACTGGTTGTTCAGATCACTCATCATTAAAGATGTGAAGTTCCTTCCTCTATACGTGATAAATTCCCTCGGCGCGCCGTGCTTTAAGATGACATATTCAATTAAGAATTTGGCAACTTTCATGGATTCACTTGTGGGTAGGGCTTTAGTTATCGCATATTTCGCAAGGTAGCCCGTACATACAATAATCCAACGGTTGCCACCTTCTGATGTTGGAAATCTCCCCAATCCTACCTTTTCAAAGGCAACTTCAGGGACAGGTATTGGCTGTAAGAGTCCTGAGGGGAGTTGGGGCTGATGTTTACGTCTCTGACAATCTGAAGAATCATAAAAACCTAAATAATTGCAATCAGTAATTTAAGGAAGAAAACATTTTTTGCAACAAGTTTCTTTTATTCACCAATTTGGCAAGCTTTCAGGCGTTAGCCTATCATCAGGCCGATTTCGCAAATATATATTAAAAATAATACAAAATCTAAACTATATATAGGCGTAGAACTGATCTTACCGGAAATAAACAAATTGTAATAAAATATATCGTATACACCGATACATGCAAATGTGCCGAAAACTTTAAAATAAAATAAAAAATAAAAAAAATTAAAACAAATTTAAAACTATGAAATTTGAGATACGCTAAGATTACATAAAAAGGACTAAATTAAGATTTGGAAATTACAATAAGACAAAAAACCGACTATAAATTTAAACAACTAATCTAGCTATGGGATATATGAAGGTACTGCTGTGGTATATCGATCCTTCTGTTAATGCTCTTTTTATCGTTCGAAACCAAGGATTCCAGTATAAGTCTACTAGACGAATGGCCCGGGCAACGCCCGGGTTTTACAAGAGTGGGTATATATTTTAAAAACGTTTTAATTCAAATACTATTCGTTACAATTATAAATTGGCGCCATGGATGTCACTCTTGTGAAACGTCCCGTTCCAAACTGTGTGTTTTTAAAATGTTTTAATTAAAATACTATTCGTTACAATTATAAATTGGCGCCGTGGATGTCTCTCTTGTGAAACGTCCCGCCCCAAACTGTGTGTGTCTTGAAAATATAAAAATAAAAATGTGAATTTTCATAAAGATTTCATCATGTCGATTTTTTTTTTTTGCATTTCACCTACTAAATCGATAGAGATAATTACATTTGCAACATGAACTTAGGTATATTGACTAAATAGAAAACTGCATAGTAATAAAGATCATTTTTTAAAGGCACCATATCGTTTTTTTTTCAATAAAATCGAAACAAAAATTAACGATAAATAACGATAATTGCCTTAAAAAGAAATTGCCTTAAAAAAAGAAACATTCGCGGTGATTTTGTCTTGCATTCGTTTATACAATTATTATATACGAATGACCCGGGCAACGCCCGGGTTTTACCCGATTAAATGCTTTTATTCAAATACAATTCGTTACAATTATAAATTGGCGCCGTGGATGTCATTCTTGTATAATATATAAATGAGTTTTAAAAATTGTAAAAAAAAAAAAAATGCATCGGCCGGGAATCGAACCCGGGCCGCCCGCTTGGCAGGCGAGCATTCTACCACTGAACCACCGATGGTTATGAAAAATCCCATCCGTGAGCTTCAGACAAACAGACAGAATAGGGCAAATATATAAGATCTTACATTCACTCTTCATTGTTGGCTTTTTATCTTACATTCATTCTTCATTGTTGGCTTTTTATATTACATTCACTCTTCATTGTTGGCTTTTTATCTTACATTCACTCTGTTGGCTTTTTATATTACATTTACTCTCCATTGTTGGCTTTTTATCTTACATTCACTCTTCATTGTTGGCTTTTTATCTTACATTCATTCTTCATTGTTTGCTTTTTATATTATATTTACTCTTCATTGTTGGCTTTTTATCTTACATTCATTCTTAATTGTTGGCTTTTTATATTACATTCACTCTTCATTGTGGCTTTTTATCTTACATTCATTCTTCATTGTTGGCTTTTTATATTACATTTACTCTCATTGTTGGCTTCTTATCTTACATTCACTCTTCATTGTTGGCTTTTTATATTATATTTACTCTTCATTGTTGGCTTTTTATCTTACATTTATTCGTCATTGTTGGCTTTTTATATTACATTTACTCTTCATTGTTGGCTTTTTATCTTACATTCATTCTTCATTGTTGGCTTTTTATATCATATTATCCGAGTGAAAGTTTTCCTAACGAATATTATATATTATGAAGTATAATAAACAATGTTAAAGATTAGTTTTAATTATTAATCAAGATTGTGTGTGAATATGTGAGAAAGATGTAATATCGTTGTTGTTTTCTTGGCCGACTGTTTTACATATGGTGTTATCTTAAAATTGCTTGTTTTGAATATTTTTTTAGATTGAGTTGAATGAATTGCTGATTTTTTTTTGTATTTATATATAATAAAATTCACTCTGTTGATTTTTTTTTATTTAATTGATAACAGCGAAGTTACGCATGTTAATGTTAGGGAAAAATATTTTGATGTTAAGCAAAACCTGCTCCATCTCGTTTTACATAAATGTTGAAAATTTGGTCGAAATTGTTGCATTGTAACGAAAGTTTTTAGTGATGTCCACTTATGAAATTTGCATTTTATTAATATATAGATTTTTAAAATAAAGTTTTTAATTTTAAAATGTTTTTCTTTTTTTTTTTAATATAATTTTCATTATGATAATGATCATAATGATGATGCGCGCGCATCCGTGACAGAACCGGCCGGCCCGCCCATGACGGTCGTGACTATATATGTTGATTATGTTTGGAGAATATATTTCGGAAGTAACACTTGACTTCCTGTAGGTTGAAATGGTGGCCAGTAGAATCCTCATGTTGATAAATAAAAGATCTGCTATCTCGGTTTTTTACGTTCCTAATATGCTCTTTAACTCTGGTACCAACAGTTCGGCCGGTTTCCCCCACGTAAGAAGCGGTACATGGTTGGCAAGATAATGAATAAACCGCATTTTGCTGGTCACTCGGTTCTGTCTTAACCTGAGATTTCGTGATTGGATGTCTGACTAATTGGCCGATGGATCGAGAGCCTACAAAAACAGGCCTAATCCCAAATTTCCTCAAAACATCTGCTAGCCTTTGATTAGTAGGGGAATACTGCAAATAGCAATTAGATCGATATACCTGCCGGTTTCGGGGAAGGAACCCTTTATAAGTGTGTTTCATCACAAATGAGGCTGGGAATCCATATCTCTGGCGGTTTCGGATGATGTTGCTCTTTTCAATCTTTCTGAAGCCTGGAAGGGAGCAATGCGTGATAATTCTTTTTGTCAATGTTTTGACTATGGAAATCTTGTGACTTATCGGGCCAAATGAGTTGAAATTGAGGTATGACGGCTCTATTCCTTTCTTATAATAAACGGTCGAATGGAATTTGTGTTCGGTTCTGAGGATGAGTATGTCCAAATAAGGCAAGGCGGCCTCTGTCTCTGTCTCCATAGTGAACTTTATCTGGGGGTTGTAACTGTTCAGAGTGTTTGAAATCAGGTTTCCTTTGTCCTCTTCAAACTCGCAAAATATGTCATCAATATAGCGGTGCCATCTTTTTATGCCAAGGTGTTTGAAGGTATTGATCCACTTGTCTATTTTCAACATGACAATTTCAGCCGCTATCAATGAAAGTGGGCTCCCCATAGGGGAACCACAAATCTGTTGGGGGGGGGGTAGATTAAATCTTCAAACTTGAAATTATTCAATGAAAGGCAGAGCTGGAATAAAGTGACGACCCTACTGTTTTCAATGGAATCAGTAGAATTTTGGGCCAGTATTTCTTTCAGGTTTTCCACGATTAGATTGTGCGGTAAGCTAAGGAACAAGGATACAACATCAAAGGAGCCCATGATACATCCCGGATTTGGTTTGGAATTCCGTAATTTAATGATGAAATCAGGTATGTTACTGATGGAAAAGGAATTGTAAGGGCGTATCACTGGAGACAGGAATGAAGTTAAGAACCTTGATTAAAGTTTTCGGCACATTTGCATGTATCGGTGTATACGATATATTTTATTACAATTTGTTTATTTCCGGTAAGATCAGTTCTACGCCTATATATAGTTTAGATTTTGTATTATTTTTAATATATATTTGCGAAATCGGCCTGATGATAGGCTAGCGCCTGAAAGCTTGCCAAATTGCAGAATAAAAGAAACTTGTTGCAAAAGATTTTTTCTTCCTTAAATCTGAAGAATGTGCACATACCTTCTAACCGTTCTATACATTCCGGGCCAGTAATACTCTTTATTATTCGGTCATAGGTTTTAGTGAATCCCAGGTGACCAGCCGTGGGTAAATCATGGAAATTTTTCAGTAATTCCTGCCTTAAATGGCGAGGAACCAACAAAAGCCATGGTTTCCCCATTGGATAATATTTTTTTCTGTAGAGCGTGTTATCGATTTTTACAAAGGAATTATTAGGAGTACTTTGTAATTGGTCAGAGATTTTTCTGAGGGCGTGATCATTCATCTGCTCTTCGCTGAAGTTCTGCAAAGTCACTATGCTTGGAATATCTTCCTCGATATATTCAATCTAATCTAATGAACTTCTTGATAAGCAGTCTGCGTCCTGATGTTTCCTTCCGCTCTTATACACGACAGTGACGTCAATCTTTTGCAGCCGAAATGCCCATCTTGCTAACCTCCCACATGGGTCTTTGAAGTTGGTCAGCCAGCACAAAGGGTGGTTGTCTGTAACAATAGTGAACGGCTGTCCAAAGACATATGGTCGGAATTTATTGATAGCCCAAATGATGACAGGGCATTCCCTTTCTGTAATTGAATACCTTTTTTGCCTTATTTATGGTTCTGGATGCATTAGCCATGGGTATTTCCCTTCCCTTTTGTATCTGTACCAACACTGCTCCTTTTCCGAGTTTGCTTGCGTCAGTGTGTATTTCGGTGTATTTCATCTTGTTCACTTCATCCCAAATAATTTGGCGTTCTTTTGGTACAACTCGGTAAGGTCTTTGTTTGGTCGGTAGGTGGTCTCCAGTGTTAATTCGGTGTTTAACATTGTCGTCTTTGAATTGTTTTCTTTTACTAAATTCGAAAATATCCGAATAGTTTTTCAACAAATTTCTTAATTTTTTTTTGTGATTCATCAAGTCCAGTTTCAGTGTGCAGCGTCGTTTTGGTCTTACAATTTCACCGTTGGCTACTCGTAATGTGAAATCAGTTTCAGCAAACAATATATTTCTTAGTTTGAGTCTAAACCTCTCATAAATGACAGAATATGAGACTCCTGAGTCGACAAAGGCACGCGTCATTTTTCCTTTTATTTTAATGTCTATGTAATTTTCTTTTAATATTAATGTAGTCGACAAAGGGAGGATTTCTAAATTTTGCGGCCTTACCTTCTATCTTCTAGTTTTCCTGATGGGAACGGCGAGGCGACTGGCTGGATCTACTATCAGGAAACGAATATTGTCCTTTTGAGCCAGTGTAAGGAGAGGGGCTTCGGTAGCGGCGTATATTTTCTCTTGGCAGGTCGTCGTTGGGCTCTTGGCTGCTCCGAGAATTATAGAATGTTATACAACAACAAAAAGCCTTTATTTAGGGCCTCTCGCCCTATACAGGATTCGCCAGTTCACAATGGATGGAGATAACACTGTGTGGCCTTTTTCCGGGATATAGTCTTGTGGAATCCAAATATCGTCATCGCTATATACCTATTTTTTGATATTTCATTAATTAGTGCCGGAAATGAAGGACAAAGTTGCCCCGTTTTATCATTTAGTTTTTGTCTTTCCTCAGACAGAGCAGCACAGTCAAATAAGTAGTGCAACATTTCCGTTGTTATTCCTGATCCACAGAAAGTGCATTTCTGGTCTTCACGCCTCAATAAAAACAGATGGTGTTCTTTGAAAAAAAATGAAAGGGTTCTAAATTGTGCGATTAATTCACTTAAGAAATATTCTTCGGTGGTAAACGTTGTATATATATATCTCTATAGTGGGAATATAACTTTGATTGGGTTACTCTTGTTAAGTCATTTTGTATTGTTTGCTCTATCGCAGTTCTTAATATTTCTGGGATAGCATTCCTTAGTGAATCAGGATCATTACAATAAGTAAGCCACGAGGATCCGTTATTATTGAGTAAATTGTTTAATTGTTTTATAAACCCGATGGGCGCACCTAGAGCACAGGATATTTGCCTCATTCTATTTAAACATATTCGAGGCAATCTATTTTTATCCATACTCAGCACCCTCAGTCAATATTTCAAGGTCAATTTCATAGCTGTTATTATTAATGAGACGCGGCCTGTTTCTGGTCTTATTATGTATCCTGGTGTATATCTAGGCAATTTCAAGAACCTACGAATAAATGTATCTTGTATATGGGCTAATAAATATTTATACTCTGTTGCCCAAATTATAGAATGTTATAGGCTTTTGCCTATCTCTCTGTTTGTAATTTCAATTTTGTCTTTCTTCATATTCTCTCTTTCCGTCAAGGTAGTAGCGCACGACGTGGCCAGGGCGTCCGCAGTGAAAACAGATTGGCTTTCCTTCAGTGGTTCTCCATTCGTTGGTATCGCGTCTTCCGTTTACTTGTTTCGGGTGCTGCGGTGTAGGTTGGAAATTTATGTGTTGGAGCTCGTACCTAGGGCTTGGTAATGGTCTTGACGCTCAATTTTATGGGGAACTTCTAGAAATTGGCGCAATGGTTTTTTCAATTTCCAGCTGCACCATATGTTCAATTACAGCAATTTCTGGTTCTCCTCGAGGAGAGGCTAATGCTCGCAGTACCTCCTCGCGGACAATTTGCTTAATCATTGATGACAGATATGCACTGCCATCCTGATCACTAAGGGAGGCTGCATCAAGTAAGCGCTCGTATCTGGTTGGTGTCACTCGCATACGATGTAGAGCTTCAACACGACGGCACTCAGTGAAAAATTGTTCCGTGTTGTTAATATTCCATTGAGGATAAGCGCCTGATATAACTCCTCTGCAATACCTTTCATGAAGCGAGCGATTTTGTTCTCTTCACTCATTTGTGGATCAACCTCTTTGCATAGGCTAAGCACATCTTGAATGTAGAACTCGGTGCTTTTACCTTTTAAATGTGCCCGTGTCTTGAGCTCTTTCTCGGTTTGTAGCCGTATATTTTATTTTTCTCAAAATACAATTTTCAGCTGGGCCGTGAACTCCTCCCAGTTGTTGATTCTCTCCTCGTTGTTCCCAAACCACCGGAGATCTGTTCCAGTGAGGTAGAAGTAAGCATGTACAGCTAGGGAATCTTGAATAAGCAAGTAATGAAATATTTTAAGATGATTTTAAAAATACAGAATAATATATATATTTTTCTAATCTCTTGAATATTTTCATTGAATAATATTAAATTAAATTAAATATTAAAATAATTATTCGCCACAATATATAAACAGCACAAAAATAATTTTAATTATTCATCATTATTACTCTATATATTGTATGTTTGATTTTTGTCCACTTAAACGTTATTCACCCACAATCATATTTCTGTATTTTATTCATTTCATAATTTTGTCTCTACCTTTAAAATGTGATTATGTTTAAAAATAACTATCAGGCTCTTACAACAATCATTTTCTCTAATTACTTCTTTAACCACTTCACTACTTCACTATTTTTTCAGCCATTGTTTTACTATTTCAGCCAATGCTTCACCTAAACGTAGAAAAACGACAGAAATGCTTGACAATTTTTTTTCGATTTTGTAATTTTAACAAACTCTTTGAACATAGTTTTCCTGATTTAAAAAACCTAATTTCTGGCTTAAACACGCTTCAAGGGTTAATTTCAATCATCCTCAAGGCACAATCACCAACGCATGCACAAAGCGTTCACTTTTTTCAACTTTGAACCTTTTTTTAATCTCTAGCGGACCACAATCAACCTTCGATTTCAAGTCAAGTCAGATCACCTACTGTCGCTACAACAATTCTACTTATCGCATGGCTGTATATCAACCATATTAATAAAACAACTTCATCTTCGACAACATTTGAACCAACAACTCTACAATTGTGATAACGCACTGTGACCCTTATATAGGATCGCAAGTGAAAAATTGCCTAGGAAGATGCGCAAGTCTATATCCTCGCTTTGCACTTTGATCTGATTATTTGGATGCATGTGAACTCCTTAAAATTTCATTTTCTGTAAACCACTAACCCTTTCTAACGCCCGTCAATAATCTCTTAGAATGTCTATTTTTTCATCATTTTATTTTAATCATCATTGTTTTTTTTTTGTTAATTAAATTTATATAAACCACTAGCGGATGTGTACCCGGCTTCGCCCGGGTTTTATCCGAGTGAAAGTTTGCCTAACCAATATTATTGATAATAATATTCCAGAACACACAGAATATTATGATAATAATGATAATAATATTCGTTACATTATATATTTATATCATATATAAAATATATTTTTCGAGCAAACATATCCACTCTCTCAACTGAATAGATATTTGAAAAGATACATATATATAAATATCTAGAGATATACTACATGATCTTATCCAAAACGCCGATTTTTTATATAGAAGTGACCTGGCTTCTTGTGTCTTCTGCTCGATTGAATGTTTCGCTGGTGGAATTTTGTTCCTGCCTACTAAAAATTATTATCTGGCTTCGCCCGTGGTCTGCTTTAGTGAATATTCCCCTAAAGAATTTTGTTTATGCAATCAAGCATGATATTGCAATATTATCATCATCATTTCTGACAAAAAATATTGTTGTTCAGTATTTGGTTAATTATAATTTTTCTTGGTTAAAGCGCGACAAAAACCTCTTCCAGATTTTCTCACTGTCCTGTTCAAATTTCAGCGAGATTAGTTACATATTGAGGGCGTGCATAGCCGACAAACATATTTATATATGTTCCCGACTTCGCCCGGTTTTTACCCAGGTAAAGATTTGCCTAAATAACATTTGTTAAAACTATTCTATCAAACATCCAATCCCTACTGAATCTATACTGTCTATACTCTCAATAATTTTAAATTTTTCTCGCTCCCTTCAAAAATACTCGTTAAGTTGAATAAAATCAATATTAATTGGTCCCTCTCGGTAATTTGTAAATAACTGTATTTAGAGAATGTACCCGCTTCGCCCGGTTTTTATCCGAGTAAAAGTTTGCCTAACGAATATTTGTTAAAACGATTCTTGAAAACATTCAATCCACCTATATATTGATTTATAAACGTATATAAATATAAATATTGTTATATGCGTTTAAATATATTTTTGAACATAATTTTTTGAAAACATGTATATTTTAAATAAGACATTGTCACTTTTGTGATTTTGATAATTAATTTTTTTTTTCTCTCTCAATGAATTATGTATATTGATTTAAAAATTCATTTTTGTTATCATCATCGCATACAATGAAATTTTTTATATAAACAAACGATAATAAACAACAACAACAATTGATTTGCATCATCATTATTTTAAAACAACAGCAAATTAAATTAACAATGAAAAATATATTTTAACATTACATTTTAACATTTAACACAAAAACGTTACAATATTTTCTTCAAATATATATTAATATTAAAATTCCAAGTTTTCTTTTACGTCATTGGAATATTATATTACTAAATTCTCTAATTAAATTTATTATACTTGGAACAAATTTTAAGCATTGTTACAATTTATAAACATAATTTCACCAGATACCGCGAGAGGCGCTGCTTGCGAGTGAAAGTAGAAATTTGCAAATAAAATTGCAAAGAATATTTATTTCAAATCGAATTCAAACCAGAAATCTTCCCAGTAGTATAGTAAATAACTTCCTGAAGTTTCACGGCGATTGGATAATCTTACCTTTTAAAAACATTCATCGTGTAAACAAACCACGTGTTAATTATTAACCAATCAAATTAATTTATCGTCGCGACCAGTGCTGCGCCCAAGCGGTAAAAGGCTGGAACTAACGCTTTTTAGTTATATATATATTTTAAAAAGCACATTAGCTTTTTTAGTTTTTTGAATAGCCTATATGTTAAACGAAATCTTCAGCTACCTACATGCGAAATTCCATAATGATTGTTTCTGTAGATTTTGCGCAACGCGATAACAAACATCGATTTTGGATTTCATTTTTATAGATATAAGGATAATATATTTTTCTGATCAAACATAAGTTTTATTTGAAATATTTCCAGATATATTCAAACAAGTCATATTTTATAGCCCTTTTAACCCCCACAGTTCATATTATTTAAATAAATTTTAATTACTTACCTGTATTAGAGAGGCTTTACTTGTTCAAACTTGGATGAACTCTTTCACTCCCGGGGCCAATCTATGGTTATTTAAACCAACAACTTCATTTTGGTGCATAATATAACAATGTAGAAAAATATAACAATATTGTCAGGTAGTATTATAAACACCTCTTTGAATAATTATACGCATGATTGACATGTGTCATTACACAACAATATGTAATGTACTTTGTAAAAATCTAAGGATAAATAAATAAAACTCTGTATTAGAGAGATTAAAAGTTGACCTAAAGCAGAAATTGAAGTAAAAGAAATCCAATAACGTTCAAACAACTAGGCGCAAAAGATTTAGAAGATGCCATGGCGTCGCCAGGAGTGTACAATGACAGATTCCTATACACGCCCTTATAGAATCCGCGGAAAAACAGTACTTCCTCTCAGCAAAGATATATAAGCCTCCAAAAGGGCCAAAAATACACAATCACTTCACCATCAGCGAGAGCCCTCGTCGGTTGTGTCCAACGTACACCTCATCGATCATGTAGAGCAGTAAGAAACTTGTTCTTAACCATCTCCATCTTTCTCTCCTACCTCGACTTTTATCTGTTCACGGAATTTCCTAGTACAACTGTGTCCCTTCGTTTTTTTTTTTTTTTGTGTGGACATTCCAAAGTCTTCCATTCTGCCTCGACCACGAGCGCCTGTACTCTGTAAGAACTGTTAAATGTCTACAAAGATGCAGAGAGTTACTAGAAAACTCTCCACACTCTGACTGCCTCTCTAGGTTACTACAGATTTGACCCTTTCGGTTACCACGATATAGCGAGAGACCCTCAGGATCTCACACCGCATATATTGTTATAAATACAAAGATGAATGAGATTTCTGTTGTATTTTCGAATTGTTGAGAATATGCTATGGTAATGCAGTCGTGCTTAAAATATTGAAATAATAATTAAAAAATGGTTTTGATCAGTAATTGCTTTAATGGTGATAAAGGAATATATAAAAAAAGACATAATTTGATAAAAGTAATGCCTGGCTTAAGGCGAGTAGAATAAGGAAAACAAAAGATTATTTGCATAATGTACAAAGGTTTTGAGCCGGATTTCGGGGAAGAATAACAACGAGTCTATAAATGCAAAGCGTAACCTCTGGCGGTCGATTTAACAATATTTGAATCTATGATATATATTTTAAAAATAAAATAATATTTTTATATATATGGAAATTTAGCCGTGAGGATATTGATCTAAAGAGATAGGGCGCATCTCCCGTCAAAATAGACGTCAAAACCAGGCGCCATCTATTGACCGTCACCGCAAACTAGCGGCCTCGGGTCGGTGATAGTTAGCCCGAAACCATGGTCTCTAGGTAGACGCTTTTCAGTTTGCAAAAGCTGGTGTTGTGGCTTTGTCACCGACCCGAGGCCGCTAGTTTGCTGTTACGGTCAATAGATGGCGTCTGGTTGTGACGTCTATTTTGACGGGAGAGGCGACCCTTGTCTCTTTATAATATTTAAGTATATTTACAGAAAATTTCGATGTCGAATTGAGAGTATAATGTCAGTATAGCAAGCTATTACTGAACGATAGAATAGAATTAAATATAATTTATATGAAAGAACGTTGTGAATTAGTGATAATTATAAAAACAAATTATAAAATATCGCTATTTGGGTATCAAAAAGGTTTTTTGATGTAACAACATAAGCTTTAAACAAGTTCACGTGTAACTGCCGAGGTAACAGCGTGAACTTGTTATAACCCTATGTTGTTACATAAGAAAAAACCTTTTTGATACCCAAATAGTAATATTTTATAATTTGTCTTAATTATCATTAATTTACAACTATCTTTCATATAAATTATAATTTATTCTATTTATTATATATATATATTAGATAATAAAAGGCATATATTGGATTTAATAAAATATTTATTTTGCCAATATTTCGGCTGGCTGAACGCCAACCTTTATCGAGGCATTACATTTTTGTATACACAAACTCAGCGCCGCATAGTGTTATAATATCACAGTTGAAATCAATTAAAATACAGAGTAGGTGGGAGAAATTTGTGCATGAAAAATATGCATTGTGCATCAAATATGTAAAATATATTAAAATATAAAAGGAAAAAAAGTTCTATCTTATAATTAAAAAATTGTAATAAGTACATAAATATATAAATAAAATAAAAGGACTAAAAAGCGCGAATGTTTCTTTTATACATAAAACGAACTTCTACTGTCCTTACTGCGATGAAAAATATATTGATGAGCCAAGCCCTCCAAATATATTTTTTGATCGCAGTAAAGACAGTAGAAGTTCGTTTTATGTATAAAAGAAACATTCGCGCTTTTAAGTCCTTTTATTTTATATGTATAGATGGCGCGTTATTGCTTTGTGTTAATTTATTCCTAACTGGTCTTGTCTTTATAGTTTGCTGAAGAGCATTGCTTGAAGCAAATATTTGATTGTAATTCTACTGTCCTATAAGCTTATGTCCATAGTTTACTTGAAAACCATTTCTAAGATTCCATCCTTCAGTGTAGCATATAGAAGCAGAATGATCTAATACAGTATTAGAACACTGAGAAGCGGTCTGGTGGATTAAATTGGCGAGCCCGCTGGGAGGGTTCACCACTGATGAGCCAAGCCCTCCCAATATATTTTTTCATCGCAGTAAGGACAGTAGAAGTTCGTTTTATGTATAAAAGAAACATTCGCGCTTTTAAGTCCTTTTATTTTATATGTATAGATGGCGCTTTATTGCTTTGTGTTAATAAATATATAAGCCAAACACACCTTTAAGTCCGATTGTTTCCTATGCTGGTTCTCCTCTTTACCCCCTCACTAAATTTATTTCATCCATCATCTCTCCCCTCCAGAAATTACTTCCCCACACTGTCCCTAATTCTACAGTAGCTGCAAAAACGATCAGAAACCTTTCAATTTCTAATAATAGCCATATGGTATTTTCGACGTTGAATCACTCTACACTTCAATCCCCCACAATGAAGCTATTCTAGCACTCCAAAAATTTACAGAAACCCATCAAAATCTAGATTTCCCTTTCTCCACAGATGCTTTGATTGATTTAATTAAACTTTGTTTGGAACACAATTATTTTAGCCACCAAAATAAATTCTACAGACAAATCAAAGGCTTACCGATGGGAAACCCTATCTCATCGGCTTTGGCAAACATTTTCATGGACCAAATTGATCAAGTTGTCACAGAATCAAAGCAACTCAAAATTATTTTTTGGAAAAGGCACATAGATGATATTTTTTGCATTACAGAATCAGATTTTGTAGTAATTTCAATTTTTTTAAATAATATAAGACCATTTTAAAAATATAAAGTTAAGTGCCAGGAGAAAATGTTTTTTATTAATCGAATACACGAGCTTTCGGGCAGTCACGCCCTTCAACTGGTTTTTTTTTTTTTTTTATTTTATTTGAAGGGCGTGACTGCCCGAAAGCTCGTGTATTCGATTAATAAAAAACATTTTCTCCTGGCACTTAACTTTATATTTTTAATATTCCAAGGAGAAAGTTTCTACGATTAAATAAGTCCATTTTTAAAATTTACACATGAAATTGAAAATAATAATTCTCTGGCATTTTTAGATTTACAGCTCAAAAGAAAATTTAACCAAATAGAAACTAGTATTTTCAGAAAATCAACCCACACAGGTAATTATTCAAATTTCAATTCTTTTGGCCCAGTTCACCATAAAATCGCTGTGGTTAAATCTCTCTCCAAAAGATTAGATACACATTGCTCGTCAAAAATTAATGATTTAGTGGAGAGAAATAGAATATTCAGTGAATTAAAAAACAACAATTACCCAAGCTAATTTATCGAAAAACATTTTTATAAACCAAAATCTCCACTTTTAAATAACACCACTGATCAATCAAAAAAGCTTTTCTGCTCCCCTCCCCTACAGCTACGGCTCTGAACGCATCGCCAGAGTCCTAAAGAGATACAACATCACAACCACCTATCAAGCATCTTTAAATTTAAAAAAAGGCCCTACGCCATCCAGACACTAAGCAAATTAACAAAATGGAAAACAAAATCAACGTAATTTACAAAATACCTTGTAACAATTGCAGTGCTAATTATATAGAAGAAACCAGCAAACCACTCAAAGATCGTATAAATCAACACAAATCAGGACTAAGGAATTACAACCCACTGTCTCTCCTTGTTGATCATGCACTAAAAAACAACCACACTCCGGATTTCTAAAATACAGCTATTTTATACCAGAACATTAAAGAAAAACACTGCCGATTGTTCTTAGAAAGCTGGGCCTCTGTTGAAGACAAAGAAAGCATAAATAGGAAAATTGATTTACCAGACATCTACACACCATTTAGATCTTCTTAATTTTTTGTCTAATTATTTTAATTTCAATTAGTTAATTTTTATTTTTTAATTGACTTATTATGTACTATTTTAAAGGGAGAGGTGCCGTTTTTTAAAATTGCATAACTTTGTTTTTTTTTTGCTTTAATTTTACTTTATATTTTGTTGTAATACCCGCGATTTCTTGAATTATATTTTCACACATTAGTAATTACCTGTAATTAATACATACCACTTGTTTAATTATTTTTACATTTATCGCTTCAAAACGCAAAAGTATTGATACATTATTACATGCAATAATTTAAACTTTTTAGTATCGATTTTTTATTTATTTTCTCATTTATTCATCCTAAATTGTTTTAACTTCCATTTTAATGCATTTTTATAAAATATCTTTTACTTATTTATAAATCGATCTCCTAAATTTTGAAATGAATTTTTTAAATACCCACATTTTTTAAAACTTCTTATAAGGTTCTTACACTTTATTGTTTAAATCATTTTAAATTTATTTTCAAATGTTTTAATAGATACATATATTTTTACATTTATCTATTTATGAGTTATTGATGAATTTTTTAATGTACTTATATTACAATTTTTTAATTATAAGATAGAACTTTTTTCCTTTTATATTTTAAGATATTTTACATATTTGATTGCATTTTTATAATATTTTTCATGCACAAATTTCTTCCACCTACTCTGTATTTTAATTGATTTCAACTGTGATATTATAACAATATGCGGCGCTGAGTTTGTGTATATAAAAATGTAATGCCTCGATAAAGGTTGGCGTTCAGCCAGCCGAAATATTGGCAAAATAAATATTTTATTAAATCCAATATATGCCTTTTATTATCTAATGAATTAAGTATGGATTGCTCTATTTTCAAAACAAATATATATATATATATATATATATATATGTGTGTGTGTGCATAACCGAGGGTCTCTCGCTGTGGTGTGGTAACCGAGAGGGGCAAATATGTAGTAACCGAAAGGGACAGTCAGGGCGTGGATAGTTTTCCAGTACCTCTCTGCACCTTTAACAGTTTTCACAGAGTACAGGCAGTCGTGGTCGAGGCAGAGTGGAAAGCTTGGGAATGTCCATCACAAAAGACGAAGAGACACAGTTGTACTATGAAAGTTCCGTAAACAGTTAAAATTCGAGCTAAGGAGCGAAAGAAGTAGATATAAGAGTTCTTACTGTTATACATGGTCGATGAGGTGGACCTTGGAAACAACCGACGAGGGCTTCCGCTGATGGTGAAGTAACTGTATTTTCGGCTAGAGTGGAGGTCTTGTATATCTTTGAAGAGAAGAAGTATTGAGTTTCAGCGGATGCAACAAGGGCGTGGATCAGAGGAGATAATTGTACACTGGCGATGCCCTCACATATTTTAGGCCTCGTTTGACTTCTATCTCAATCTTTAGCTTTAGCTCAACTCTTAATCTATTACAGTTTTATTTATTTATTCTCAGTTTGTACAAAGTACATTACATATGATGATATAATGACACATGTCAATCATGCATATATTTATTTACACAAGCGTTTATTATACAACATGAAAATCTTGTTATATTAACACACTATAAGGTTTTTGGTTTAAATTACCATAGATGGGACCGGGAGTGAAAGGGTTTGACTGATGTT
>CP092867.1:80984907-81096252 GCA_030710605.1 Cordylochernes scorpioides
TTCTTTTAATTAATTCAAACTGTGGGGTTAAAAAGGACTATAACAAGATATTTTGTTTGGATATATCTGAAAATAATAAAAATAAAACTTATATGTTTAATTCAAAAGTTATATATATATATATATATATACGCCCGGGTTTTACCCGAGTGAATGTTTGTCTAACGAACATTTGTTAAAACAATTCTCTTTAAACTTATAAAAGGTACTCGGCTTCGCCCGGGGTTTTACCCGAGTAAAGGTTTGTCTAGCGAACATTTGTTAAAACAATTCTCTAAAAACTTATTAAAAAATAAAAAATATATATTTTGATAATTTGAAACTCGTAAATTTGAATCTCTCAATAAAGTGAACATTTTTTTCCCGGTCCCTGTGTGCCTTGTCATCCTGAATTTTGTCTTTCCTAATTTTCTACATTAGAAAATCATAGTTTTATCTAGTGAACATTTTTTCCCGGTCCCTTGAGAAATACTCGATAAGTTGAATAAAATCAATATTAATTGGTTCCCTCGGTAATTGGAAGTTAAAGGAATAGTATCTTCGCCTTGGAATTGTATCATTATTCTTGTCGCAAATAAATTGCCGTGTCATCCTGAGATAATCTTACTTTTGATAAATAATATTTAAGATAACAAACTTAGTGATAAGAAAACTTGTTATCATCGTCACAATGGGGGGGGGGGGGGGGGGGGGCTGCTTGCGAGTTAAATCTATAAATCTGCAAATAACTCTAAGGATATTCAAGATATTCATAAAATTATTTTTCAAAAACCTTCCCGGGGATATACCTAATAATATCCCAAAATTTCACGGCGATTGGATGTATGGTTTTGAATCTATAGAGTACAGACAGACAGACATTCAATTTTATATATATAAGATAATATAAATGAGTATTAAAAATTGTAAAAAAAAAAAATGCATCGGCCGGGAATCGAACCCGGACCGCCCGCGTGGCAGGCGAGCATTCTGCCACTGAACCACCGATGCTTTAAAAAATGGCCATATTTATGTATTCATTCCATTCCGGATTAGTCCCGCGTAAAAAAAAGGTCTTCAAATGAAAAAAAGAAATAGCCAAAAATACTAATCAAAATGCAGCCGAAAATTTTCCTCAGGTTTATAAAAAGCGACATGCAAAATTTGGTACCAATTGGTTCAGTAGTTTTTGAGTTTATCGCGAAACAGACGGACAGACAGAAATTGACTTTTATATATATAATATATATATATATATATATATAAATATATAGATTTACTCTTCATTGTTGGCTTTTTATCTTACATTCATTCTGCTGGCTTTTTATATTACATTTACTCTTCATTGTTGGCTTTTTATCTTACATTCACTCTGCTGGCTTTTTATATTACATTTACTCTTCATTGTTGGCTTTTTATATTACATTCCTTCTTCATTGTTGGCTTTTTATATTATTTTTACTCTTCATTCTTGGCTTTTTATCTTACATTCATTCTTCATTGTTGGCTTTTTATATTACATTTACTATTCATTGTTGGCTTTTTATCTTACATTCACTCTTCATTGTTGGCTTTTTATCTTAAATTCATTATTCATTGTTGGCTTTTTATATTACATTCACTCTTCATTGTTGGCTTTTTATCTTACATTCATTCTTCATTGCTGGCTTTTTATATTACATTCACTCTTCATTGTTGGCTTTTTATCTTACATTCATTCTGTTGGCTTTTTATATTATATTTACTCTTCTTTGTTGGCTTTTTATCCTGCATTCACTCTTCATTGTTGGCTTTTTATATTATATTTACTCTTCTTTGTTGGCTTTTTATCCTGCATTCATTCTTCATTGTTGGCTTTTTATATTACATTTACTCTTCATTGTTGGCTTTTTATCTTACATTCACTCTACATTGTTGGCTTTTTATCTTACATTCATTCTTCATTGTTGGCTTTTTATATTACATTCACTCTTCATTGTTGGCTTTTTATCTTACATTCACTCTTCATTGTTGGCTTTTTATCTTACATTCACTCTTCATTGTTGGCTTTTTATCTTACATTCATTCTTCATTGTTGGCTTTTCATATTACATTCACTCTTCATTGTTGGCTTTTTATCTTACATTCACTCTTCATTGTTGGCTTTTTATATTACATTCACTCTTCATTGTTGGCTTTTTATCTTACATTCACTCTGTTGGCTTTTTATATTACATTTACTCTTCATTGTTGGCTTTTCATCTTACATTCATTCTTCATTGTTAGCTTTTTATATTATATTTACTCTTCATTGTTGGCTTTTTATCTTACATTCATTCTTCATTGTTGGCTTTTTATATTACATTTACTATTCATTGTTGGCTTTTTATCTTACATTCATTCTTCATTGTTGGCTTTTTATATTACATTCACTCTTCATTGTTGGCTTTTTATCTTATATTTACTCTTCTTTGTTGGCTTTTTATCCTGCATTTCATTCTTCATTGTTGGCTTTTTATATTACATTTACTCTTCATTGTTGGCTTTTTATCTTACATTCACTCTACATTGTTGGCTTTTTATCTTACATTCATTCTTCATTGTTGGCTTTTTATATTACATTCACTCTTCATTGTTGGCTTTTTATCTTACATTCACTCTTCATTGTTGGCTTTTTATCTTACATTCACTCTTCATTGTTGGCTTTTTATCTTACATTCATTCTTCATTGTTGGCTTTTCATATTACATTCACTCTTCATTGTTGGCTTTTTATCTTACATTCACTCTTCATTGTTGGCTTTTTATATTACATTCACTCTTCATTGTTGGCTTTTTATCTTACATTCACTCTGTTGGCTTTTTATATTACATTTACTCTTCATTGTTGGCTTTTCATCTTACATTCATTCTTCATTGTTAGCTTTTTATATTATATTTACTCTTCATTGTTGGCTTTTTATCTTACATTCATTCTTCATTGTTGGCTTTTTATATTACATTTACTATTCATTGTTGGCTTTTTATCTTACATTCATTCTTCATTGTTGGCTTTTTATATTACATTCACTCTTCATTGTTGGCTTTTTATCTTACATTCATTCTTCATTGTTGGCTTTTTATATTACATTCACTCTTCATTGTTGGCTTTTTATATCATATAGAAAATCATAGTTTTATCTAGTGAACATTTTTCCCGTGTCACATTGCCGTGTCATCCTGAGATAATCTTACTTTTGATAAATAATATTTGAGATAACAAACTTAGTGATAAGAAAACTTGTTATCATCGTCACAATGGGGGCGCTGCTTGCGAGTTAAATCTACAAATCTGCAAGTAACTCTAAGGATATTCAAGATATTTATGAAATTATTTTTCAAAAACCTTCTCGGTGATATACCTAATAATATCCCAAAATTTCACGGTGATTGGATGTATGGTTTTTGAATCTATAGAGTACAAACAAACAAACAAACAGACATTCAATTTTATATATATAGATTCATTCTTCATTGTTGGCTTTTTATATTACATTCACTCTTCATTGTTGGCTTTTTGTCTTACATTCATTCTTCATTGTTGGCTTTTTATATTACATTCACTCTTCATTGTTGGCTTTTTATCTTACATTCACTCTTCATTGTTGGCTTTTTATATTATATTTACTCTTCATTGTTGGCTTTTTATCTTACATTCATTTTTCATTGTTGGCTTTTTATATTATATTTACTCTTCATTGTTGGCTTTTTATCTTACATTCATTCTTCATTGTTGGCTTTTTATATTACATTTACTATTCATTGTTGGCTTTTTATCTTACATTCACTCTTCATTGTTGGCTTTTTATCTTACATTCATTCTTCATTGTTGGCTTTTTATATTACATTCACTCTTCATTGTTGGCTTTTTATCTTACATTCATTCTTCATTGTTGGATTTTTATATTACATTCACTCTTCATTGTTGGCTTTTTATATCATATAGAAAATCATAGTTTTATCTAGTGAACATTTTTTCCCGTGTCACATTGCCGTGTCATCCTGAGATAATCTTACTTTTGATAAATAATGTTTAAGATAACAAACTTAGTGATAAGAAAACTTGTTATCATTGTCGCTATGGGGGCGCTGCTTGCGAGTTAAATCTCAAATCTGCAAGTAACTCTAAGGATATTCAAGATATTCATGATATTATTTTTCAAAAACCTTCCCGGTGATATACCTAATAATATCCCAAAATTTCACGGCGATTGGATGTATGGTTTTTGAATCTATAGAGTACAAACAAACAAACAAACAGACAGACAGACAGACATTCAATTTTATATATATATATATATATATATATATATATAAATATGTTATTCATTTTAAAAGATAAATTTGATAAAACCTTTGATTAAAAAAATGAAATTCTAAGAGAATATTGGCGGGCGATGGAAAGGGTTAGGAGTCGAAGAATATGCAATTGTTATTATTACACATGCAACCGAATAATCAGATCCAGGTGCAAAGCGAGGATATACACTTCAGCGTCTTTCTTGCAATGTTTCACTCGCGATCCTATATAAGAGTCACAGTGCTTTTTCACAATATTAGGGTTATGGGGTTAAAAGTTGTTGAAGAAAAAGTTGTTCATTAATATGATTTAAAAGGGGTGATGTAGCCATGCGATAAGTAGAATTGTTGTAGCGACAGTAGGTGATCTGACTTGACTTGAAATCAAAGTTTGATTGTGGTCCGTTAGAGCTAAAAAAAGTTGAAAAAGTGAAAGCTTTGTGAATGCGTCGGTGATTGTGCTCTATGGATGATTGAAATAAACTCTTGGAGCGTGTTTCAGGCCAGAAGTTGGGATTTTTAAATCTGGGGAACTGTGTTTAAAGAGTTTGTTGATATAACGAAATCGAAAAAAAATTGTCAAGCATTAATGTCGTTTTTCTACGTTGATGTGAAGCAATGGCTGATAAAAAAATAGGGGTAAAGGAAAGTGGTTAGAGAATTTGATTGTTGTAAGAGCCCGATAATTATTGATAAACATTTTCATATTATAAACATATTGTCATAATATAAGCTAAAAACAAGTATAAAATGAATAAAAATATAGAAATATGATTGTGGGTAAATAAACTTTGAGTAGACAAAATCAAACATGTATATATAAAAATAAGGATAATGAAGGATAAAAATGCATTTTGGCAACAAATAAATGTTTTTTTATACTGAATAATATTATGAAAAATGAGAGTAAAATTGATTCATGTTTTATTTTTTTATAATATTTCATTAAAAAATGATTGTATAATGTAAAGGTACAATTAAAAATTATATCTAAAGATTGTATGCAAATTAAATATAATTAAAGGTTATTAATGATTATATAAATGTTGAGTAGTAGAAATTTGAACAAAAAAGTGTTTCTTTCGAAGAGAAATTACACAATGGTGTAACTAGGTGTTTTTGACTCTCTAAAGCCGGGGATATGTGAAATGATCTTTTAGTTTGTCTAAAATGATGATATGTAGAGAATGATTTCTCTTTCGCGTTATAGTCTAGATTAGACCTAACCAAGTTGATTTAATTTGTGATTGTTAGTAAAACTTTTATAATATATGATGTCACGTTGGGAATCGCATAATTGCGATATACAACTGTTTGGAAGCTGTACATTTTTTTCCTAATGGTTTAATAATAAAAATTGTTTAGACTCTCTCTCTCTCTCTCTCTCTCTCTGGATTTTTCGAAGTACAGTGAATTATGATTGTGAAATCACTTGTATTGTACAAAATAGGAAATTGTATGCGTTGTGTAAGTTGCATAAATCGGAAATTCAGAAGCGCAATTTATCGGTTGAATTAGTTACTAAAATGGTATGTATTGTTTTATCAATTTAACATGTACGAGGGCCATCCAATAAATAAGTTTCCCTAATTTTATAACAAATAAACAACATTATTTACAATTATGCAGTTATTTTATTTTCATTATACAACTCATAGACTAATTCTCTACATAATCACCATTTCTGTCCAAATATTTTTGGTACGCTGTAGCAATTTTTTGATACCACTGTTTGTACCAAACTGTGTCCTGTCTTCGTAGCCAGTGGTTCGCCTCCGCCTGCACTTCGTCATCATTCGCAAAGTGCTTGTCTCCAAGGTGCAACTTGAGTAATGGAAAAAATGAAAGTCGCTTGGGGCAAGATCCAGAGTGTACAAATGGGGTTCATTAAGATAGCGGCCATTTACATCTACCTTGAGCGTGGAGGGAGGACATGTCCAACAAGAAACGGGGGATATGTAACTGAAATAGCATCAGGGGATTCTATTAGAGGGGTTGTCACTCGCGGGATGTGTTTTTTAGATTTGTCATTTACTTAGAACTGACTTTCTCTCTCTTCTTTTGTTGAGGTTGGAAATTTTTTGGTCTAATTGAAAGATGTATTTTCCTCGATGTTGGTAGGTGGTTGTTTTTTTCGAGGTTGTTGCGGACTTAGTAAAAAATGCTATTCGGTGATTTTAGACTAGTATGTGTGAAAGTGCGACTTTCTACGTGTACATTCTTTGGGGTTGAATATGTCACAGGCATTAAGGCGTCTTTGTGGCCTGTTAGTGAGAAACATATTTGTTGTGTTGCCTTGTGACACTGGTGAAGTGAATTGAATGGAAAGGTGTCACGTGAAGTTGTTGTTTCGGTGCAGAATCTAACCTGTTTCACCATGAATAACAATTTTACTAGAGTCATTGGTGGTGAGACGAACATTATCGAGAATTTTTTATTGTTAGTGGATGTGGCACGTTTAATGCTAAAATATTTTGTTGTGCGTTTAGTGGGACGACGTTATGGAGCTCGTGTGGCTCAAGATTGGTTTGTTGTTAAGTCGCGCGCTATAGATTGTGTGATGTGATGATTAAGTGATGTGTGAGGGTGTTGTGGTTAGTTGAGAGACATGTGTTGATGCATATTTGGAAAATATATTTTTTTAATTGATTATTGTAGCTAAAAGGTAGCTTTTGATTAAGAAATGGGCGTTTTGGTATGAAAATAAGATATTAGGAAAAACACACAAATAAGATTAGAATTGTGACATGATTAGAGTAATTTTAAAATAATAATAATGATTTTTTTAAAGTGTAGATTTGAATAATGCCATTATAGGTAAATTCAGGAAAAACTTGCAAGATTAATAAGTTGATAAAAATGTGTGATTGCGATTTTTTAAAAGTAAAATTGAGTGTAATGAATTAAAATATCATAATTTGATTAAACATAAAGTAAAACTTGATAAATGAGAGTGTAATAGATTTGAAATTTGAATTTAAAATGATATTAAAAAGGTAAAATTTGAATTTAAATTATTAAAGTGAAAATATAAACAAAATGCATGGGGAATCAAATTGTGAGCTTGAAGAGAAAGTTATGTAGGTTTTTAAATACTCACAGTTTTGATGATTGTTCAGTCAGGAGACTTGGTCTTTGTTGTCGTCCTGCTGACGTGGAAAGCGCTCCATGTAGGGCTTGAAGAATCTTGTAGCTTCTGCAAAGTTGATTGCGGCTTGTCGCCTGAGCATTGTCTCGATGTAAGGCCGAAGGTGGAGAACTTGTCACCAGGTTTGCACCATTTGCGGGATATACCTAGTCTTGCCATAAATATTGTTACAAAACCAAATCAGTGATAAAAAATTAATTTGACCGCGATAAGTAGTCAAAATACAGTTGTTGTTATTTGAATATCTCGTTCACACGTGCTCAGAAAAAAAATCGAAATATATTTGTTTTTTGATAATGGGTTTGGGTATTAAAGAAAACCCTATAGTTGTAATAGCCTCTCTTACACAAGGTAGGCCAAAATCTTTCACCCTTTTTAAAATTTTACAAAATTTGAATATTACGCGTCAATTTGTTTATCTAATCATTGAAAGGTTCAACAAGGCTTGCGTTATTGATGACCTTGAAAGATCTGGTCGACCTCGCATGCAACGAACGCAAGCAGCTATAAAAGCCATTCGCGAAAGAATTCGTCGAAATCCACACTGCAAACAAAAGATCTTAGCAAAGCAGATAAATTTAGCCCCAAGATAGTTTCAAGGATCATCGAAGACCTCTGACTGAGAGCTTTCAAACGACGCTTGTTCATTTGATAACCCCTGCTCTTAGAGATTTTATAAGGGTTAGGTAAAAAATGTTGTTGGCGCGGCATGATGGTCGGTCGCATGAGTGAATCCCTTTCACAGACGAGAAATTTTTCACTGTCGAAAAAATTATTAATCGTCAAAATGATAGGATATATGCTCGTGGCTCTCTAGAAGCTTCTTTGAAAGTCAGAAAACTTGAAAAAGTCACCATCCTTCTTCTGTCATGGTTTGGTGGGAAGTTAGCTACCAAGGTGTAACAGATCTCCATTTCTGTGCCAAAGGGGTAAAAACTACAGCTAAAAACTATCAAGAATATATTTTGGAACAAATATTAAAACCTCTGAATACAAAAATGTTTAATGGAGAACATTGGATATTTCAACAAGATTAAGCTCCTGCTCACAAAGCTAAGTCAACTCAACAATGGTTAAAGACGAATGTTCGGAGTCAATAAAGGCCAATGAATGGCCCTCTGGAAGCCCTGATTTAAGCCCCCTTGATTACACTTTGTGGGCATATTTAGAGGAGAAGGTGTGCTCTAAAAGATATCATAATTTGGATCAATTGAAATCAGCATTGGTGAGAATAATGAAAGAAATGTCCTTAGAAAAGGTGCGTGCCGCCATAGATCAGTGGCCCGAACGTTTGAGATCCTGTGTCAAAAATAAGGTAGGACAATCTGAATGATTGTTTATATTTGAAATCTATGTCCTATTGGCTAATAAAATATGTATTTATATTTCATTAGTTTTTGTTCTTAATCATTTAAATTATAAAATTGTTTGTGTAACAGAATTTATGGCTAGACTGTGTATAATTTTTTTTTTGTGTCGCTGGAGTGGTCAGCTTGCTCCTGGCGTTGACGATCTGTGTTAGCAGGTGTGCGGAGGTCCCTTGGGGCGGGCGTTTCCTCTTTAAATATTGTTTCTTGTTGGGGGAGATTTTGATCGGTCGTTTCGTTGGAATGGCCGGTTTGTTCCTCCATCTTTGCCCTTTCTCGCTTATATTTGGATAGGCTTCTTACCTCTTCGTTGTGGTCATACTTCGTTGTGGTCATCCTGTCAACTCTTGTTGAATCCTGCAGTCGTGAAATCCTGTAGACTCCTGCTATAGCTGTAATAACCGAGGGTCTCTCGATGTGATGTGGTAACCGAGAGGGGCAAACCTGTAGTAACCGAAAGGGATAGTTAGGGCGTGGAGAGTTTTACAGTACCTCTCTGCACCTTGGAAGATCTTTAACAGTTTTCACAGAGTACAGGCAATCGTGGTCGATGCAGAGTGAAAAGCTTGGTAAGGTCTATCACAAAAAACGACGAGACACAGTTGTTTTAGGAAAGTTCCGTGAACAGATGAAAGTCGAGCTAAAGAACGAAAGATGGAGATGGAAGAGTTCTTACTTTTCTACATGGTCGATGAGGTGGACCTTGAACACAACCGACGAGGGCTTCCGCTGATGGTGAAGAAATTGTATTTTCGGCTAGGGTGGAGGTCTTATATATCTTTGCCGGGAGGAAATATCGAGTTTCAGCGGATGCAACAAGGGCGTGGATCAGAAGAGATCATTGTACACTGGCAACGCCCTGACATCTTCTAGGCCTCGTTTTACTTCTATTTCAATCTCTAGCTTTAGATCAATTCTTAATCTATTACAGTTTTATTTATTAATTTTCAGTTTGTACAAAGTACATTACAATGATGATGTAATGACAAATGTCAATCATGCATATAATTATTCACACAAGTGTTTATTATACAACATGAAAATCTTGTTATATTATACTCAATATAAGGTTGTTGGTTTAAATTACCGTATATATATTATTTTATTACATCGAAAGAACTATTGGGAAATTTATTCTGTTATATCGCATTTTATAGTACTATGAATAATGTATAGGACCGGTGGGGAATTTTTTTTAGTAGAAGTGAAAAACAATTAGTGAATTATTTTCTTAACTCCAGCGAAAAAAACTAAATCCTTTTCATAACCTAAATATGTATACCCTTCGAATGTTTTTTGTATATGTGGGGTTGGGGACGAATTACCTTTTGAAGTTGGCTGAGTTGATTGTTTGTGGTGGGCGCAGTCGTGTTGGCTGAGGTTGTAAGGTATTCAAACAGGGGAAAATAACGAAAAAACACAGGATTTGGGTTGGAAAAGGCTAGCAATCTAGGGAGAAAAGGAGTTGAAGCTATTGGTTTGAGTTGGCTATTGACTATAACTGTTCACATGTTTGAGGAATTGACTTATCTGAGGGGTTGAGAAGATGGGGTGGGCTCGGCACTTGTTCCTTGGTCGGTCCAGGTGTTAACTCGATACTGTCCAGGTCCCAACTCGCCTCTATGGTACCACGTTCCTGACTGACTAAAATCCGTTCCCGATTTAACACGAACGCTATTTAGGGTTTTGATTGGCTGGTGGTTTAGACGTGTAAGCTTTCTATTGGTTCCTGGCTAATTCCCTACTCTCTGATTGGGCCTTTGCTATCCTTTTGTTTCTGGACTTGTTCTGACCTGGTCCAGGAAATACTAGGTTCTTGAACCCAATTTTATGAGTTCTGGGATAATAAAACCTGCTAATGATTGCTTCCTCTTTGATGGCCTTTCTCTAAAATGTTTCTCCCAGATTTCTAAGCCTTGTTTTTATTAAAATCTTTTAAAACATACATTGCATACATATTGTGGTGGGGTTACATCCAGTTATGTACAAATTAGACAGATGCGCCCCCTACATGTGAAGAATTCACGAAGGGTTTAGTCTGAGTGAGTTCTGTAAAGAGAAAAAATAATTTTGTGGGAAAATTAGTTGTGGTTATAGTGAGGCTATATACAAGCATTGGTGGTGATATAAGAGGTAAATGAGAATAGGGTTGATGATATAGGTTGAGTATAATTATTAGAAATAAAAAAAAAAAAATTGTAAGAAATAAAAATGAATGATATGGTACATAGTGGGATAAAAAGAAAAGAAAATGCCTAAACGATATTCTACTCGAGATTGGGAATAAAATCGAGGGAGCTCTTTTAGGGCTTTTGAGAAATAAAAAAATAAAATTAAAAGTTGGAATAAATCAAAGTGAATGCTTGGTGCATGGTAAAAAAAAAAGAAAAGAAAAATGCTTTGTTGCATGGTGAGAAAAAAAAAAGAAATGCCTAACCATATTCTACTCGAGATTGGGAATGAAATCGAGGGAGTTCTGTTAGGTCTTTTGAGAAATCAAAATTAAAATAAGTTGGAAGAAATCAAAGTGAATGCCTTGGTGCATGGTGAGAAAAAGAAAAAGGTTTTTTGTAAAAAAATAAAAAAAATATAATATATATATAATTTTAAAAAGAAAACCAGTGAGTTTTCGTTGATAAAAATTTGTTTAGTTATTGAATTATGAACAAAATAAAAGAAGTGGTTATATAAATGGTAAATAATTGATTAAAATAAATGATAAGTATTTGAATTAATGAAAAATGGTAAATTTGATTAAGTATTTTGAATTTAAACATAGGAAAATAATGTAAATGAATGAGATAAGACAAATATATAGCGAGGTTCGCAAACTCGCCTTTTATAATCAAAATTATATGCCACAATCTATGTCACGCCTCAATCAATTCTTTATATGCCGTAGATTTTTTGTCTTTCCCGTGCGACTCATGGGTAGAAACATGATCTGTCCCAATTGTGCTGCTTTATATTATGTATACAGAAGACATGGGAATCTAATTAAACTTACGTGTGTATTTTGTCTTTGTGTTTGTGTTGTTTTTCGAGATCTCAAGGCCGAATGTAGTATGTTAATATGTCTCGAGCCTTAATGCCTTCTAGGGATTTTTATGCATTTCCCTAGGGCACTTAAGTTATGCTCGCCCGATACCCACTTTTATATCGGGTGTAAACACCGGAGTCAAAATCTTCGAATACAGGGTCCGAGGAGAGTCCCTCGACCCTTCAAAATGGTTGTTTATTCCCTTCGGAAGAAACGCAAGCTCGAAAGCTTAGATACCAGATTTTACTTATCATTTAAGTGGCAGTATGCGTGCTTTTGTTCATATTTGACCTTGAGGTCTGCGTATTGTGCATGGGTTGTTAAAAGTCTAAGGTCTGTGTGCTTAGTGTTGGTAAATGTAGAGTTTTGGAAGTCTTTAAAAGAAGAATAGAAATGTAAAACTCATTGGGATGTGTTTGTAACGTATCAAGTCTTTTTAAATTAATATAATTAAATTGTGTATCTTATAAAAGTCGATATGTAGCTCGAACTGGAATCCCAAAATGGGTGACGCTAAAATGTGTCCATATCGGGGGAGGGCGCGCTGGTGACCTCCATTTAGCTGTCGGCCAAGAGAGGCCCACGGATCTCAATTACTATCCTCCCTCGTAACCTGAGACCAGACAAATGGCGGGCGTTTTGTTGTCGCGCGGGGGGAAACGGTCTCCATTTCATTTCCGGCTGCTAATTGTCCTCCTAATCGAATTTTTCTAATGGTTCGCTGGTTGGGCTCCCCTTAAATGCCCCACGGTTTCTCCTAGCATCCCCCATACGAGGTATAGAAATTCTAAAATCGCTTGGCCTATATGGAAGATGGATTTTAAGACGTAATTTCCTATATGGAAGACTGCTTCTTGCAGCTGGAACAACCGTTGGGATGGTAGTGCATACATTAGCATATGAACTATTATCGTATAGGGAGCGACTTTGTATGGTATAATAAGAAGACATATAACAGAGATTAGATGAAAAATGGGATATTGGCACATCTTCTTCCGTGTTTTCGCCATGAAATGTGGGTCTGGGATATCTGGTTGGACTTCTATTGTTTGTGGTGGTTTTGGAACGGGGTGTGTTTGCAGTTGGCCTATGTCGCATTTCTTGTTACCGTGGGTGAATTGCGTGGATCGTTTTTCGGACAAAATGGTAGGATCTAATTGACTATCAGGTTCGCTGTCTGTCAGTTTGGTGGTCAAGGATTCTGTTGAAGAAATGTCGGGTGTAGGTGTTTTAAGTGGAAACGTGCAATCGTCTCTCTGTCTTAGATGGTGTAAATTTGTTATTGTTTGTATTGTGCGTGTGGTATGTTTTGTGCACGGATTTAGTTTGTTTCTGTGGGCTGTATCGGTGTCTCTTTGTAGAGGTTGGTTGGAATTCATCGACACTTCTTGCGAATTGGGAGGTGGGACAGGTTTTTACCTGTTTTGCAATGTCTTGTGTCATGTTCTGCCAATAATATTGAGCAGAGATGAGTCTCGTCATATTTGAGATGTCTGGATGGTTGTGTTGTGTGTGTACGGATTTAAGTAGTTTGTGAGTGATTTTGGAACTATAATTTTAGTTACACCTTTTCGGGAAACGGTATGCAGTCCATTGTGATCAATGGTCAAGCTAGACTTTCCCGATGGGGAAAGCTGATGGCTCTTAATGAGGGCGGCGTCTAAGAAGCCACTGAACGGGTTACGAAGTATGGCGACCGTTTCATATTTTGTACTCCATTTATGCTACTGACCTCATATTCGTATCTCGATAGCCTTAATCTCCATCGAAATAGTCTGCCTGACGGGTTTTTGATCTCTTTCAGCCACTGCAATGCGTGATGGTCAGAAAATATTGTAAATTTTCTGTCCATCAAACTGACACGGAAATTATCCACACTCTCCACAATTGCTAGGCATTGTAGTTTAGACATGGGATAATTTCGTTAGTGTGCACGCAGAGCGCGGCTGAAATTCTGAACTGTATAGATCTTCCCATCAGGGTAGACCTGTTTGAGGACGCCTGCGATGCCGAGTGTTGAGCGTTACAGTACACCTGGCATGGCAGACCTCCTTGGTAAAGGTGTAACGTGGGGTGTGTTGTAAGGCTTTCTTTCAGGCTAGTGAACGCTTTCTGGCATTCTTCATCCCAGACCCACATGACATCCCTTTTTAGAAGGTTGACAAGTGGCGTCCGCAAGCGGGCGTGGTCCGGAAGGAACTTTTGTAACCGTTCACAGCGCTTAAGAAATATCGCAATGTTTTGCGATTGTGTGGTTGTTTGGTGGCGTGGATTGTCTCTATGTTTCGTGTAGATGGTGTGGTGGTAATGGCCGTGTTTGTGCATGTGTTTGCTTGGTGTTGTCGTCTTTTGGTGCGAGTGTCGCGCTTGTTGCGCTGGTTGTGCGTGTTACTGTTGGGTGACGACGTGTGGTCACGTGGGTGTTTTGTGTGAGAGCCGTCCTGTTGTATGAATACTGTCTGTGTATTGTTGTAAGTGTCGTGGTTGTTGCGGTGTACACGTGCGTGATTTTTGCGTGACGACGTATGGTCACGTATGTGTTTAGTGTGAAATTTGTCCTGTTGGGGGACCACATTTTGTGCATTGTTGTTGCAAATTGAAGCCGTTGTGGCCTTGTGAGTTGAGGGCATATAGTAAAGGCAATTGGCCTTAGTGAAAAAGTTGTGTTGTGCGGGCGTGTGACTAGATTGGTGGGTGGGTGATTGGGTTTTGACCAATGAATGCGCGCATTGGGTGCCAGGTGCGAAAGGGTTGGACGTATTGTTGTTTTTTGTGGCATCGCTTGGCACTCCCAATATGTGCATTCATTGGGTACATGGTGAAAATGGTAGGTAGGGGTAGACAATGGGGCGCCAAGTTGGAATATAGTGCCTTGGTTGAAATCTATTGTTATTTTAAAATGATGGAGGGTATTTATGCTGAGAATTCCAAATGGCAGAGGTGCTTTCACCACGTGGAAATTCTCTTTTCTAGATATTTTACCTATTGTTAGGGGGAGTGCTATTTTACCTATTGTTGTTGCAAGACCATTTAGGGTCTGTATATCTTTAGACTTTTCTTTTAATTTTAAATTAGGAAGGTGAGTTTTTTAACATTTTGTACAGATTATATGGCACTATATTCAAACTCGCGCCTGTGTCAATTAAAAATGGAAATGGTAGATCAGGGGTCAGAAACAGTTTCAGCGTCAATTTCTTGACGCCAAAGAGTCGAGGTTGACTTCCTACCTCAGTTCCGAAAGTTCTGCGCGGCTGGTACATCTCCGGCATGGGGTGGCGGCGTGGGACGCCGGGCGTGCTGCTGGGTCGGGGGCCGTTTGCACTGCCCGTGCACTCGTGTGTAAATTTTGGGCTATTTGCACTGCCCTTGCGTTCGAGTGTCGAGTTTGTTGGGATGGTACAGTCCACCTAATAGTTTTTTTCTGGATACTGATGTAGGGATCCGGCATGGTGGGGGATAGTTCCTCGGAGTGGCGCGTCAGATCGCTCGGCCCGGCGACTGTCCCGCAGGCGGATCCCCGGTGTTCGTCTCGTCGGGTAGACCTCTCTCCTTGGAGGGCGACAGTCAACTGTACTATAATCGCCGCCAGGGTGCGTCGTGTGGCCGCCTCCCTTTTCTCCGCTATTTCGTCGCCGCTCTGTTGGTCTCGCTGATTTTTCATTTTATCCTGTCGACTCACTGTGGGGTTGGGGACGAATTACCTTTTGAAGTTGGCTGAGTTGATTGTTTGTGGTAGGCGCAGTCGTGTTGGCTGAGGTAGTAAGGTATTCAAACAGGGGAAAATAACGAAAAAACACAGGATTTGGGTTGGAAAAGGCTAGCAATCTAGGGAGAAAAGGAGTTGAAGCTATTGGTTTGAGTTGGCTATTGACTATAACTGTTCACATGATTGAGGATTGACTTATCTGAGGGGTTGAGAAGATGGGGTGGGCTCGGCACTTGTTCCTTGGTCGGTCCAGGTGTTAACTCGATACTGTCCAGGTCCCAACTCGCCTCTATGGTACCACGTTCCTGACTGACTAAAATCCGTTCCCGATTTAACACGAAAGCTATTCAGGGTTTTGATTGGCTGGTGGTTTAGACGTGTAAGCTTTCTATTGGTTCCTGGCTAATTCCCTACTCTCTGATTGGGCCTTTGCTATCCTTTTGTTTCTGGACTTGTTCTGACCTGGTCCAGGAAATACTAGGTTCTTGAACCCAATTTTATGAGTTCCGGGATAATAAAACCTGCTAATGATTGCTTCCTCTTTGATGGCCTTTCTCTAAAATCTTTCTCCCCAGATTTCTAAGCCTTGTTTTCATTAAAATCTTTTAAAACATACATTGCATACATATTGCGGTGGGATTACATCCAGTTATGTACAAATTATGACGTTTATTATTGTATTATTGCAGAATTAAACGCAGTATGAAAACCGTAGCAATTTAATAGTTGGAACAAGCACTACCAACAGTTCCAGGAACCTTGTCCTTTAGATAGATAGGTTGAAGCGATGGACAACTTGTGTATGCACTTGACTGGTTTTGATAAGCTCTTCCAGAAAGCTCTATCTATACATTCTTCTTTGAGATTATTTGGCAGCAGAAGCTTATAGATAAAACGTATATTTCCATGGCAGATTTAAAACTCGTTCAAATGTCGGCTTTCGTAGTTTTATGAAACGAGGTATAAGAGCAATGTGACCCGTAGCAAAGAGTGCATTTCTAGGTGGTTAGGAATGGATCTTGAAGATCGTTTGAAAATTTTTGTGTAGACTTGAACAACGGATGTCAGAGCATGCAATCTTGATTGCGAAATTGGACATTTCTTAATAGGATTTGAAGATATTCACGAAGTTGACGTGAGACAAAGAATGGCCTATAATTACCCGTATTGGGACGGTTCTCATCGATGGACGCTGTTGAGAGTGAGGCCAATTGAAGAATGGGTCATTGTGGTTAGAATTGAAGTGAAACTACTTAACAAAGATGTGTCAGTGTAAAACACAGATGATGTGTTCTACCATTTAACCATATGCAGGGCCTGATGCACCCAATTCGTTCAGATGTTATTTTTGACCAAGATGACTTTTTGGCATGCCAAGCTAATTTACGCACGATATATTTATGCCAACCTGCACCTACTCAAATATGTCTGAGCTAGGTTCACTTTTGTCATACCACGAGAAACCACTGCGATAGCCATGTCTAGTGCCATAACCTAATAAATGTTAGAATAAATGTTTGGGCATTCAATTTCATAATGTTAGTGGGACTTCAAAGGGATAGCGTGCTGTGTCAAACCATGTCACGTTAATATACTGCATAAGTAATTGTAAGAGAAATTAGCCTGCAATTGGCAGTAATTTCCTTTTAACGATCCCCCGTGTAGTGATCAATTTTTCTTTATTTTAAAGTAGTGTGAGATGAATTGAAATGATTCCAAACGGGAAATGTTGCAGGTAAAATCATAGACAATTGACTTGAATTAAAAGGTAGTCATATTTAAAATAATGAAAGAATTGAGGCTCACATAATGAGGGCAACAAAATTTCTGTCCAAAAGTGATAATTTGGGAAAGCTCATTTCATCAAGGAAAATAGCGTATCAGTGTATAGTATATAATAGTGTTGTTAGAGGTTTATTGCCAAGGTTTGGAACGATTGCAGATGTTTTGCGACTGTTAGGACACCTCGTGACGACAGTATGTCATTATTTACCCGGAACCCCACCTAACCATGTCCCACCCTTTCTTATCTGAGTTGCAAACCTCTGGTGATTGTAAGGCGTAGAGATGGAACCTGAAACCACCTTCAGCCTTAACAGCACCTATCCAGAGTCTGAGATGGACTCAAGACACCCCTTCCCAGTGGTCGAGCCGCATGTTTTATGGTGGCTGATTTGAACCCACTAGCTCCAAGCTAGACTCTGAAATGGAAACAGCCATCCTTTCTCTGTGGTCAAGTCACCTTTGGTCCACCACGAGCCCTGAACCTTTCCCAAGATGCCCAGATTCTACACAATGTTAATTGTTATTTTTAATTCAATACTTTCCAATTCTTATTTATTTTTTTCGTGAATATTTCTTTAATATATTTTAATTTTATCTTATTATTTAAAATATTTTTTTTACAAGTAAGCGAGATTTTTAGATAGATTTTTTCTTGGAAGCGGAGAGCAGCGACAACAAAAACAAAAGGAGTTGCTAAAAGCGCAGGCCGCTGGCCTAAGTGCGGGTTTGGCCGCCCTTTTCCAATCCTAGACTTGAGTTTCTGGATGGCGAGGTAGGTGAGCTAAATGGGCGATTTGTGGACTAAATAGGTATATTTAGTTTTTTTTAGTTCTTGTGTGTTTATATTATTAATCCTCCCTTTTTGAACTTATATATATATATATATATATATATATATATATATATATATATTTGATATCACTTCTTTATGTTTATCATTGCCCCATGCTCTTATTACAGATAGCCTACAATCCTTCCTTAGTAAAGCAGGTACAGATGGCCAAACCATGGACATAATATTACAGCTTACCAAGCTTTGTTTATCAATGGGTATTTTTACCTTTCAAGGGCAGTATTATAGGCAAATTAGAGGAACCCCTATGGGTAGCCCACTCTCTTCAGTCATTTCAGAAATAGTCTTGGGTTTCTTGGACAGATGGATTAACCTTACCCTTCCGTTGGATATATACTATTGGAGGAGATATGTGGATGATATCTTTTGTATCATCAAATCTGACAGTTTACATCTCATTCACAACACCCTACATAGTTTCAACTCCCATATAAAGTTCACATACGAAACAGAACAAAATAGTGTTTTACCTTTTTTAGATATTTTAATTATTCGTACTCCACATAAGTTCCACTCTACAGTATATTATAAGAAGACCATTCCACCGCAGTATACCCATTTCTCCTCCAATAGTCCGATTGCATATAAAATTAATACAGTCAGGACATTATCAAAAAGAATTTTCACTCATTGTTCCCTACCCATATTTAAAACAATAGAAAAAGCAAGAATAGTATCCATTTTAACTAAAGCAGGTTATCCCAGGCCCTTTATTCATAGGCATTTCTATGATCCATCTGTTCCAAAGACCACCACTTTACACAGAGCTACCTGTTTTCTTCCATATTCTGCCTCATCAATTTCAATATCCAGAATCCTCCGTCCTTTTGGAATTAAAGTACACTACAACAGTTCTCCTAGTCTGTCCACTATATTAAGACATCCAATCACCAAATCTGATAGTCCTAACCTTCCCATACATTCTACAGGAGCAGTATATGTCGTCTCATGCCAAGATTGCTCGTCCACATATGTGGGTGAGACAGGCAGAACGACACATATCAGACTAACCGAACACAAACGAAATATCCGTAACAAAGATCCTAAATCGCTAATATATCAACATACAGCACAAACAGGTCACCAGTTTAACTTAGATCACCCAAAAATCTTATACCGTAATATACACGATAAGTACAATAGACTTTATTTAGAATCAGTCATATCCAATCAAACCAATAGCATTAATAGAAAAATAGATATCCCAGACATATACCAGGTTCTTTACTAATAGTCATATAATATTCTATTCAACTTAAACACAAGAAGGTGGGACCCCCTGTCTTGTGTATCTTGGTGTTTAGCCCAATTTTATTGATCTCTAACTTCTATATGTTTTAATCTCCGTATTTATTTAATATTTAATTTTAGATTATACCTTGTTAAATTATTTGTCACATATTTGAAAATTTTAAATTTTAAATTTCTCCAATTTTGTACATGCAAAATTCTTAGTCATAAAGTTTTTACTATGTTAGTTTTACAGATATAGGTATGTAAATATTGTCCTCTTTATAATGGCTCAATGATCGTTTATATGCGTTAGTTTTTACAACTATCCTTTGCCTGTAGAAGGACGTTTAGTCCGAAAGCTTGCGAAATAAATTTTGAAAGAAGCTCCTCTTGGTCTTTGTATGCTTATTCATTTTACATATGTCTCATAGAGAAGATGGCTCATCAAAAAGAACCTATTGACAGTGACAATAACCTTGCTGAAGAAGGAAGATTCATAAAATCTGAAGCACAAGGTGACGTGAAATTATCAACATACATGTTGCGACTACTAAAGTAGTCAGCTTTGTTTTATGCAAATATGTTTAACTTAAAACTAGGAGAAAAGAAGTATGTAAATATCTCTGTTGTATAACTTGTTATGTAAATTTCTTTATTGTATAAATTGTTATGTAAATTTCTTAATGTATAAATTGACCGTGTTTTTTAATAAAAATGAGTTCTGAAAAAGATATTGAGCGTGGTGGTATCCGTTCTTCAGGCCACTTCCTTTGGTGTACTAAAGTAGCTGGCTGGACAAGTGACTGGACTGAGAGGCACTGGGTCGTCTCTCGGGGTACAGAGAGACACCCTTTCTATATTGAGGAGAAGGCCTCAATATTTGTGGCGAGCCTGCCAGGATTCAGAAAATTCCAGGATACGAAGATTTTAGGATTCTAGGATGGAGACTCAAAGGGGGGGGGGGACTTAGTGAATTTGAAAATTTTAAAAGAATCAAGAACTCCAAGGAGAAATATCTTCACTAAGGAAATTAATGAAGCTCTAGAAGAGCTAAAGGGAGTCTACCCTGATGAGTGCCTATTGATGAAAAAAGAGAGCTCATCGTCCAGTGTCACCAGCAAATTAAGCAATTGGATGGAAAAAAATAGAGATGAATATGATTAGTACAGAAGAATATGACGAAGAGGCTGTACTGGAAGAACTGGAGTCCACTGCGCATTACGATGAAATGTACATTGGCGTACTGATAGAGATCGATAGGATCCAAAAATCTCAAGTTAAGAAAAAGTCAGTTATAGAAACTGAAAGTGCAAAGTCTCTTACGAAAGAGGATGTTATTGCCTGTAGTGGAATTGAGCCTAAAGATTCTACAGAACCTGATAATGGTGCAACAGAAGGTCCCAGCACGGAACCAGAAACAGAGGGTCTCAGCACAGAACCAGAAACAGAGGGTCTCAGCACAGAACCAGAAACAGAGGGTCTCAGCACAGAACCAGAAACAGAAGGTCTCAGCACAGAACCAGAAGGTCCCAGCACGGAACCAGAAACAGAGGGTCTCAGCACAGAACCAGAAGGTCTCATCACGGAACCAGAAACAGAAGGTCTCAGCACAGAACCAGAAACTGTTTCTAGAGAAACGGAAGAAAGTGAAAAGGCTGAAGTTGAAAAAAAAATCTGTTGAAGTTGAAGAAAGTGAAAAGGCTCAAGTTGATAAAAAGTCAGTTATAGAAACTGAAAGTGCAGAGTCTCTTACGAAAGAGGAAACTGCTAATGAAAAAGGTGAAGATGCAGATTTAAAGAATAAAGAAGATTCGGAAGCTGAAACCAAGGGAAATAGAGTAAAGGATTCTAAAACTGCAATTAAAGGTTTTAAATCGGTAAACAATTCTAAAGCGGTAGCTGAAGGCGCTGATCAAGTGGAGATTTCAGAAGATGAAGCTGAATCGATTGATGATATTGAGGAAAGAGTTGTCAAAGTTCCAGCATCGAGGAATTTGGTGGAAGCAAGACAAACTGGAGATACGGAATTTAAAGTAAAAGGATACTATTTGCCTGATCGCCCTGTATTTGGGTGTGAATCCAAGGCTGCGCCTGTGCGGCCAGTGTTTGACGACGCTTCCTGTCGAGGACACAATGGACTCTCCTTGAAACGATATTTAAAGAGGGAACCCAATCTACTGAGAAGAATCCCTGAAACAAGGATAAAATTTCGGGAAAATAAGTTTGGAGTTTTGGCAGACATGAGAAGATACTTCCAGGTGATGGCCATTAAGGAGAATGATTGGGACTACCTCAGATTTCTTTGGAAGAAGAGAATGGATGGCTGATGGTTTTTGGGGGGAGAATGATAATATTGGCGATGTTGATTATGTGCCCCATACCTAAAAAAATCTGGAGGAAAAGAAATAGTTGAATATGATGATGCAAAGGTTGGAGAAAGTAAAACGCTTTCTAAACAAAGTTGTACTATCCAGATCACCTATGTAAAGAGAGAACCAATAGAAAAAGTTCAATTGGCAAATATCTTCCAAACAATAAAATGCAACTTGTTTCGAGGGAAACTGTTTCTAGAACTGTAGTTATTCCAATATTGTATACTCCGGCCAGTTCTCCAAAAAAAAAAAGGCAAGTGCCTACTCCAGAGAAAAATCTTAATTTAGGAGGCAAGTCTCCAGAAAAGTCTGGTAAAAGTGCTAAACTGGAAAGGATTTCGAATCCGGTAGATTATAGGAATATTATATTGAGTGGTTTGAGATATCTAAAGAAGATTCAGAATCCTATGACTGTTCAAAACCTGCAGACGATGCCTCTAAGCCTGCAGACGGTGCCTCTGGTCCTTCAGACGATACCTCTGGTCCTTCAGACGATACCTCTAAGCCTTCAGACGATACCATCGGGTTTTATTCATCGGGAATAGCGCCTAAAATTTGCTGCGGAAGACATGGAATAGCGCAGGTGGATGGGATGATCCCCTGGGAAAGGATATAGGTCAAGAGTCTATAGATTGGTATGAGAAGATAAATCATTGAGGAGACACTAAGAGAGAAGATGGCAGTGTCGAGAATCTCAAATGGAGGGCTACTTGGTGAACTTCTTTCAAAATCTGAAAGCAGAGGCATAATGAGATTTGATGAGCTCTTCTGGGGTGGAGAGTTAGTCCCTGTTGGAAAAGGCACATGGCCAAAATTTTTTTTTGAGGGATGTTGCTGATAATGGTGGATCTCCTGTTTATGGAATTGAACAGAGAGATTTCTGAATATAGGAATCCTAATATTGATCATAGAAAAATTGGTTTTATATTTCTCCTAGAACGATTAAAAAGGAAATAAATATTTTTGATGCTTCACGAACCTTAAAAGGTAGTGCTCAAGCCAATCTTTGTTATCCTAAAGATGTTTTGATTGTTCGTGATTTGGAATCTGAATATTTTCAAATATTATTGAAGATAGTGAAAAGGATAATAATTTAGATTTGAATTATATGAATTTATCTTATTTTGTAGTTTTTCGTTCTGAATCTGGAGGAAAAATTTTCCAATCAAGAAGATTGTGAAAATGTGCGTATTTTTTCACTATTTTCTTCTGTTGAACTCCTGTTAAACAGCGGGGGGGAGTATGTTGCGACTACTAAAGTAGTCAGCTTTGTTTTATGCAAATATGTTTAACTTAAAACTAGGAGAAAAGAAGTATGTAAATATCTGTGCTGTATAACTTGTTATGTAAATTTATTTATTGTATAAATTGTTATGTAAATTTCTTAATGTATAAATTGACCGTGTTTTTTAATAAAAATGAGTTCTGAAAAGATATTGAGCGTGGTGGTATCCGTTCTTCAAGCCACTTCCCTTGGTGTACAAAAGTAGCTGGCTGGACAAGTGACTGGACAAAGAGGCACTGGGTCGTCTCTCGGGGTACAGAGAGACACCCTTTCTATATTGAGGAGAAGGCCTCAATAATACACAAAGTGAAGGTAGGCGAGATATTTGTATTATGGATGTACTCTATGTGTGTGTGCTTAGATTCAAATCTAATCTTATTTCAGTTAGATGTCTAGTTAATAATGGTAACAATGTATATTTTGAGATAGGAATAGCTAAATCTTTTAATTGGAATTGAGAATTAGTAGCTGAGGGTAATAAGGTAGATAGAATTTTTATAATTGGCACTTCACTAAAAATATTTTAACCATTAAAGACATCGTTTAGAAGCAGAAAACAAATGTTATGCAAAGAAAATGTGGCATAGAAGACAAGGACACTTGAACGAATAATACTTGGATAGAATAATGAAGAATAGTATGGTTAAAGGACTTAATTTTAATTTTCAACCTCTCGAAAAATGTGAGCCATGTATCATTGGTAAACTAACCCAAAACCCTTTCAAGGCTATCGAGAGTAATAATTCTGGAAGACCATTAGAACTTATATGTATCGATCTATGTGGCCCTATGCTAAAATATCCCTGGGTGGTGCATATTATCTTTACGTTATTATATATATAATGACTTTGTCACCGACCCGAGGCCGCTAGTTGCGGCGACGGTCAATAGATGTGGTTTGGTTTTAGACGTCTATTTTGACGGGAGAGGCGACCCTTGTCTCTTTATATATATATATATGTCATAATATATTCTCTTACAGGATTAATAAAACAAATCTACAGTCGACCAGAGAGAGAGAGAGAGAACGCAGCTAAGGCCGGTCACTTGATATAGCAGTCACATTCCGAGGGGGCGACCGCAGGGCCTTTTCTTGGAACCTCAGTTCTATGTTTACTCAGTCGGGGGGGGGGTGGTGGATACACAAGACGTGCATTTCCGCGGTGGCAGCCGCTAGCGCTCCCTCTCTCCCTCGGTTTGCTGGGTTCCATCTTCCAAACTTGTTGTTTCATTATTTCTCACCTCACCACATCATTACCACTATATTGCCACATTGTAAGTCGACAGGATAAGACCTGGCCGGGAAGCGAATCCCTCATATACCGGAGTATGAAGAAACAAGAAGCCAAGCCACGATGATCGGCCAAACCCAACTCAACTGTAACCACTCCTCTTCGAGCCCTCAACCCCTTCTTCGCCAACCTTTGTACCGTGATCCCGAAGAAGTATTCACCTACGACGGAGATGGAGCTGCCACACACTTCTTCCAGCACTAGATCTACCCAAGAACGACCACCGTGCCAGAGCAGGACACCTTCCATCATCATGGACAAGATTCCGCCATATCCCTGCCGCTACTGTGATGTACAACACTGGTACGCTCAGTGTCACAGACAGAACTCTCCCGAATCTCAATGAACTTACCTGCTCTCTAAACCAGCATAACCTGTAAGTGAAATTGTTTTACCCCTTCCATTCATTCTTTAAATAAGTCATTCCTTGTAAATTGTCCCAATATTTACATAATTAGCTCCATTTATTCTCTCCATGCCTATCAACAATGATTTTATGCTCCATACTATTTATCTAGATATTTGTAACTCATTTAATTAGCTACCTTACCAGTAAAATTTAACAATCGTTATTTTAATTAAATAATTTCCATTTTTAACGTAACTCTATAAAAAAAAAACTCTTAAAATAAAAAAAATTGGAATTCTACCTATTAATGCTTTACGAATTTTACTATTAACAATAGATTTTTCATAATCAAATCTATATATATAAAATTGAATGTCTGTGTGTCTGTCTGTCTGTGTGTGTGTGTGTCCTCTATGGATTCGAAAACCATACATCCAATCGCCGTGAAATTTCGGGATATTATTAGGCATATCCCCGGAAAGGTTTACGAAAAATGATATCTTGAATAGCTTTAATATCCTTAGAGTTATTTGCAGATTTGTAGCTTTAACTCGCAAGCAGCGCCACCATTGAGACGGAGATAGGCTTTTTCAAGAGGGGGAGTAATGTTAGGAGAGAGGAGCGCGTCTCGAGGCGGGTGCTCACGTGTCACTGTTAAAAACCTATTTGTTTTGGCTACATCTTTTCCCGTGGACTTAACGATAACTTTTCTAAAACTTATATCAAATTTCATGTATAATTATTTTTACATCATTTAGTTTAGTATAATTATTTACTATAATTTCCTATCGTTCAATTATTATACTTTTTGTTCTTAAAGATTATTTAAGACAATAATCTTTAATTAGAAAGTGCTTTGCCAAAAGTTTGGAGTGGGGCAGACCCCGTGCGAGAATGGATTCGCCCGGCCGCCGGCCGACAGTCAAAGTACCCACCGACCAATCAGGGCAGAGTTGGCAACACAGCTATGCCAAGTAGACAAGAAAAAAAGCCTCGCGGGAGCTTGCCCAAGATGACCTCCGGGAACTTCGTCCATCTTCCATAAACGACCATGAATTTATTCAACCTTATCGAGTATTTTTCAAGGGACCGGGAAAAAATGTTCACTAGATAAAACGATGATTTTGTAATGTAGAAAATTAGGAAAGACAAAATTCAGGATGACACGGCACACAGGGACCGGGAAAAAAATAATCACTTTATCGAGAGATTCACGACCATGATTTTATTCAACTTATCGAGTATTTTTCAAGGGACCGGGAAAATATGTTCACTAGATAAAACGATGATTTTGTAATGTAGAAATTTATGAAATACAAAATTCAGGATGACACGGCACACAGGGACCGGGAAAAAATAATCACTTTATCGAGAGATTCACGACCATGATTTTATTCAACTTATCGAGTATTTTTCAAGGGACCGGGAAAATATGTTCACTAGATAAAACGATGATTTTGTAATGTAGAAAATTATGAAAGACAAAATTCAGGATGACACGGCACACAGGGACCGGGAAAAAATGTTCACTTTATCGAGAGATTCAAATTTACGAGTTTCAAATTATCAAAATATATCTTTTTTTTTCAAGTTTATAGAGAATTGTTTTAACAAATGTTCGTTAGACAAACCTTTACTCGGGTAAAACCTCGGGCGAAGCCGGGTACGTCCGCTAGTTATTTATAAAAATACGCCTCCAGCACCTAAACTTTTGTATGTTTATTTGTATAGACCTCTCCTACTTGTAAGCACGGCTCACGAAAAATAATTTCTGTCCCTAATCGATTCAAAATTCACCCTGTAATTCAGGCGTCGAAGAATTCCAACCACCACGTGAGCCTTACTTACAACCAACCCTTGGTGACTCTTATCTATCTTCCCCTTAATGCCCCTCTCATTCTTACAACTTTGTTAACTTTATACCAGCTCAGGACCTTTTATAGAGAATTATTGATTAATCAATTATCGAACTTCTATATTGTCATTTCAAAATCCTAACCTTCGCCCTTCATTTATGACAATATATTCCGCAGTACATCTCTAGCATATCCACCGACCCACACCATCTAGCCAATGGTGTGTTCGTCACAGGGTGCAGATTGACTAACTGCTAGATATTTATCAACCCCTTTTTGTTCGCACTTGAACAATCTGCATCGAGTGACACAGTTCGCCCCTTCTTCTCGCGCCACACGTTCGCCACACGGACCCTGTCTTCAAATCTATGTTTGTCCATTGTCCAAACCAGCACGATATAGCCTACCTCCGATATTTCCCACGGAGGTACGTTAAACATCGTCGCTGATTCTGTCCGGTCCGTCATCATTTCGCCCAGACATGGGTCTTACTTTCAACCCACCGCGAAATCATCGCTTTGCACAAGCTCCCACGACGGTTCAAACACCTCGTGTCCGAGCAGCTTGTCACTTGTAACGGACAACGCAGTTCTCGTCCCAATTTTTGGCACTGGCGCGCATACTTTCCGCAAATTAAATATAAGTCCGTTCGACTTCCTCACCTACACACGGGACTTTTTCCCTCGGACTCGCTACACAAGTAACTGCATAGATAAGTTAGATTGGCCAAAGCAAGTTTCCCCTCGCTCTGTTCGCCGAGGTTCTAACATTGTATGTAGTTCGATATTTACCTCAGTCCTGAGCTCACACAATTGCCAACCTCAAGCTCATTTCTCGTACTCTACACCTATAGCATAGAAAACCCATGACAAGTTTCCCCTTGCCATGTCCGCCTGAAAAATATCTTAAAGTGTAGGGTTCCCCAGTCTTAATGATCTTCAGAATTTCACCATATGTATGTGACTCTTCTTCCCCTTGTTCACACTCCGCAATAACATTTCCCTTATAGTACATTAGATTTTGTTGTATATAGCCTTTTATAACCTTGATATTCTCAAAGATTTCCTTAAATGTCAAACTCCCCAGTGTTGTAAAACTGCTTGTAAATAATATTTACTTGTGTACTATACAATATTTTATTTACATAAAACTATGTCACCTTTACCTTAACTAATTTTAACTGTAAAATTATTTTCTCTATTCCTGGCTTCTCCAGCTTTAAATATACTTAAACCATGTTCAGCCTTCTTCAACGGGGGCCATATGTCATAATATATGCTCTTACAGGATTAATAAAACAAATCTACTGTCGACCAGAGAGAGAGAGAGAGAACGCAGCTAAGGCCGGTCACTTGATATAGCAGTCACATTCCAAGGGGGCGACCGCAGGGCCTTTTCTTGGAACCTCAGTTCTATGTTTACTCAGTCGGGGGGGGGGGGTGGTGGATACACAAGACGTGCATTTCCGCGGTGGCAGCCGCTAGCGCTCCCACTCTCCCTCGGTTTGCTGGGTTCCATCTTCCAAACTTGTTGTTTCATTATTTCTCACCTCACCACATCATTACCACTATATTGCCACATATATATATATATATATATTTTAAAAATAAGGCTTATTTTGGATTTAAATATGATAATTTATTTACCGATATTTCGATGGATCAATCTTCCATCTTTTACGAGGTGTTTTGTAGTGAAGCACGCAGCAGGTCGCGCGCCCCAGGTGAGCCACTAGACGTCTTCTAAGCTTATTGGGCGATGAACCATCTAATATATACAATCTAAACAGAGTAAATATAATCAAAATAAAAGTGATATATGTAAATGACTATTGAAATTAAGAGATATCAAATTAATTAAAGAAAAAGTGATATATGTAAATGACTAAGTGATATATGTAAATGACTAATGAAAATTAAGAGATATCGAATTAATTAAACAAATAAAATATCATGAAAATTGAAATAACTGTGTAACAAATATACAAATAGTAGTAATAGATATCCGATTAAAAATGGAATAAAATAACCATGTAAATAGCATAATCATCTAAGAGGTTCTGAACTGGGTATATATATCTGGCAAGTCAATCTTTCTATTGATACTATTTTTATTCTCTAATGAGCTCCAGCTTTCTAGAAATAAACGGCAATGTTTTTCTTTGATGTTTTGATGAATTATAGATGTGTGATCGAAGTCTGGAGTGTGACTATTGTTGAATGCATGATCTACTAGTAGAGATGTCGGGTTATGGCGTTTTAGTGCGGATTTGTGTTGGTTAATTCTTTCAGATAAAGGTTTGCTGGTTTCTCCTATGTATATTGCCTGGCAGGATTTGCATGGTATTTTATAAACCACATTCGCTCTATCTTCTGGCTTGTAGATTTGTTTTGTATCAGGGTGACGGAAGATGCTTCTTAAATTCTGATTGGGTTGATATCTGGTTATGATATTGTGTTTTTTTAAACTTCTGGCTATTCTTTCACAGCCATAGCTGTAAGGTAGGGAGCAAAACATGTTCGGGGTTGAGATCTGTGATTGTTCGTGGATGGAATTTTTGGTGTATATAATTGCTTTTTGATGAATTCTTTAGGATAATTATTGTTTTGAAGTTCTTGAAATAATCTAGCTTTTTCAATTTTTTCATCAGTTTTATTTGTAAAATGTGTAGTCAACCTCTTGGATAGTGTTTTGACCACCGCAACCTTATGGCAGATGGGACCAAAAGAATTGAAGTTCAGGTAACTTCCTGTGTGGGTTGGTTTTCGATAAATTTTCGTTTCAATTTTATTTTGATTTCTGGTCAGTTGTAAGTCCAAAAATGGCAGAGATCTATTTTCTTCTAATTCATAAGTGAATTTCAGAAAGATTGATAGAAAGATTGACTTGCCAGATATATATACCCAGTTCAGAACCTCTTAGATGATTATGCTATTTACATGGTTATTTTATTCCATTTTTAATCGGATATCTATTACTACTATTTGTATATTTGTTACACAGTTATTTCAATTTTCATGATATTTTATTTGTTTAATTAATTCGATATCTCTTAATTTTCATTAGTCATTTACATATATCACTTAGTCATTTACATATATCACTTTTTCTTTAATTAATTTGATATCTCTTAATTTCAATAGTCATTTACATATATCACTTTTATTTTGATTATATTTACTCTGTTTAGATTGTATATATTAGATGGTTCATCGCCCAATAAGCTTAGAAGACGTCTAGTGGCTCACCTGGGGCGCGCGACCTGCTGCGTGCTTCACTACAAAACACCTCGTAAAAGATGGAAGATTGATCCATCGAAATATCGGTAAATAAATTATCATATTTAAATCCAAAATAAGCCTTATTTTTAAAATATAAATGTATTATGGATTGCTCTATATTCAGAATGATTGCAACCAGTTTTGGTTCTGACGCCCTTCGTCTCTCAAGAAAATTGGAAAGTTTCCATCTATCTTTAAGCAGTTGGAAGGTACATCTACACTTCAACCATAGCTGTCTCTCTAATGGAATTATTCCCCCTTCCTTGATTCTAAAAGATCCTGTACGAACGACATTTTCACGCAAAATTCTGTATCAAACGGGAAGAAAACTTTTAAATGCTCGCATCAAAAACTGTCACTATAACATAAACAAATCAAAATCGAATATTGAAATAATTATTCCTAATTTGAAACCATTGATCAGCGATGATTATTTTGAAAAGTTGAACACATTTATAGCCAGTAAGTGCCAAAACAAAAGAGAATCTATACAACAAAGACATTCCAAAAAAATTAGCAACTGGGCGAACAAATCTCAACGTCTCACACACCATAACACTGTGATTAATCTCTCAACCCAATCATTCACCCCAGAAGCAACAACTCTATTATCAAGAGGTTTGAACTTTGTGCCATCTCAAAAGATAAACACTCCTAAAACATTAGCCGCAATAGAGAATTCAATTAAAAATTTCCCAGATGAACAAAAGTCAAAAATCAGAACAGAAATAACACCAATTATAAAGAAATTAGAAAAACACAACAAGACTAATTTAAGTAAAGAAGAAAAGAATGCCATAAAACAATTGAAAGAAAACAAACAAATAATCATAGCACCTTCAGATAAAGGTAGAAACACGGTAATAATGGATGCAATAGAATATAACAACAAAATAGAACAGTTACTTCAAGATAAAGATATATACGAACCTTTAACTAAGAATCCCCTAACCAATCTTACAAAAGATTTCAATAGACAATTCAACAAAATTAAGCGCAAATACAAGCTAGATAACAAAACCTTCGACAGTTTAAAAGCCACGGCTCAAAATCTTCCAAATTTACACGGTCTACCAAAAGTTCATAAACCCAATACCCCATTACGTCCCATAGTGTCATATTCTGGCTCGCCCCTGTACCCCATCACCAAATTTCTATCATCAATTATAACACCATTCCAGAAGAAACTTCTCCACACAGTCCCCAATCCAATAGTAGCTATTGAAGCAATCAAAAATACTCCAGTTTCACCAGGCAGCCGGATCATATCTTTTGATATAGAATCCCTTTATACTTCCATCCCACATGACGAAGCAATTCTTGCTCTACAAGAATTCATAAATTCCCACCCAGACTTACCCCTCCCTATCCCAAAGGAGGCTCTCATAGAACTGATCAAACTCTGCCTATCATTTAATTACTTCTTCTATAAGAACAGATATTTCAAACAGGTCAAGGGACTTCCAATGGGAAATCCTATATCATCTGCATTAGCCAATGTCTTCATAGATAAGATTGACAAGTTAATCGTTGAATCCACACAACTACAAATTTTAATGTGGAAACGCTACATTGATGATGTTTTATGCATCACAGAGGTGGATGTTTCCATAATTATAAATTTTCTTAATAGTCTTAGACCCTTTCTGAAATTCACTTATGAATTAGAAGAAAATAGATCTCTGCCATTTTTGGACTTACAACTGACCAGAAATCAAAATAAAATTGAAACGAAAATTTATCGAAAACCAACCCACACAGGAAGTTACCTGAACTTCAATTCTTTTGGTCCCATCTGCCATAAGGTTGCGGTGGTCAAAACACTATCCAAGAGGTTGACTACACATTTTACAAATAAAACTGATGAAAAAATTGAAAAAGCTAGATTATTTCAAGAACTTCAAAACAATAATTATCCTAAAGAATTCATCAAAAAGCAATTATATACACCAAAAATTCCATCCACGAACAATACACAGATCTCAACCCCGAACATGTTTTGCTCCCTACCTTACAGCTATGGCTGTGAAAGAATAGCCAGAAGTTTAAAAAAACACAATATCATAACCAGATATCAACCCAATCAGAATTTAAGAAGCATCTTCCGTCACCCTGATACAAAACAAATCTACAAGCCAGAAGATAGAGCGAATGTGGTTTATAAAATACCATGCAAATCCTGCCAGGCAATATACATAGGAGAAACCAGCAAACCTTTATCTGAAAGAATTAACCAACACAAATCCGCACTAAAACGCCATAACCCGACATCTCTACTAGTAGATCATGCATTCAACAATAGTCACACTCCAGACTTCGATCACACATCTATAATTCATCAAAACATCAAAGAAAAACATTGCCGTTTATTTCTAGAAAGCTGGAGCTCATTAGAGAATAAAAATAGTATCAATAGAAAGATTGACTTGCCAGATATATATACCCAGTTCAGAACCTCTTAGATGATTATGCTATTTACATGGTTATTTTATTCCATTTTTAATCGGATATCTATTACTACTATTTGTATATTTGTTACACAGTTATTTCAATTTTCATGATATTTTATTTGTTTAATTAATTCGATATCTCTTAATTTTCATTAGTCATTTACATATATCACTTAGTCATTTACATATATCACTTTTTCTTTAATTAATTTGATATCTCTTAATTTCAATAGTCATTTACATATATCACTTTTATTTTGATTATATTTACTCTGTTTAGATTGTATATATTAGATGGTTCATCGCCCAATAAGCTTAGAAGACGTCTAGTGGCTCACCTGGGGCGCGCGACCTGCTGCGTGCTTCACTACAAAACACCTCGTAAAAGATGGAAGATTGATCCATCGAAATATCGGTAAATAAATTATCATATTTAAATCCAAAATAAGCCTTATTTTTAAAATATAAATGTATTATGGATTGCTCTATATTCAGAATATATATATATATATATAAATATTTAGTAGACGTATCTTTGTATACTTCCTGAAATCAAAGGATCTTTCTGTTGAATTTAAAAATAATCTAGAAAATGAAACTAGTGTTGAATCAAAAAGGTTAGATCGGACAAAGGAACTGAGTTTGTCAATTGAAAAATTCATGAGTTTTTCAGGAATGAAGGAATACACAATCAAAGAACAATTCAATATTCACAAAAAAGCAACGGAATTGCAAAACGAACCCATCGCACCCTTCAAGATTGGGCTAGAAATATGTTAATTGATGCGAAGTTACCAACTGAATTTTGGGCGGAAGCCATTACAACAGCCGCTTATTTGAAGATTTGCACACCGTTCAAAAATGATAACACTGAAAACTCCCATAGAGAAATGGACTGGACACAAACCGTCAGTAGCACATTTTATAATGTGTTAAAAATCAAAGAAATGAATTTGACTCCAGAGCAAGAAGAGAAATACTCACCGGTTACTCAAGACATGGGAAAGCCTATAAAATATATCATCAACAAGATGGAAAAATACACTAAGTTTAAACTGTCAAAATTGATTAAAATTCAAAAGGTTCTGATCTCTTGAATCCTAGTGTTTTTAACCAACATGACCAAGATCAAATCATCTATAGAAATGAACAAAATGAATTATATTTTTGCCAATTACACCTATCATGGGCTCTACTCCAGAAGAACTAAATAATCCAGACAACCAAGAACGATGCCGGAATAATCAGGATTACCCCTAACACTCGAACGTTTTGCAGGAAGAACTAGTGAAGATATTTAGGAACAGCATCTTATCAATCTACGAGAGCAGGAAGAAAGGCTAATCGCTAGCGGCGTAAGACGATCTGATAGAATAAAAGAAAGAAGCGCAGCCAATGTAACCGAACTAACTTCAACTTCCATGAAAATACCTAAAAAATATCGGGAAGCCATGAAAACCCCATTTTCAGGTCAATGGAGAGAAGCAATGGAAGAGGGGTTCGATTCCTTAACTCACATAATATTTGGAATCTTGTACCCAAAACGTTAAAAAAAGAAAATTGATTTTTAATATAAAAAAATTAATCCAGATGGAAGCGTTGACAAAAGAAATACTAGATTTGTTTCAATGGGACATAATGAAAATCCAGGCATCGACTATCATGAATATTTTGCTTCTCTGAACAAAACATGAAATTTGAACAATATGAAGAAATTATAGACTCCTTGATATGCATTAATTGAGGAAAAAGCCCGATTTAACATTTTATGTTAGTCAACTCTCCCAATACCTCAAAGATCCCAAAGAGTCATTCAACTTACTGCACTTAAAATATTATATAGATACTTGAAGGGAACAAAAAGCTGCAATCTATTCTTTGACAAAATAAGAGGGAAAATTGAAGTCTTTACAGATGCTAGCTGGTCCTCAACTGAGGTTTGAAAATCCTTTTCAGCATATATAACTAAATTAAGATCTTCACTACCCAGTTGGAAATATCAAAAACAGCCACTGGTATCCCTGTCATGATTCGAAACAGAATTAATGACTATCTGTGAGGGCACTAAAGATTTGTATTGGTTCATGAACTTTCTTTCTGAAATAGATCAGCAATCTTGTGTTGAAATGTCTCTGGTTCTGAAGATAGACAGTATATCAGCAATAGACTTGGATTAAAGTAACATCTCATCATTGTAGAACCAAGCACATAGATATAAAATATTTCTTCGTGAAAGATGAAGTGTCAAAGGGAAATTTGAAGATCTCCTTCGTGAACTCGGAAGCCTTCTCACCAAAAGACTGTAGCGATTTTAGTGTCACAAATTTAGATTTGCTTACCGAAAGGGGGAGGTGTTGAGATTAGTAAAAATCTGTGAAATCTATAAGTTATTTTTGGCCAAGTATTAGTTGGGTTTTAAAAGTAATGTCTTAAGGTAAAGACTAAAACATTCCGCATTTTTAGCTGGTTTAAACCTCTCTTTGTATTTGAATAATAAATATGTTTAAATTTATAAAGCTGCATTTATGTAAACCTGAAATTACCATACAACAATTCTAAGGACAAATGAAACTCTTAAATCTTAACGAGAACAGAGAAATGTGTATAAAAGAAAATAATTCTCGAAATATCTACAAACAACATATTAAAAATTATCAGTTTTATAAAATATATTTGTTGCTTATAATTCAGAATATATCTGCAAAAGGTATTAAATATGATATACGTTTCTTTACTGGAAGTGTAAATACTTTTATATTTTACTATTAAATCATTGTTGATTCTATAGTCCTGAAAAACAGGACAATCCAGTAAAATATGTATTGAGGTTTGTTTCTCATGCCCACAAAAAAAACTCGAGTCCTCCAAGTTTATTTTTTTCTAAAAAGCTTCTTAAATTTCAATTATTAGAAATGAATTGGGAATTATGAAAGTTTGGCCGAAAATGCTTTGGTATGTTGTTAGTGAAGAAGCTTTGAAAAGTTTCATTTGTGTTGTTCTTCAAAGAACCATTTAAAATTCAATAAAACCCGTTATTATGCTTGGGACATCTAATTGTATATTTTGTTTTATTCTAAAGTTAGTTAATTTTATTAATATTTCATATATTTTTGGATTCAAAAAATCATTTAGCAAAGTCATCTTGGCTATGCTATGTACACAATTATAACTCGTCGTTTTATAAGATTGCGTTCACCATAATAGGATTTGATAGTGGAATGAAAAAAAAAATATTAATTTATATTATTCTTATTAACCAATTTATACCAGATCCTCGATACATAAGTATGCATTGGACTATATATTGTTTTGTATAAAGCAAGTCTCTTTTGGGTACTCAGGCCCCAAGATTTTCCAAAAATTGAAAGTAGCAGATCTATCTTTTTGCTTTATTTAGCATAATATCTACGTGAGGATTGATATTTAGTTTTTTATTTCCAAATTGATATGCTAAAGTGACTTCCAATATTTCAATTTTCTGTACTGGAAAAATTATTTTGTCTCAAACTCTATTGCTGACCTGTCTTTATTGTGCAATTGTAGAATGTTACTTTTCAAGACCTATTTTTATTGTATTTTGAGTTCACCATTGTCCATTTTTCCAAGGTGATTTCTATATATTTTTTTAAAGAGTATCCTTGTCTTTTTTGCAAACTATTATTGTCACATCATCAGCATAACACAATATTTCATAATTGAGTATTTGCATTTTTTAAATAAATCATTCAGTGATATCAGCCATAGTAATGGAGTAGTTGTTGCTTTGCGGACAGCCATTTGATATTGTTTTATTGACCTTATTATCACTATAAATATATATTAGCAAATATAGTAAATCTATATTGAGTATATTATCCTGATCTATTATTTTAAAAAGAGCTGGCCACCATGCATTGTCAAATGTACCTTGAAATGAAGAAATGTCGGTATGGCGTGCCTATCAGTAGCTGACTTCCCTAGCACTTTCTCGGACATAACCTCTCGGATGCAACGAATAAAAAGTATTGCATTACTTTTTCCTTATATATCGAGTATGAACTTGCAGACTAAATATAAAGATTTGTTTCAGCTCCCTTATTTTAGTATAACTAGAGTTCCCTCTAGAAAAATTAATATCTCGGATGCAACGAATAAAAAGTATTGCATAACTTTTTCCTTATATATCGAGTATGAACTTGCAGACTAAATATAAAGATTTGTTTCAGCTCCCTTATTTTAGTATAACTAGAGTTCCCTCTAGAAAAATTAATATCTCGGATGCAACGAATAAAAAGTATTGCATAACTTTTTCCTTATATATCGAGTATGAACTTGCAGACTAAATATAAATATTTGTTTCAGCTCCCTTATTTTAGTATAACTAGAGTGGATCAATGGAACAAGTTATGATTAATTTAAATGAGAATTCGACTTACTTTTGCATGTGGCTGTTGCGTAATGTCTGAATGGTTGTGTAAAGGGACGTGGCTATGTTTATGACCACATTAATCAGAATACGGTGGTCAAAATCATTACCAACATCACCAGATTTTTTTACGGATCGGGTAATACCAGAAGGTATAATTAAAGTCATAGTTTTCATTTTCGTCAAAATATTCTAATGAATTAAAGGAAAGATTAGCTTTTGGAGAATGTCTTAAAACTTCGAATATCGCGGCCTTGGGGACAAGATATTCATGTAGATTTTTGATTATCTCTTTATACTTCATTTATCGCGGACTATAGTACAAAGCATATTTATTTATATTATGGAGAGAGAGAGAGAGAGAGAGAGAGAAAATCTACAAACTCGTCATATATCTCAGATTATGGCACAATATATATTTATGCAGATTTATGGATAATCGCTTCAAATTTATAGATCGCACGGACTCTGGTACAAGGTATATTTATTTATATTATAGAGAATCTCTTTAAACTATTTATTTCGAGGATTATGGTACAAGAAATATTTATATATATATTTTGTAAATATAATCTATTTAAACTTCATATATCATGGAATATACCATAATATATTTATGTAGATTATGGAGAATCTCTTTAAACTCTTCATATATTGCGGAATATGGTATAAGTTATTAATGTATATTGTGTGAATCTCCATAAACTTAATATATCACGGACTAAGATATTTATGTAGATTATGAAGAATATATTTAAACTCTATATATTTCTCGAATTATATATTTGGCCCGATTAATCATAAAATATCAGTTATAAAAGCACTATCTAAAAATATTTCCATCCACTGCTCCTCAAATATTAAAAATATTAAAGCTGAACAAAACCTATTTTACAATGAGATGAAAAATAATGAATATCCTCCCGGTTTCATCAAGAAACATATATATAGACCCACCAACAGTCCTACAAACAATAGTGAAGAATCGAACATATACTGTGCACTACCATGCAATTATGGCATTGGAAAATGCGTACCGTTGCCACGTTAGTCACCTTGGAAATCAACCAGAATTTGGACGAATATTCCAAGGGTCCAGGGGGAACCGCAGGGAGGTGTGGTTGGACTTCTCCCCCCTGCGGTGATAGAAATTCATGGAGTCATCTGAGGATCTTCGTTGGACATAACAACAACAACAAAGGGATGATAAAGCCATGCGGTAAGTAGAATTGTTGTAGCGACAGTAGGTGATCTGCCTTGATTTGAAATCAGAGGGTGATTGTGGTCCGCTAGAGAAAAAAATGAAAATTAGAAAAAGGTTTGTGAATGCGTTGGTGGCTGTGCTCTGCGGATGATAGAAATTAACTTTTGAAGAGTGTTCAAGAAGAGCCAGAAGTTGAGATTTTCAAATCTGGGGAACTGTGTTCAAAGAATTTATTGGAATTACGAAATAAAAAAATAATTGTCAAGTAGCGCTCACCTTTTTTTACGATGAGGTGAAGCAGTGCCCGAAAAGGATATAGTGGTAATGGGAGGTGGTTGGAGAAAACGATTGTTGTAAGAGCCCGATAATTATTGATTAACATAAAGGTATATAAACAACTATAAAATGTATAAAAATATAGAAATATGATTGTGGGTAAAAAAATTTCAGTGGATAAAATAAATCATGTAATATATAATGGTAATAATAATGAAGGATTAAAATAATTTTTGAGAATGCAAATAAATATTTTAAAATACTAAAATGATATTAAAAAAATGAAAGTGATACTGGTTAAAGTTTTTTGAATAATATATTGAATTAAAACTTGATTATATGATTAGAAGACAAAAATAAAAATAATATTCAAATAATCAATTCGAATTAAATATAATTAAAGATTATTTTAATCATTAGTTAAATGTTACGTCGTGGAATTGAACAATTTTCTCGTTTGTCCATAAGGTTGATAGGTAGAGCATGATTTATATTTTGCGTAATAAAGTCTAGATCAGACCTAACTATTTTTTTATTGATAATGTTAGTAGAACATTTATAATTAATAACGTCACGTTGGTGATCGCAAAATAGTGATATACAACTGTTTGGAAGTTGTACTACTTTTTTATAGTGGATGAATAATAATTTTTTCTAGATGCTGGGTTTTAGGAAAACGGTTAAATATAATTGTAATATCAATTGTATTGTACAAATAAGAATAGTGGTGCGATGTGTAGGTTGTAATAAATAGAAATTTCAGAAGTAACATTTATTGGCTGGATTGGTTACTAAAATGTTGTGTATTGTGATATCAATTATCATGTAAAATGTTTAATATTTATAGTGTGTGTGATGTGGTTAAGGAGCTTGCGAAGCAATATAAATGATCAGTGTGAAATACGTGTTTAAAAATGGCGATCATCAATTGACCGATATCTTAACCCTTTTTTGGACGGGCGAATATTTCTACTAGTAACTAGACAGGTTGGGTTGTTTCAACCCACCTATGTAACTTTATGAAATAAGCGCTTGATAATGATTGAAATTTATATTTAAAAATATTCAATGGATACTGTGGTGTTTTGCATAACAATAGTTATGTTTTAGATAAATTGTCGAGATATGCAAATAAGGTTTTGCATAGTGTTTGTTTGTTGTTATTATGTTAATTATTTTTTATGTATATATATATATGTATCATTAAATTGTAAATATTCAGTCAGATTAGTGTTATGAGCGAATAAAGATTTTATCTCAGACCTAGTGGATCTCGGTGACCTGGTGTAGAGTAGAGACACAACAGTGGCGACGAGTATAAAGAACCTATACACAACAGTGGCGACGAAGGAAAAGTAAGCGAACAATGATGAATATTGAACAGTTCAACCCAAACAATGGAAATGAAATATCAAGTTATTTAGAACGCTTTGAATCCTATTGCATAGCGAATGATATTGTAAAGATCGTTAAAAAGAAGGCAACATTTTTCTCGCTATGCGGAAGAGAAACGTATAATATAATACGGACGTTGACCTCTCCCAAGAATCCATTGGAGACAGAATGGGAGGAGTTGGTAACAAGGATTAAAAAATATTTTGATCCAACGCCAAATATAATAGTGCAGCGTTTTAAATTTGCGAAAAGGCTTCAAATGCCAAATGAAACAATATCTGAATTTATAACAGCTCTAAAGAAAATTGCCGAGAAGTGTGAATTCCCTGATGTGGAAGATAGGTTGCGTGATGCCCTAGTATGCGGCATTCTAAGCGAAGAGATACAACCAATGCTGTTAATGAACAGTATGCTAACATTTAAAGTGGCTCCAGAGATGGCATTGGCACATGAGGCTGCGGTAAGGAACGTTGCAGAAATTAAAGACGGAAAACCTCAGGAAGAAATTAATGTAATGGGAAGAGCTGTTAAGGTGAGACGGAGGAATGAGAAGATTTTTAAATGTTTCCGCTGTGGATATACAAACCACAGAGAAGAGCAATGTTTCTTTAAAGAGAAAAGATGTTTTAAATGTCAGAAGTTAGGGCATATATCTAGGGTCTGTAAGAACGGGAACTGGAGGAGCGATCGTAATAATAACTGCTCGATAGATGAGGAGGCAGAGGCAACTAATGGCCTTTTTAATATAAATCAAGTGAAGGACACCAGTAACATGCGGAATTATATGGTAAAAGTACGGACTAGCGGTCGAGATATGAATATGCTCATTGACTCAGGAACAAGAAAAAATATTATTTCTGAGAGGACGTATATAAGAACTTGGGTGAAGTCAGAAAGGCCTAGAATAGAGAAGGATTCTACCAAGTTGGTGCAATGGAACAGACAGAGGTTATCCATTCTGGGTAAAATAAAAGCCGACGTAAAAGTGAACAAAAGAAGTATCACAATGGAATTTCTTGTGATCGAAGGTCCGGGCCCAAATCTGATTGGAAGGGAGGCGTTTGACCAGATTGGAATTGGTCTTGAATGGATGAATTATGGCGACAGTGTATGTCAAATCAATGAGGTAATGAATGGAAATGGTATGGCCGCTGCGATGAACGGTAATGGCAAGGGAATGGCCGCGGCTATGAATGGAACCGCCAATGGAATGATGAGCGGAGCTAATGGAATGGGCGCGGGTTACATGAACGGTGGGGAGGACATGTACAGTGAGGGTGACGGGCTGAGCGTGTACGGCAACCCCGGCGTGGACTTCCCACTTTTCGCCTCGGTGCCCCGAGACCAGCTTCCAATGCGGACAACAGGAGCTTCCTGGATACTATGCCGATCAGGAGGGACCCACCAAGGCTAGAGGAAACACCTGGGCCAAGTAGACCAATAAGAAACCGGAGACTCCCCGAATACTTTAAAGATCGTGTAACAAATTGGGGGTGAGAAGATGTGGTGTTTTGCATAACAATAGTTAGGTTTTAGATAAATTGTCGAGATATGCAAATAAGGTTTTGCATAGTGTTTGTTTGTTGTTATTATGTTAATTATTTTTATGTATATATATGTATCATTAAATTGTAAATATTCAGTCAGATTAGTGTTATGAGCGAATAAAGATTTTATCTCAGACCTAGTGGATCTCGGTGACCTGGTGTAGAGTAGAGACACAACAGATACAAATGTTAACATAGAGATTTTGACGTTTAAAAATTCTGAATATAATCTATTTACAGATTTCGCAAATTATTAAGAAATGTTTTTGAAAACACTTAATTGACATAAAGAGCAAAGGGTTTTTATTTTTTACCGCGTTTTTTGATGGACATTTGTAGCACTTTTTTGGATTATAAAATTGGTGTGGCATCGTAGATTCCCTTGATGTACGTGAACCATCATTCTTCTTGAATTGTCGCCTGTAATTCCAGCAGAAGAGAATTCAGATTATGTGTGGCCAGGTGTTCATCGGTCAATACTCTCTCAAGATCACCAATAAAATTACTCCTTTCTTTTTTTATCCTTTATATCAAACCGAGTACCGATTTTTTTTTGGGGGGAACATAGGAGACTAAATTGATTGTTCCAGAGAAACCAAAAATATATGTTTCTGATTCTCTATTAGGGTGCGGTTTATATTGTGGTAGAATCTGAGGTTTGTTCTTTCTCATCCTTCCTAAATATGTAGAGCCATGTTTTTTTAACTTATCAACTAATTCTAGTGAAGTGAACCAATTGTGTGTTGTAATATTTATATTACTCTTCCAATATGGACGACTAATCTCTAAAACATATATATATATATTTAGTTGGCAGGGATAGTTCTCTCTGTTGACTTGGTTGATAAATCTATTTATACAAAGAAAGAAGTGTTATTTTATAAAAGGAAGCTGAAAAATAGCGGAAGATAGCGACTCAAGTCATATGTGGCCAATAATAGTGTTGGGAAATTATTTTAGTCATTTGAGTTGTTCCAATATGTCCATGCTTTGTATGTACTTTGTTTAATAATTTTGTCTTAATGTTTGTGGTACATAAGCTCTTTCAAAACCATTTTTATCAATTAGGTAAAGACCATTTTGAATTTTATCTAGTATTATTAATTTGTTTTGTTAATTGATGTTCTTTTAACTCATTATATGTTAGGTAAAATGAGACAGGTGCTCTTGATAGCACACACACACACAAACACACGTCTGCTTCTATATTATTTAATCCTTTAATATGTTTTATGTCAAAGCTATATTGAGATAGAATTAAGGACCATCTAAATAATCTACCATGTGGTTTTAAAATTTTTGATCCATTTTAAAAGCAAGTGATCTGTGTGCGATGTAAAATGTATGTTGTGTATATATGTGTGAAAATTTGTACTCAATTAATGATAGCTAATGTTTCAATTTCTGATGTAAATTTCTCTCTTTATTTGCTTATTCATTCAGAATATTTACATATTTGTAAATATAATTTTGCCTATAAGGATGTGTTAGTCTAATAAAAGTGTGTCAGTTTCAAATCGGGTGTTGGTAAATTATTAATGTCATCAGGGTAGCCTTTCTGGTGTTGTGGGCACTTTTAAGGAAGCATATAGGCTTCAATTCGGTTTTAAACCAGAAGAAGTCTGGCAAGAAGATACAGTCAAGCTCTGCTACAACTAATTAGATAAGGCCAGACATATCCAGGATGCGGCAAGCTTTCCGAGCTTAGTAAATGAGATAGTGATCGCATCCGAAGCATTGGTCCCTCGAGCCGGAGCTCCAACTAAGAAATTATTTCGACAAATAAATATGACTAAAGCCCAAAGAAGCGTACGAGCCAGGATAAGGTGTCAAGTGAAACTTCTTGATGGGTACATAGTATCCATGGATGACATAGTTCATGAGTGCAATATCCATGAACTAAAAAGAACGTCAGAAAATACAACGATGATAGATACCAAGTTGGAAGAACTATTTAATGAACTATTTTCACTAGAAGACGTAGATGAAGAAAAGGAAATTGAAAATTATGAAAGAATGCATCAAAAGATTGATAAACTATAAGTGAAAATAGCAAGTTCGCTGGATATTATTCAAAAAATCAATGAGATCGAAGAAGTCAAAGTCTTTGAGACAGTGAAGTTGTCCACAATTGAGCTTCCAAATTTCTACGGGGATATGAACTCTTGGTTCAACTACAAGGAAGTGTTCAGGGTAACAATAGATGAGAAACCTGGAATAAATGACCTTCAAAAGCATCAATATTTGGGAGCAGCTGTGAAAGGAGATGCTGCGCGTTTGATAAGAGTATTCCCGACAACGGCTGATAACTACAAGCAAGCATCGGATACCCTCGTACAGAGGTACGATAATAAGCGGGAGCTGGCCTACGCGCAGCTGACTAAAATCTTTAGTATCAAACCTATAAATTTCTAACAGCAAAAAACCTTAGGGATGTTCTAAATGCATACAACGAGGCCATAAGTAACCTGGAATCGCTGGGATTAAGGAGAAATTAACTCGTAGATATAATATTTGTGCATTTCCCACGAAAAAGGTTCACTGTAGAGATGAAGCGCTAATGGGAATTATCTAAAGATGGAAAATCGTTTCCCTCTTATGAAGAATTCAGTTATTTTATGGAAAAGCATTCTAGATGTTTACCTCAAGAGCTGAGAGAATTCCGCCAAAAGGATGGCCAGGAGAAATAATATGCAAAAGTGCATACTGCGATAGCAACAAAGCCAATGGTTTGCACAACAGGTAAAACAGGCCACAAATTAGATAGCTGCCCCAAATTTAGAGCTATGCCTATACAACAAAGACGGAAGGCCGTGAAACTTAAAAGGCTATGTTTTAATTGCCTAGAGAGGAAGAAATCACAATAAAGTAAATTGTTTTAAAGGGCCTTGTAATATATGTCACTGAAAGCACCACTTCTTGCTACATAACGAACAAACGCAGGGAACGGTCGCTAAGAACAATGAGATGCCTGCAGGTTCCGCAGCAGAAAAAGCCATCAACCATACCGGCACAGAACTAGGAGGCGGAACCAAAAGCCAAGTGCTGCTAGCGACTGCACTCATCCAAGTTGAGAGTACCAACGGAACGCTTAAGACTTGTCGAGCCCTTCTTGATTGCGGATCGCAGATCAGCCTAATCCTCAGATTTGCTGAGAAAGACTCGCCCTCAGAAAACAAACATCGGGACGCTCAATAATAGGCGTCGGTAATAGACCAGTCAATGGACCATCCTTGTCAGTCAATTTTAAATTTAAATCGATTTACTGATCTGAGAATGTTGAGACAGATGCTCTCGTGATGGAGGTCCTAACGACTAAGGTTCCTAATTTTGAACTGAAAGAACCAAAGTAGATCTTGCAAAACTACGTGGTATTAGCAGATCCAGAGTTCTATATCCCTGCACCAATTGACATCATTCTCTGGGTGCAGATTTATATGCAATTCTGATGCAATAAAAAAAATAATATTGGGAAACGACCTGCCCGTAGCAATGAAATCTAAACTCGGATGGATTCTAATTGGAAAAATCGTTGGTGAATCGAATTACAAAATGGAGCCGTGTAGTTTCATGATTCAATCAACGACCCAATCAAATGATCTCGTAAAAACCTTTTGGGAATTGCAATCCGTACCATCACAAGAACCGAATCCGTTTGAGCAGAATTATGAAAACCTTATTATCAAGACTCATTTTAGAGACTGCCAAGGAAGATATGATGCATGACTGCTATTTAAAAAGGAGCACAATATGCTTGGCAAGTCAAGGGAAAGAGCTCTGAAAACCTTCCTGGCACAGACCAAAAAGTGCGAGTAGCACTTGTCAGGACAGCCGGAAGAGTTCTAAGGCGACCGATAACCAAGCTGGCCCCTATTCCCTTTTCGCCCTGAATAATTTAATTCTGAACTGGAGTTAAGTGGTGGGGCGGAGTATGGAGACGCCGGTTATGTATTTTTTTTTTGCTTATTCATTCAGAATATTTACATATTTGTAAACATAATTTGGTATATACGTATGTGTTAGTTTAATAAAAGCGTGTCAGTTATAAATGTGTTGGTAAATTATTTGTGTTATCAGGGTAGCCTTTCTGGTGTAGTGGGCACTTTTAAGGAAGCATATAGGCTTCAATTCGGTTGGAGACCAGAAGAAGTCGAGCAAGAAGATACAGTAAAGCTCTGCCACAACTAATTAGGTAAGGCCAGACATATCCAGGATGCGGCTAGTTTTCCGAGCTTAGTAAGTGAGGCAGTGATCGCATCCGAAACAGTGTCCTAATTTTCGCATAATGCGAAATAAATTTATTGCAAATATTAATGGTGCCTAAAAATCTTTGTAAGGTTTTAATATTATATGGTCTATTCCATTTTAAAATTGATTCAATATTTGTGTTATTTGGTGTATATTTTCCTGAGTTAATAGTATATCCTAAGAATTGTATTTCTTTTTGTAAAAAATTGCATTTATTGAGATTGAGTTTTATATTCTCTTGTTCAAATACACTGCGTGACATTGAAAATGGAACACCAAGAAATAGTGGCCAGAAAATTATGCAAATTTCAGGGTAGACGCGCCTAACCGAGTTATGCAAATGATGTAAAATGCGCAGCACTCGTGCGCACATGGAGTAAGATATAAGGGAAGGAACTTGCAGAAAGGACAGTATTCGGGTCGTTATTTCTTCAAGGAAAATCATTGTAGAAATTTTGTTCTTGTGTCAAAAGACACGTGTAATAACAGAGAATGCCAGGTCATCGTAAACGGAGGCAGTTCAAGCAGACAGACGCTTTTACGAGGGGCATGGTGATCGGACTGAAAAGGGCAGGTTGGTCCATACGTCAAATCGCAGCTGATACACACCTTGGTGCGTCCACGGTGCACCGACTGTCGAGAAGATGAGTGGATAAAGGAAATGTGGCAATTTATAGGAATGTCGGTGCAACCAGAGTGACGTCAGCACGTGTGGATCGGGGTATCCTCCGACAAGCTGTGGCGGCCCCACAAGCCACTTGTACCGCCATCCTGCAACATGTGCAAGACACCCTAGATCATTCCATCTCGACCAGAACCATTTCCCGTCGATTGGTTGCTAATGGCTTGCACTCATGCCGTCCGCTAAGAAGACTGCCATTGACCCCACCGAATAGGCGCCAACGTTTGGAATGGTGCCGGGCTAGATCGACGTGGATGACGGAATGGCACAGGGTCGTGTTCTCAGATGAGTCGCGTTTCTGCTTGTCCAGTGATAGTCGCCGTGTACGCGTGTGGCGTCGACGTGGAGAAAGGTCCAATCCGGCAGCAATTGTGGAACGCCCCACCGTGCGACAACGTGGAATCATGGTTTGGGGTGCAATCGCGTATGATTCTAGGTCACCTTTACTTCGTATTCAGGGCACTATGACGGCCCAACGATACGTTGATGATGTGCTGCGACCGGTGACACTCCCCTACCTTCAGGGGGTACCCAATGCCCTTTATCAGCAGGATAACGCCCGACCGCACACTGCTCGCATTAGCCAACAAGCTCTGCAAGATGTACAGATGCTTCCCTGGCCACCGTACTCTCCTGATCTCTCACCAATCGAGCACGTCTGGGACATCATTGGACGCCGTTTGCATGCCTTGCCACAGCCGCGTTCAGAAGACGAACTGTGGCAAATGGTTGAGAGGGAATGGAGAGCCATCCCTCAGGACGCCATCCGTACTCTGATTGACTCTCTACCTAGACGTGTTGCTGCGTGCATCGCCGTCCGCGGTGGTCCTACTTGCTACTAACCGACGCCGTTCTCGCTCTGTATTATGACTATCATTTTGAAATAAAGATCACTTATTGTTCGTCCCTGTCTCTCTCTGTCTGCCGAGTTTCATCACTTTCTGGACACTATTTCTTGGTGTTCCATTTTCAATGTCACGCAGTGTATATTTAATATGTTATCTAAATCTTGAATTAATTTATATGTTATCTAAAAGTTTTGGAGTATATAATAATGAAATCAAAATAATTTAAGACATAGTTTATGTTATGTTTAGTGAAAACTGACTCCATAATCCTTTCAAAATGTGAATGTGCATTTTTTAAACCATAAGGTAGTCTTTTCCATTCATAAGACTCAATAATAATATATTGTGTTGCAAAATAAGTTTTATGTCTATCTTTTTCATCTATGGGTATATGCCAGTATGAATTTTTAACATCTAGAATACAAGGTGTGCCCAATAAATAATGAGACTGGTCAAAATTGAAGAAAAAATAGAATGATTAAAATGAATTTTATTAGTATTTTTCAAAATAGTCCCCTCCCGCCTCTATATATAATTTCTATCTCTTCTCCTATGATTTAAAACATTTAGAAAAGGCATCTTTCGGGATATCCTTCAAGACCTTTTTCAAATCCGCTATGATGTACTCTATAGGGTCAAATCTCCTTCCTTTTAGAGCCATTTGGAGTTTGGGAAAGAGAAAAAAAATCATGTGGATCTAGGTCTGGGGAATAGGGAGGTTGTGTTGAAGTATTTGGATTCCGTGTTTAGCCAAATAAGTCAGTACAGATGTAGCGGTTTGTGGTGGTGCATTATCATGATGGATAATCCAATTTTTGGAACTCCACATTTCAACTTTTCAGAAGAATTGATTCACGTACACGTCTCATAATGTTTAAATAAGACTCCTTATTGATTGTTTGACCTTCCTCTAAGTATTCATAATGCACAATTCCCTTTATGTCAAAGAACTTGACCAATAAGACTTTGTTTTTTAACTTGCAAAGTCGGGATTTCTTCGTTCTTGGTTCATCTTTTCCTTTCCACTCCATGGATTGGCGTTTTGTTTCCAGGTCATACCCGTAAACTCGTCTCGTGTCTCCAGTTATTACTTTTTCCTTCCAATTAGGGTTTTCTTCCACCATTTTAAGCATTTTTTGGCAACTTCAACGCGATTCTCCTTTTGTTGGATTGTGAGCATTTTAGGGACAAATTTTGAAGGTGTCTTCTTCAACTGCAAGTCTTCTTTAATTATCGATTCAACTAATGATTTTGATATCCCTGTTTCTTCCTCAATGTCCCGTAATCCTAATCGTGGATTTTCTTTAATCAAATTTGAAATTTGGCTCACCTTTTTCAGGGTTCCTGTGCAGAATTGGACGTCCAACACGCTTCTCATCTTTCACCGATTCCATTCCATTTTTAAATCGTGAAAACCATCTAAATATGGTGGGCTTATTTACATTTTAATTTCCAAATGCCAATTTCAACAAATCTAAAGTTTCTGAAGCCGATTTCCCAATTTTGTAGCAAATTTTAATACAAATTCGTTGTTCGAATTTTATATCCATTACAAATTATAAGTTGTTATGCAAGGCGTTCTTTTTATAAGCTTACAATTTATCGACTGCGCGCGCGATCACGAGATGTGATATACCGCAGTGCAGCTGAAGCTTTCTATTTTTTTAATAGACTTTAAAAAATATATAATTTCATTTTTTCTTTGTTTTGAACGGTCTCATTATTTATTGGACACACCATGTAGTATATATTTTTGACTGTGATAACCTATCTATAATTTGTTCTATAAGTGGAATTGGGGTATGTTCTGCCTTGTGGGGTGATACGGGGCATCAGAATTTTTATCTATATAGATAATAGGCTAACAGAGTTCTCAGTTGTAAAGTTTGAAGTTATCTTCTCCAAAGATACTTAACTATAAATAGCCATCTATATACCAAAATTTTCTTTATATTTTGCTTTACATGACCGTTTTATTTTTATTTTCCAAATATTAATAGATTTATTTATTTTTAATTTGTTTGATGTTGCAATCGTAGATTTCTTTCCTTCAAATGTTGTTTATCCTTTTTGTTATTTTTCATCATCGAATTGTTTATTTTCAAAACACGTTCTTTTTATTATTAATTTTTATTATTTATTAATAAATATTTCGTAATTCTGATTCAATTTTTACACTTATTTTATTATAATTATTATTTGTAAGTACTTTGTTATAGTTTTTCATTTAAATTTACCTCAATTTTTGTGTCTGTTTTTTTTTTGCAGTTCTTTCCTAATGGCTTTGGCATTTTTTCTCATAAATAGGCTGATATAATTAGTATAATCAATTGTTGATTACTTATTTGTTATAGTTGAAATCTGAAATCAGCTCCATTTTGGTGTCTGGTTTTCTTTTTGGCAATATCTTTCTTAATGTCTTTGGCATATTTTTTTAATGCTTATTCTGTATTTTTCTAATAAATTTAATTATTCAATTTGTTATATTTTTTTCATTTGAATATAGCTCCATTTTTGTTTCTGATTTTCTTTTTGCAGTATCTTTCCTAATATCTTTGACATCTTTTTTTTCTCATTAATAGGCTGATGCTGTATTTGTATAATCAATTGTTGATTACTTAATTTGTTATATGATAAATCAAAATTTGGATTATAGATTATACAATAAAATAAGGCCTAATCCAAATATTTTAATAGTGTGTGACGTTTCGGCAACAGCATCTGAAAAAGAATAAATGAACTAAAGAATAAAATATCATTTATTCTTTTGTCTGATGATGGTCACATTGCTGGAGAACTATAGGGGCTATAGATGAGGGTCTAATAATATCATATTTTAATAATTCAGTTATTTGTTTTTGTATTTCAGCATTATTGTAAAAATATGTCCTATATGGCTTTTGTGCTATGGGAATATTATCTAAAAGAGATATGAAAATTGGGTTATTCTTTATGTATCCTATATCAAAATTGTGTTAAAGGTAAACATTCTTACTATTATGCAATATATCTGAAATTGTTTTATTATAGATATTTGTATTAATATCTACTTTACTAGAGTCTAAATATGAATTATAATTTGTTATAGGCCATGGTCTTCGCATACTGTGATATGAGTTAGAATAAATAATGGGATTTAAAGTAGGACCTATAAGTTCAAATTTTGTATTTGGTATATCGAAAGAATTGAAATTATACAATGGGTTGATATTTGAAAGAGATTAATTTTTAAGATAGTATGGGTGTTGGAAAAAAGAAGAATAGTAAATCAATGATCTTGAAATACTTTTAGACTGACAACACTGTAATATAAAAACGAGAACAAAGGAGTGTTGGTTTTGTTTACAAAATTAGTAATTGTAATGTAAATTGTTAAATGTTCTTTTCTCTCTCTCTTTGAAAGTAATAAATTTAAAATACTTTCTTAAAAGGTAAAATCGCCTAATTCTTTAAAACCACTTCAGCTGTAAGTACACTTGTTATTTGTTGTTTCATTGTCTGAACCATAAGAGATTCCCAACATGGTAGCAGAGCGTGGTTCTTTTTGAATCGCGGTAAAATATATATATAAAATATAAATAAAAACAAAAATGGCTGTCAGCGAAGATATCGCAAATATTGTTTGGCTTAAAAATCCTGAAAATTTTGATTTATGGAATTTTCAGATAACAATTATTTTCAAAGCAAATGGCCTTCTAGATATTGTAAATGGAAAATCGTTGTTTGAAGACTTGAAAGATGAAACTGGAAAAGATAAATGGAGCCTAAAAGACGCCAAAGCACAAAAATACATAATGTTAACCATTGAAAAGAATGTTTTAACACATATTCTAAATTGCAAAACTTCAAAATAAATGTATGAAAAACTAGTAGCCATTTATCAAAGAGAAGATGAGCAATTAAAATGCAAATTACTACAAGAATTTCATGGATTCAAATTTGACAAAAATACAGATATGGCAACAAATATAAGCAGAATACAAAATTTAGTATTCAAACTAAATAATGTAAAACAAGAAATTGAGGAAAGCTTTGTAATTTCTAAAATATTGAGCATTTTGCCAGACTACTTTAATCACTTCAGCACAGCATGGGACTCGACACCAAAAAGTGAGAAAACGTTAACAAACTTAATATCAAGACTATCACTTGAAGAAACTAAACAAAAAGTAAAGCCTGAAGAGGGAATAGCCATGAGTGCTACTAAAGTAAAGCAGTGCTTTAACTGCAAAAAGAGCGGGCACTTAGCAAAATATTGTAGACTAAATAAAAAATGGTGTACCATCTGTAAAAAGACAAATCATACTCAAGACCAATGCTTCTTTAAGAAATCTCAAAATAAATTCCAGGAAAATATTCCTTGCCGAATTTGTAAAAAGACAAATCATAAAGAAAAGGATTGCTTTTTCAGAAACAAAAATGAAGAAAAATTGTCCTTTTTTGCAGGAGAGACTTTAAAATGTAAAAATGAGGAATTGCTAGAATTTATTGTAGACAGTGGCTCAACAAGCCATATGATAAATAGTAAAAAGTTTTTACTAGATGAAGTAGATTGCAACTCAAAAATATCAATAGCAAAAAAGGAAGAAACTCTAATAGCAAAATCAGTCGGAAAAATTCAAGGGAAAAAATGTGATCTCAAGGAGGTGATGTTTGTACCAAACTTGACAAATAATTTACCATCGGTAAGTGCCATTACCAGAAATAAAGGCAAAGTCGTCTTTGAAGATGAAAAGGTATTTGTCGTAAAAAATGGAAAAAAAGTTTTAGAAGGAGAAAAACAGGAAAATGGACTCTATACAATAAATATAGAAACAGAAAACCCCGAAATTGAAGAATCTCACCTAACAGCTACCCAAAATGAAGAAATGCTAAAATGGCACAGAAAAATGGGTCACATAAGTTTTTCAAGCTTAAAACAATTAAAATCTATGGTTAATGTAATAAACATAGAAAAAATAAGTCAAGATGAAATTTGTGAAACATGCATTAAACCTAAACAGGTAAGAAAGCCATTCAATTCCACTAGAACAAAATCAAAAAGGCCTTTAGAAATAATCCATACAGATGTATGTGGACCTTTAGATCCCACTACCCATGACAACAAAAACTATTTTCTAACATTTCTTGATGACTACACACATTTTTGTCATGTGTATTTGTTACAAAATAAATATGAAGTAAAAGGATATCTAAAAGAATTTATTACAGAAGCAGAAAACCAAATGAATCTAAAAGTTTCAAAAATAAGATGTGACAATGGCGGAGAATATGTAAATGAAGATATAAAATCCTGGTGCAAAGCTAAAGGAATCATTATGGATCTCACCATACCTCACTCACCTCAGCTAAACGGCAAAGCCGAAAGATTAAATAGAACCCTGATGGAGAAAACTAGAGCTCTTTTGATTGATTCTGGTGTAGAAAAATACATGTGGGGAGAAGCTGAAAGGGTTTCAGCCTATTTGCTGAACCGAAGCCCTACTCAAGAATTAGAGAAAACCCCTGCAGAACTTTGGTTCAACAAAAGACCAAATTTGTCAAACTTACAACTTTTTGGTTGTGAAACCTATGTCAAAACCCTAAAACACATAAAGAAATTGGAAGACAGAAGTAAAAAATATACCTTTATAGGTTATGCACCAAATGGTTATCGCCTTTGGGATGAACAAAGCAAACGAATCTTTACAGCTAGAGATGTATTTTTTTAGATAAAGGATGTATAAATAAAGAAGAAAAAATACCTATTTTCGAACCAGAAGAAGAATCTGAAGACCAACTAGAATTAAATGAATAACCAAGTCTACCAGAAGTCTCTGAAGACAAAGAAGATATGTAAAACGAAAATTAAAATTATACCGCGAATGTTTCTTTTAAAAATCGAAATTTATTTTCAAAGAGAAATAGCGACATTTCTAACTTTGAGGATGAGGTATGGAAAGGTGAAACATGAAGAGTAATGGAGAACGGAAAAATAAAAAGTGTCCAGGGGCGGGAATCGAACCCACACCCTTCTGCTTACCGGGCAGGTGCCTTGTCCACTCGGCTACCCTGGACGTATTTTTCCGTTCATAACTTATATTTAAAGTAACATTTAAAATATAATATAACGCGGCTGATGATTGTAAAACGAAAATTAAAATTATACCGCGAATGTTTCTTTTAAAAATCGAAATTTATTTTCAAAGAGAAATAGCGACATTTCTAACTTTGAGGATGAGGTATGGAAAGGTGAAACATGAAGAGTAATGGAGAACGGAAAAATAAAAAGTGTCCAGGGGCGGGAATCGAACCCACACCCTTCTGCTTACCGGGCAGGTGCCTTGTCCACTCGGCTACCCTGGACGTATTTTTCCGTTCATAACTTATATTTAAAGTAACATTTAAAATACAATATAACGCGGCTGATGATTGTAAAACGAAAATTAAAATTATACCGCGAATGTTTCTTTTAAAAATCGAAATTTATTTTCAAAGAGAAATAGCGACATTTCTAACTTTGAGGATGAGGTATGGAAAGGTGAAACATGAAGAGTAATGGAGAACGGAAAAATAAAAAGTGTCCAGGGGCGGGAATCGAACCCACACCCTTCTGCTTACCGGGCAGGTGCCTTGTCCACTCGGCTACCCTGGACGTATTTTTCCCTACAAAACCAAGTACTTCAAAATATAATCTTAGACCAAGAAGTAGTTTACAAACACCATCAAGATATGAAGACTTCTATTTAGAACGGGATGGAACAACAGAATCAGCTCTTCTAACTTAATCGGAAGCTATATCTGGTCCAAATAAAGAAAAATGGAAAAAGGCAATAAAAGAAGAAAAAGAGTCTCTTGCCAAAAATGAAGTTTGGGAAATAGTAAAAGAAAATGAAGCGTCAAACAAGAAGATTCTGACCTCTAAATGGCTCTTTAGAGTGAAAGAAGATGGCCGCTACAAAGCAAGACTAGTTGTAAGAGGCTTTGAACAAGAAGCAGGCATTGATTATGATGAGACATTCAGTCCAGTTATAAGCACTGTCTCTTTAAGGATATACTTTTCTCTAATGGCTAAGAGAAGGTTTGTTTTTAAAACATTTGACATAAAAACAGCTTTTCTATATGGGTTTTTGGATGGAGAAATATATGTTCAATTGCCAGAAGGTTATAAAGGGAATATATGTAGGTTAAGAAAGGCATTGTATGGTTTAAAGCATGCCCCATTAAAATGGAATGAAAGATTAAAAACCTTTCTCAAATCCCAAGATTTCATACAACTAAAATCAGAGCCATGCCTTTTTAAAACCAACAAAGGAAATATGTACCTTGGAATATATGTAGATGATGGTATCTTAATGGGAGATAATGAAGAAGAATTAAATAATATTTTAGAAAAACTATGCCAAGAGTTTGAAGTTAAAATAAACAATGATCCAAGAACTTTTTTGGGAATAAATTTGTGTTTTGAGGAAAAAAATAAAATTTTACTTTCACAAGAAAATTATGCAAAATCATTTCTTGAAAGATATAATATGCAAAACTCAAAACCAGTACCCACTCCCATTACAGATGTAGCAAAAGAATTAGACAAAAACTTAGAAATATCAAATGATAACAAATTTCCCTACAGACAAGCAATTGGAAGCCTTTTATATTTGACAAACAAAACTAGACCAGACATGACCTTTGCCACAAATTTTGAAAGCAGGTCAATGCATGATCCTACAACTCAAGATATTATAAACATCAAAAGAACCCTAAGATATTTAAATCACACCACCAATTTAGGCATATCATATGATGGAGAGATGCCATTTGAATTAAATGTGTATTGTGATTCTGACTTTGCTGGAGATATTAAAACTAGAAAAAGTACCACAGGATATGTAGTTTACTTATGTGGAGGTCCTATAAGTTGGTGCTCCCGAAAGCAACCTGTAATTGCCCTTTCCAGCACTGAAGCAGAGTTCATTGCTGCAGCAGATGCATGCAAAGAAGTGTCATATATAAGATCCCTATTAGAAGAATTAATTACTGATAATTTTGATATAAATCTCTATGTTGATAACCAAAGCACTATAAAAATTATAAAATCAGGCCAATTCACCACTAAAACTAAACATATTGATGTCAAATAACATTTTGTGAAAGATCAAGCTCAAAAGTTTAACCTGATATATTGTCCAACAGAACACCAAATTGCAGACATCCTAACAAAACCTCTAGCCAGACCAAAGTTTGACAAATTCAAATCCCTTCTTGTGACAACCATTTAAAACATAAGTCAAGTGAAGAAACTGTTGAATGTGATAAGATCACTGATTTAAGAGGGAATGTTGGAAAAAAGTAGAATAGTAAATCAATGATCTTGAAATACTTTTAGACTGACAACACTGTAATATAAAAACGAGAACAAAGGAGTGTTGGTTTTGTTTACAAAATTAGTAATTGTAATGTAAATTGTTAAATGTTCTTTTCTCTCTCTCTTTGAAAATAATAAATTTAAAATACTTTCTTAAAAGGTAAAATCGCCTAATTCTTTAAAACCACTTCAGCTGTAAGTACACTTGTTATTTGTTGTTTCATTGTCTGAACCATAAGAGATTCCCAACAATGGGTCTGGAATACATAGGGTAGTAGCATATGGCTTTTCATTATCAGTTTTTGGATTAAATGAATACAAGAATTTTTAATTTTAAAAAAGGTTTTTTGAAAAAAAAAAAAAAAAATATATATATACAAACTAAAAACATTTTATTGACGTCTAATCTATTATCTATTTGTAATATCTATTTGTAACCTAAATATATAAAATGTTGGTAAACCTAAAATAAGATATTCTATTGGAATATCATAAACAAACATATCTTGATACCTTGTAATTTTCCTCAGCTAAGCCTAACCAATATTTTGTATAATGGGTAACTAAATCCTTCTACCTGACCTATTCTTTATTTTGGGGGGAATTGTCTAATTTTTTATAATAAAAATGTGGTTTGAATATTTTAAATATATAATGGAAATAGATGATGCCTTGTCAAGTACACAAGGTAAATATATATGGTTTATAAGTACAGAGAAAAGCAATAATGTCCTACCTGGGTTGATGCGCTTTGGATGAGTATCTTTCTTAAGTGGGCAGTCTCTATGGAAATGTATCTGGTTGGGTAACTGGTGTGATGCACACATCTTGCAGGGGTATCAGGGCTGGTTCATTGATGTGTTGGTTTCTTGTTGATGGTGAGATGCTGCTGCTGGCTTTGGAAATGGCTGGAATTGATGACCTTGGGAAGAGTTGTGGTTAAATCTTCTTGTTGGATGATATGGTCTATTGCTTGTACTTGTAGAGGGCTGCTGAGTGTCTGAAATATTTTTAAATTGTTGGGGCTCTTCTTTATTTGTGGATTATTTCAAAAAAAATTGAGTGTAATTTTAATTCAATCTGAGGGTTCTTGGATCCTTGCGGCAATTAAGTATTTTTATAGGTGGTTCGGCATCCCATCTGTGAGTGCTTCTAATAAAAGGGATGTATCAAGATTAGGTTTTTTGGCCAATGAATATTTTTCTTTAAAATATTAATCAATATCATTTTTCCATTATATTTTAAATTTAGAAATTTGCTAAATGAATTTGAGTATTTAATTGTAAAATATGATGTTAGTTTCTGTTCTATTTCCGCCCAATTATCAATATCTTGCAATTCTTCAATGAAAAAACTAAATGCTTCTCCCTCAAGATAATTTGCTATATTTATTAATTTAAATTCTTCATCAAGAGGTGTCTGTTGACATTTTTTTGTTAAAATATTTGAGCCAGGATATTATATATAGATTTTGTCCATTAAATTTTGGTATCTCTAATGTACTTGTATTAGGTATCATAGCTTGTTCTACCTTTCTTGGTTTACGCGACATTTTGTAAAATATTAGTTTTATAAAATTGGATTAATAATATATAAAATAATTGAGTTTAAATTCAGGTAATCCTGTCGACTTATTGTAATGATTAATTTTGTTTGTTGTTAGATAAAGGGTTGGTAAGACAAAGGATCGATAAGATAAAGGGTTGAATGTGCAGTCGTGATAAGAAAAAGATAATTATTTACCATCAAGTAGCTTTTATTTTCAATTATTTGAAGAAATATTGCACATTATTTATTCACACATTATATATAATTTATGAGTTTATCCTATATTAGTGATTCAAAAATATAGATATGTTAACTACGCATATTTACAACAAAACTGAGAGTTATTATAAAAAACGATGATAACAAAGTATAATTATCAATGATTAAAAATCAAAATAGATTTTTTAAAATATAAAAATATTTGAGTTTTTATATTATATAATATATATATGTTTGTGTGTGTGACAATTAAAACAAGTTTATTGACACTTAGTCAACAGCAAAGTGAGGTTTAAAAATTAGATTTAAAATAAATAAAAAAATATTTACAACAGACGGAGCCTTCTCTGAAGGGACTTCTGGATTCTATCTTGAGTTTAAACATTCTCTTGCCAATTTTGGATTTCTTGTCCCCAACATGCTCGATGACAATGTTTAGGAATTTGGAGAGAATAATCTTGTTTTCAGGCGCGAGTGGCTCGAGGAGATAATTCCTATCATTGCGGTATAGAACCGCGAACGTGATATATTTATTCTCATTATATTTTCCTCATATAGGGGGCTCAGTAAATTTACATCGTTACTTTGTTCGAGAATCTCTCTTATCTGATTCTTGCGTTCCTCGTCCGTCTCAATGGGTGCAGGGGCGGTCTGGAGCTCATGGGTCGTCGGGGCAGGTAGTGGAAGCGGAGGGGCTACAACAGCTGGAGCTGATTCCTCTTCATGGGATGAGGCGGACGCTGTTTAGCAGGGTGAGGCGCGGTGGAGCGACGGGGCGGAGTGTGGGCTGCGGGGCCATTACTTAGTACCTCCACAGATGCTGCAGGGGGTGCTGGTGCAGAAGGCGCGGGTGCTAGCTGGCTGGGCAGCTGGGGCGCGGTCGGTGATGGGACATCAATGGAGGAGAATGATGATGCTTGCTTGGGGCCGATGGTCTGCCTTGCAAGCATGGGACAGTTGGTTCTGCGATGACCATGGTTGTTGCATTTGGAGCACCTTATTCCGAAGGTCAGAAACGCCGGCAAGGTGTCGTTTTTAGTTTGGATGTCGAGGCGGGTAGGCAGCCTCTCGATTTTTATGCCGTCGTGGAGGAGGATGTAGGCATCACGGCGGCCGTCAGTGTAGCCATACTCCCCAGCTAAAGTTGCTTGGGGGCGATGGAGGTAACACGCCCATAAGACTGCAGGGCGTCGATGATGACGGCATCCTCCACGTAGAAAGGGATATTTCCGATGGTTAGTTTCTCTGACATTTTACAGAAGGGGAAGGTCCTGAGGATCACGCTCAATTTCAGGGTCCTCGTCAATGAGGCGTTCCGCAAGGGTTTTGCTGGTCAGAACCACCAGGACGTGGCCATTCATCCTGGTGAGATGGATGATATGTTTGGCCCCTCCGACCACTTTATCTATCGCCTGCAGGAAATGGTAAGGCGCGAATTCAGGGCAGTGCTCTATATAGACACATTGCTTCTGGGTGGAGGACACTTGCCGCGCTCTGGCTTCCGCGATATGTGCCCTCTTGGTCTTCACCTCCTGCACTCGCGGTTTTCATCCTCCCGACGATCGCCATCGCCGAATAGCTCCGGTGGTTCCGGCGCTGTTGGACTGCGCCGCTGTAATGCCTGATGCTCCCGAGCCGCGGCGCCTTTTCTTTTTTGCACCACGGTGTAGCCATCCTTATTTTCCGAAACTTTATCATCCAATATGTCCTCCAGATCTTATATGCCCCTACAGCGCCGAATGAAGGCGTCTCAGTCGCGATTTTTTCGACGTGGCAAAATTTGCATAGCTTTTGCCAGCAGGCGAATTTACATCATTTGCAGTTTCCTGCATTTCAAAAGAGAATGTATCTTACAATTTGATTTTCGCAGATATCTCTGCATTAGTTTGAAGCTCGAGCCTGTACCTTTCGGGGACACAATCATCTTTCAGGTGGCTTTCAGACAGTATCAAATTTGACATACTTGCCAAACCTTATCCAACCGCCAAGACGGAAAAGGGCGGAGCCCGAGAAAAGCGCGGCCGGCCGTCTCGGTGTGTGTGTGCTGAAGCAGCTGCGAAAATCAACCGGCAACCCGGCGGCGGAAACCCGCATTCCCTGGCGGCGTGCCAACCAATACGAGGGCGCGCGTGAAGAAAAAGAGATTGTACGGCGGCCCGAGTGAATAAATACAGGATGATCCAAAAGCCCCGCACAACTTTAAAAATTAATAACTCCGCGAATATTTGAGCTATAACAATGCGGTAAACACCATTGTGTTCAGGATGCAATGGGATATTTTATGGCAAATAATGAAAAAAATCAAAATTGATTTTAGTTACAATTTTATTCGCTAGATGGCGCTCTACCAGAATCGGAGATTCAGCGGCCAAATTGTTTGATAAATTGAAAAATATAACTGATCGACACGTATTTTTCCTTTTAGAATACCAGGAAAGAACCCTAATGATATCAATTGGTAAATTAATAAAACACCATATCGCCAAAAGTAGAAGAATTGGTTGACGAATTATAAATAAAATCTGAGATATGTAAAATAAGAATATGCAAATTAAATATGTAGCAAAAAAAAAAGATAAATTTCGAAGATAATATATTTTTTTTAATTCAACTCTCTCTCAGTATCGATTATATTTATTTTAATTCATTTGAAAAATATTTATCTATCTTTGATGATTTATTTTACACTGGAATGCCGTTGTTGTTTTTGTCGTGTCCAATAAAGAGTCTCAGATGTCTCCATGCATCTCTATCACAGCAGCAGCAATGTCCACTATATTGGGTGTGTAAAGCTGCTGCTCTGAATCTTTGTCAATTTTCTGCAAAACTGTGGGCATGAGATTATGTGGGTAGGTGTTAGTTCTACACCAGGACACTTGTTGCAAGTTCTATAGGTTTTTGTGCCATCTGGATGTATTGCCATTCCTTTATAGTGTTTTGTTTTAAGTCTTTCTATAGTTTTGTAATTTTTCTCTCGGAGTTTATTTCACATTTTGATCTTTTCTTATTTTTTGTTTAATTATATTGTATGTTGCAAAAGCATTAGCGTCAAATAATGACATTTGTTTTTTCCTTTGGGTCAACTTTTTGGCCTACTTTGCCAATTCAACTGCCATTTCATTATTCCCGATCCCAGGATGGGCGGGAATCCATTGTAGAATGCAGTTATTCTCCAATGATTCTAGTTGGGTAAGTAACGAGTGTATCTTCTATTTGATTTTATTATTGCCCTTCTGAATTGCTTCTAGATCGGATATGAAGTCGCTCTATATCAAAATTCCTTCTGCTTGATGCAGGGATGGTTGGTTAAGGCATACATCAAGAGCTTTCCAGATAGCTGTCAGTTCACAAGTGAAGTTTGACGATATCTTTCATTCTCCTTCTTTGATTTTGATGTGTTTTCCATCTTGCAGTATTATGTTAATTCAGGCCCCCCATTACAAAGGTAAGGTCTGATGATCCATCTGCATATGCTGTTAAATAATTTTTCTGATCGCATAAACCAATTCTGTCAAATCCTTTCTTTTTAAGTATGTTTTTGTTCACTTTTTTATTGCAGGATTCATTCAGGTTAAGATCGATTATTACATTTGATGGCAATGGGTAGGAAATATTGGTTCTTCTTGAATTTGAAATTCATTATGTTTCATATTTATGCCCTTTCTAATATTGTTGTCGTACTGAAGTGTTGAAGACCTTTAAAGTCTTTCTTTTTGTTTCCAGTTTAAATAGGTTCTATGGGATGTATGTTCGGTTTCTTTACTTTTTAAGCTATTGGTGAATTTTATTGTTTTTAATTGTCTTCTGCTTTCGAGTAGGTCTAGCCACATTCTCTCTGAATTTTCTCATTGTTGGTGGATGAAACAGAACCAGTGATTATTTTGGCCGCTTTTGCTTGAACACTGTCTAGTCTTATTTTTAGTGATGAACTTGAGGGGCCCAGACGGGTGTTGCATATTCCATTATTGGCCTTATTAAGGTGATATATGTTGTTCTGAGAATTTTAGGTTTTGCTCTCCAATTTTTTCCACATAGCCTTCTAAGAATGTTTAGGTTTCTGGTAGCATCCTATAAGGTAGTGACGGCAGTTCAATAATTTCAAAATGGTACCTTTTTTTTCCATTTAGGTCCAGTTGCATAGTTGCGGAAATAAACCTCGCAACCTGTAGTAAACTGCTTCTGCCTTCTTACGGCCTCATGAAAGACCTCTCGCGGATTTCCCATCTTTGGTATTAAATTCGAGAATATTTATCTTAAATTTCTCTTCATTAAGGTTCTTCAGGGGATTCCTTTATTACAGTTCGGGGAAATGTTCTATGAGCAAATAAGAATCTTTGTAGATTCGTTTCTAAATCATTTTCTTCCCATTATTCTTTCTAATGAGTTTTCAAACTCTCTTACATATCTCTCAGTTAAACCATTTGTACTAGGATTTTACTACCTCGTAATCATCCTTTGGTGGAACAGATGGTTCGTGAAATACACCAACAAAATGGGCATGGAGGGGCCCAATTCATTCTTTCACAATTGAGAGAGAAATTCTGGATCATTGGTGGTCGCAGATTGATTAAACAAATAATTGGAAAATGTGTAATATGTAGGAGGCATAATCATAAACCTATTCAGACTCCTGGCGCGGCTTTGCCGACTAATAGAATAGGGTTAGGCAAACCCTTCGAGGTGACAGGTGTGGATCTGTTGGGACCGCTACATCTTAAAGGTGGCAGCAAGGTTTGGGTGGCCTTATTTACTTGCGCTGTTTACAGAGCTGTCCACCTAGAGATTGTGAGAACATTAGAGGCAAACACTTTTTTGTTAGCTCTAAAAATATTCATTTGTCGGCGTGGACGTCCCGGAAAAATATATAGTGATAACGGGACAAATTTCTCAAAAACAAACGAATTACTTAAACGCTTGGATTGGGGGGAGATTGAAAGGGAATCGAGTGTAAAAAGAATCCAATGGATTTTTATCCCTCCCTCAGCGCCTTGGTGGGGAGGGTTTTGGGAGAGATTGGTAAGGGTTGTTAAGAGTTTATTGGTTCGTATGCTCGGATTTAGTAAATTGAATTATGTACAACTTGAAACTGCTTTATGTGAGGTAGAGAGTATTGTCAACAATAGAGCTCTTTCATATATATCGGAAGATGACCAAGACCTCATTCCCTTGACCCCTCAAATGTTTCTGCAGACTAACGCAAACAATGAGTTTCCGGAGCTAGAAAAAATAAGAGTGAATTCTTTCACCAGAAAATACAAGATTTTGAGTAAACTAAATGAGGAACTTAATAAGAGATTCCGCAAGGAATATTTGGGGGTACTGATGCAACGGGCCGAAAATAAAAGGGAGCGATGCATAAAAAAAGGGGATTTAGTCCTTATAGGCCAGGACAACACTAAAAGAATTCTCTGGCCTTTTGGAAAAATAGTAAAACTTTATATAGGGAAAGAAGGGGTGAAAAGGGTTGCCAGAGTCAAGACATTAACAGGCGAATGTCTACGCCCTGTACAGAGACTGTTTCCCTTTGAGATTTCCTCTGAGGAAACTCCTGAAAAGGCCTCTGGGAATAAAAACCTCTAACGATCAAAACAAGATCCGGACGTGAAGTCCGCAAACCAATAAGGTTTGATCCTGATGTTTTGAATCAGTGACAAAAGAAAGGGAGAGCACATTTCCTTGTTTTTTTTTTTGTTTTCACACAAAGAAAAGGTGGGGGTATGTTAGAACTCATGGCATTTTGTATGTATATACAAGGTATGTCCCATAAGTTCCCGGACTGGGTCCATAAAAAAAAAAGGTAAGATTTTTTTTTAATTTTTTATTAAAACTTTTCAAAGTAATCCCCCCTTGCTTCAACGCACCAGCGCCATCGTTTCTCCCAATTGTCGAAACAGTTTTTATAGGCCTCTTTTGGAATGCTCTTCAATGCCAGCAGCGATTTTTCTATTATGTCTTCCCTGGTGTCAAAATGTCTTCCTTTTAGAACTGCTTTGAGTTTGGGGAACAGGAAAAAGTCATTTGGTGCGATGTCTGGAGAATAGGGTGGTTGAGGTAGGATTACTGTCCCGTTTTTCGCCAAAAAACTCGTCACCAAGTGCGCTGTGTGAGGGCGGGCATTGTCATGGTGTAGGATCCAGTCACCATTAGTCCATTTTTCTGGCCTTTTTTTTTCGAATCGCTTCCCTTAGACGGCGAATAATGCTCAAATACATTTCCTTAATAACTGTTTGGCCTGCAGGAAGATACTCGTGATGAACAATGCCCTTGTTATCCAAAAAAGCGACCAACAACACCTTGTTTCTGGATTTCAATATCCTGGATTTTTTGGGTCTTAGCTCACCCTGACCTCTCCACTCGGCAGATTGACGCTTGGTTTCAGGGTCATAGCCTTAGGCCCATGTCTCATCGCCTGTGATTATCTTGTCTTTCCATTCCGGATCCGTTCTTGTCATTTTAAACATGTCTTCACAGGTTGCAAGCCGACACAGATTTTGCTCATTAGTGAGGAATTTTGGGATGCATTTTGCAGGAGTCTTTTTGAGCTTCAAATCTTCGGTTACGATCTTTCCAATCGTTGTTTTAGAGATGCCTGTGTCTTGCTCTAGCTCCAGCAAAGTGGTTCGAGGATTTTCTTTTATCAAATCGGTGATTTTCTGCACATTTTATCAGTACTTTGAAATTTTGGGCGTCCTTGACGAGGAGCATCTTCAATGGAAATTCGGCCAGCTTTAAATCTAGAATGCCATTCAAAAACAGTTGTTTTCTTTGGGGCGTCATTGGGGAATGCTTTATTAAGCATTTCAAAAGTTTCGGTTGCTAATATTTGAAGTTTCACACAAAATTCTATGCAAATCCTCTGCTTCAATTTTTTTTCCATCGTAAAATCGCCGCAGCGCTAGGTGTGACCTTTAAATAAATTAGAATTACCTTGGCGCGCGCGCACCTACCGACTCGATATTGGTACCACCGTGTTGCCAGATATTTTTTCTATAATAAACAGTCAAATTTATTTACATTTTTCATTTATTTATTTTTTTATGGACCCAGTCCGGGAACTTATGGGACATACCTTGTATGTAAGTATTACAACTATTTTCATATTTTTGTTTTTTTTTGTGTGTGTGACCCCTCAGCGAAGGGGAATCTATTTTTTGCTGTTTCTTCTCCTCTTTTCACACACCGCAAGTCGAGAGAATGTAAGCGTCCACCGGCCGGATGGACAGTCCAAGTACCCACCGACCAATCGGAGGGGCGGAGGGGTCAAAAAAGGTCAGGGCGCGGGGGCAGCAGAGTTGGTGTCACAGCTGTGCCGTGTAGACAAGAAAAAAGCCTCGCGGGGGCTTTCCCAAGATGAGCTCCGGGATCTTCGTCCATCTTCCATAAACGACCATACAAGCGGTCTGAGAAGGGACTGAGTGGCTGACATCTCAAAGATAGGTGAAGCCGAGACGAATCTTTGAGAGATTCTCATAGTGGTTGGAGTACGTCGAGGGCGACGAATTGTGCTTCATCTGAAGATACCAGGAAGTTCGTCGAGGACGACGAATTGTGCTTCCAAGGCAGGGGGACTCGGGCAAGCCGACCTAACAACTGAGAGGAACTGTTTTTGGTAAGCACTCTCTCACACGCTTTTATTTCCTAAAATTGATATATGTTTTTTATGTTAATCTAGCATATTTTTTGTATTTTTCTTTTCTTATCTTTACTAAGTTTTTTTTTTATTTCGTCAATATCATCATTTTATATATTTTCTTTTGTTAAAAAACATTTAAGTTGCATGCAAATTTTGGAATACACAAAAATAATAAGTTTTTCATATATTTTTTATCCTTCATTTTATAGCTAACATTAAACAAAACTTTATATGTGTAACCTTTTGTTGTCTTCCTTTTTTCTTGCTTGAACACCCAAGGCAGCCCAAACCAATATCAAACTTTAGGTTAAAGTTTTTATTTTGTTAAAAAGGGGTTTTTTTTTCCTCCACGAGCTTTTTTAATTACCCCGTTCTTAACAATATATTTCAGAAATACTTGCAATTTCGTATGGTAGTTGCCAATAAATTATTGATGAAATTTTAAACATGAAAAAAATTGTGTTATTTTGTTCCACGAAATATACCAGATTAACAAAGAGAAACCAGATCATCAATTTGCAAAGATTTAATTGAAACCTCAAATAACACTGGTCAACAAGATTTTTGCACAAGAGAACCTGATTATGTTTCTAGTGTAACTTTTCATGCTGAACTTAAAAATCTAATCAGAAATTTCCCATCACCTATGGTTTTTGCGTGACGGTCTTTTTTTAGTATTGGGATAAATACACTAAAAATTGCAAACAATTTCACGTAATTGGTTTATCAAAAAATATTTTCGTTGTCCACAAAGAAATAGCATCTTATCTACATGTCCTGAATCCAAATATACCATTAGTTTTTTTCTATTACACAATATTTCTGAAATACACCTACTTGAATTTGGAAATATTGTTAATATATAGGCATATATGAACGAAACATATTTATTATTGAAAAGCAGTGACAGTGTTTTTTCTTCTTTACTTTGCTTGTGGTAGATCCCTCTTGAGTGCCCAGCAGTCGTCGGCAAGCATAGCGGGACTTCATTTACCTTGGTACCGCTTCTCCATGCTTGATATACCTTGATGAAACCTCTCACCATGCTCATCGCTAACTGCGCCAAGATTGCCTGGAAAGAAATCTAGATGTGAATGCAGGAAATGGATCTTGAGGGCAATGTTACATCCCAGTGCCTTGTAGGAAAGCAACAGATCATTAACTATGTATCGGTAATTTTCAACATTGACACTTCCTAAGAAGTTTTTGCAAACGTTTCTAAAGGAATTCCATGCTGCTGCTTCAACTTCATTCAAACTATTTTGAAAATTACCATCCTGCTGCAATTCTCGAATCTGAGGCCCAACGAAAATGCCTTCTTTAATCTTCGCTTCGCTTATACTAGAAAATTTTTGTTTTAGGTAGGCAAATCCACTGGCATTTCGATCCATTGCCTTGACAAAGTTCTCCATTAATCCCAGTTTAATATGTAATGGTGGTAAGTAAATATTTTCTGAATCGATCAGGGGTAGATTTGCAATATTTTTATATCCTGGAGTAAAGATTTTACGGTTTGGACAGATTTTTTTAATGTAATGCCTTTCCCTATCTCTGCTATCCCACTCACACAAAAAACAACAAAATTTTGTATATCCAAGCTGTAATCCACGCAAGAGAGCAACGACTTTCAAATCGCTGCATATTTTCCAACCGTATCTTTCATATTCTATCTTTTTCAAACGCAGTTTCATGTTTTCGTAAGTCTCTTTCATGTTGGATGCATGTATTTATCCCAATACTAAAAAAAGATCGTCAGACAAAAACCATGGGTGATGGGAAATTTCTGACTAGATTTTTGAGTTCAGCATGAAAAGTTACACTAGAAACACCATCAGGTTCTCTTGTGTAAAAAAAAAAGTTTTTTTGTAGACCTGTGTAATGATTCAGATTATTTTTAAACAATAATAACTGGTGATGAAACATCGTGCTTTCTTTTTGATCCTCAAACCCAAAAACATTCACTCGAATGGCACACACCAAGTTCTCCTTAGAAGAAGAAAGTTTATCTTGACAAGTCCAAAGGAAAAGTAATGCTTGTAGTGTTTTTCGATAATCAAGGTCTGGGCTATTATGAATTTATCAAAGAGGGAGTTACTATTAATAAACAGGCATACAAATAAATAGTTTTGCACTTTTGTGATGCGATAAGAAGTAAATGAAACCGACTCTTCAAATCAAAACAGTGGAAATTGCTACAAGATAATACCCCTGTTCTTAGATCCATTATTTTTCAAGACTATTCAGGTAAACACTCTTCATCTATCGACTAAAATAAACGCTTTTAGTTGAAATAGAAAAATAAAACGGGAGATTGAAGAGGAGTATCTTGTGCGAATTTTATTAGCAAGCTTTTGGACGCATGCGTCCTTCTACAGGCTTTTTACGATAACTAAACAAAAGAACGAGATGAGTTTTTATAAGTCAAGGTATTTTTGCATACGAGAGAAAAAAAAATAGCATTTATAAAAATAAATAAATAGAAAAGTGTAAACGTAAATTTCGTATGTACAGCATTGATATGCAAAATTTGTGCTAAGGACGTTAAATATATGAAATTAAAACTTTTTTACTATTGTGACTTCAATACGATAAAAGGTAATGGCAAATAAGCAATGAGGATGAACCTATAGATAAAATAAAAATTGCTAGAAAGAAATAAACTGTGTATGACTAAAAAAAGGAATGGTATATATCGGGGATATCTATTTTTCGGTTTATACTGTTATATTTTATGGATATGAATGATTCAAAGAATAGTCTCTGCTGTTTATTATTGATGTGATGGTAATGCATTAAATTGAAACTATGGCCTGTTTGAGATACATGTGGAAAATTTAAAAATTTACGGTCCATGTTGGTGATTGTAAATATGTGAAATAGTTATTAAATATAAACCTGTAAATATAGTTAATGACTTGCATTGTAATTAAGGAAAAGCTTCTCTCGCTGGCGGGCGGTCGCGTGAAACTGCCCTCGCCGGCAGGCATGCGCGCGCACAGGGAAGTCACGTACTAGTGTTCTCGCCGGCAGCCACGCGCGCGCGCCGGCAGTCGCCTGCTTTTTGTTCTAAAACGTTCTTTTAAAATAAACGCGTGGTAAACAACGGTCTTCGGTTGTTTTTAATTTTAGCTTTCGATGCGTAAAGGGAAGTGACCCTACGTTCGCAAACCTACAGTGATATTTCTGTTATGTTCCGTCATTCTCACGGAGGCGGACCTACCCGTCTCTCCCACATAACCCACAGTAGACCGCCCTGCAAGAATCGACCGGATTGAGAGGGTTTGCAGTTTTAGTTATGGGATTTCTGATGGATGTATAATGGTCTGGAGGGCTATTGAAATAGGTATTGATGCCATGCGTTCTTAATATTCTAGAGATGGAAACTGCATGGGGGGAGTATGGTAAGGTTCATGTATATCTTTAGGATAAAGTGGATTTAAACGGGTACTGCGAGTATAAATGTTTCTCTATGAAGGGAATAGGGTAACCGGCGGAGATTAAATTAGAAAAGATTTTTGATTTTTCTATTGTTTCAAAAATATTGAGGGAACAATGGGTATGCAAACGTTTAGTGAGAGTTCTAACCATGTTAAATTTATGCGATATAGGACTATAGGATTTAAAATGAGTGTATAGGGGGGATAGTTTGGTTTGTAATATACTGTTGTATGATAACTTCTATCTGTACTAACGATCAATATATCTAAAAAGGGGAGAGCATTATATTGTTCTGATTCATATGTGAATTTTTAAGTCTGGATGGAAAGAGTTTAAGCCTGAGAGGATGAAATGGCTATGGCTAGACTTACAAATACAAAATGTATCGTCTATATATCTCCTCCAATAATAAATATCGGAGGAAAAGCTATTATTAATATATTTATCCAAAGTTATCATTACTAACTCTGAAACAATGGAAGAAAAAGAGCTACCCATTGGGGTACCTGATCTGTTTATAATACTGGGAATTAAACGTGAATATACTCATAGAAATACATAGGTGTGTTAACTGAGTTATGGTACTATTTAGTTTTTGGTTTATTTTTTCAAAGGTGAGGAACTGTTTCAGTGAATCCAAGATGAGTGAGTGTGCCAGTGAAAGATACAGCGATATCACATCAAATGAGATCATATTATAGTCATGTGGGGGTTTCAGATGTAAAACTTCCTGTATAAATGCGGGGGTATTGGAAATTGAATGTGGGCCTGGATTGGATTTTATCAATAGCAATAGGAAATTAGTTAAATATTTAGATAGAGGAAAGGCTGGAGAAAGATGATAAGCTATTACAGGTCGTAGAGGTACTGAAGGTTTATGTGTTTTAGGGAGTTTATATATGTAAGCATTATCATCAATGGCTAAAGTGGATAAGCTAAATTGTTCCTGAGTTATATTTATGCTTCGGAGAGAGGACTTAAAACTCTTTAGTTAAGAGAGGTTTTTTTTTTGTTAGAGATCTCTGAAAACGTGGATTCATCTATTAGAATATCCAAAATTTTGTTTTATAATCATTCTGATTCAGTGGTACTGTGGATGCACCCTTATCTGCCTTAGTTATTACTATCGAAAGTTTCCGTTTTAGAATATTTACTGTTTTAATTAAGCTCAAATAATTCCTAGGAAAGATCAGAGGCTTCTGTAAAATGGAAAAGACTGATTGACGTATTTTAAAGATATATTGGTGGTTGAGGTTCCTGATGGAAGATTCTACACTGGATAAGATTAATGGTAAGTTTAACTTTGCGGGGATCCTGTACTTGAGACCTAATGAAAGGAGGTTATTTTCCGTTAGAAATAATTCTGCCGAGGAGAGATTTATCAAGTTGGAAGATATTTGATTCTTATTAATGGCGAAGTGTGTTGGAAATGAATATTTCTTGATCCAAAATGCAACTTTCGATTGATGCCTGCCACGAATGGTTCTATTATTAAGATGAATATATTTTGTGATGGATTGGATTAGTTTCGGGAATTCCTTTTCTGAGGTTCGTTGATCAATCAGTTATATGAGTCCTTTGATAGTCTTAAAGATGAACCTAATATTGTAAAAAACTTTGATGCGAGAACGAAAGAGAATCTTTTGAGTACGTTCAATGTTTCGGGAGGAGAAAGGGTTATCAACAGGATCTTTGATTCGGTGAGAAGGTGGTATGAAGTTAGCTTTTTCACAAAGCTGATTGAGAGACAGATTGCATCTCAATCTGGAGAGTTTCAAGGATTTGTTCTTTAATTGGACTATATAGTATCGGATTTCATTATCTAATAACGACATATCGAACAGAAGGTAGAAAATCTCTGGTAATCGACTAAAACAAACTCTTCCGAGTTGAAATAGAAAAAATAAAACGGAGATTGAAGAGGAGTATCTTGTGCCAATTTTATTAGCAAGCTTTCGGACGATTGCGTCCTTCTACAGGCTTTTTACGATAACTAAACAAAAGAACGAGATGAAGTTTTATAATACAAGGTGTTTTTTAATATGAGAGAAAAATATAACATTTATAAAAATAAATAAAGAGAAAAGTGAAAACGTAAATTTCGTATATACAGCATTGATATGCAAAATTTGTGCTAAGAACGTTATATTTATGAAATTAAATTTTTTTACTATTGTGACTTCAATATGGTAAAAGTTATTGGCAAATAAACAATGAGGATGAACCTGTTTTAATGTCCTTCCATACAAAGTTCAAAACAACAACTGCATCCCGTACCCGCGCAGGCCCGGTCACGCTCCACCGCGGCACGTGGGAAAACATACAATGTTCCCAGCACCCCCCCTTTTTAAGATTTGAAACAAATATACATTACAAACTTCAAATGCATAATATAATTAATAATGAAGGTGACCCACGGGTTTAACAATTCGTCCACTCCGGGTTCTTATCTGGCCGTCTTCTGAGTCGTTAGAGGGATAATCCACAATTGGGGTCTTTTCATTTTCAACCAGTTCCTTCCCCGAAAAAGTCGGCGTCGATGGGTCGGCTGGATATTGCACTGTATCTCCTTTTCGTAGATGGAACCTGTTTCGACGTACAGTCCCAACTGGAGTATCAACCATCTATGACCTTGGTGTCGATGCTTTCTGCTTTACAATCCCTCAGATTCGCATATCTGTAATCCAAACCGTGTCACCTTCGGATAGCTCCTCCATGTCCGTAGCTCCGCAGTGTCGATCATATCTGGATTTCATATCCTTTCTCCTTCTCCCCTCCTTTCTTTTCAGGGTCTGAGAGTCCAACAACCTTGGATTAAGATTCTCTGGTGCAAATAGCAAGGTCGTTCGGAGTTTACGTCCCATGAGAAGCTAAGCAGGGCTGTAACCGTTCTCCAAAGGGGTCGATCGATACTCCAGGAGTCCAAGCGATGGATCTTGATTTTTCGGGCAAATGTCGGGCAAAGATGGATTTGCAACTACGCACCACCACATTGACTGTGAGCCGATCCAGCTGAATCATTTCCGGAAAGCGAGAATAATAGTCATTTTTCGACTAGATACCACTTATTCTCGAAATTGAACAAATCCATTCCAATCTTCTGCCACGGTCGTGTAGGAAAGTTGGTTGGTATCAAAGGTTCATGTTTTGAGACGGCTTCCTGGATATAGACACTGCACTTTCTGACCGTTTCCGCGATCTCTTCCGAAATTCCAGGCCACCATACCGTCTCACTTGTGCGAAGTCTTGTTTTTGTAATCCCGAAGTGCCCAGCGTGCAACTTATCTAGGATCTCCAGTTTCATTATTGCTGGAATAACAAGACGACAGCTACGCATCAGTAGTCCATTTTGAACGCCGAGTTCATCCTTGACATGCCAATAAGAGAGCAGAGCCTGTGACATATTTTTTCTTATCTGGCCAGCCTTGCTCAAGGTAGTTGACTACTGCTTTCAGGGTCGTATCTTCTTGTTGAGCTTCAAAGGTCTTCGTCAACATATCGTCTTTGTCGGTTATACACGAGAGAATTGCATTTATATGCGCTGAGGTTGGCCGTTCGTTTTCACCTCCCTCGGTTGTAAGAAGTGGTTGTCTGGATAAAGCATCGACGTCTAACAGCTCCTTTCCAGGTTTCAATTTGATTTTGTAAGGGTTTCAGATCTGTCCCAGTCCTTCAAATACTTCCGGGTATTCCTTGATCGGGTTAATTCTCGTCGCAACCACTTCAATCTGCCTCGCCAGGTTCAAGAGCTAACATGCGTGGCGACTCAGAAGAGGTTCACTCAAACGACGAATGACATAAATCTTCTCCTTGATTTCATAATTTTCATTTCGCAGCGTTGATATAAACATACCCACAGTCTGAAGTTCGGAAAATTCAGCAGCTCTAAGGTTGATATCGCTTTCCACTAGTCGTTGCTGTCCCATTATCTTCTTGAAGAGACACAGAGGAACACATGTAACATCCGCCTAGGAGTCGAGCTTGAACTTCACCTGTTTCCCGTTCACTTGGATTTCTGCTGTCCATCGCCTCCTGCACTCGCCTTCATCATCATCGAGATTAGATGAATCATCCACAGCTTAGACCTCCAGGAGAAAACCAATTTCTTCAGAAAGTTCAGAAACGGCTTTGACTTCCGCAGTCTTCGCCTGCTTATCTGGGCAGAAATTTGCAAAATGGCCAGTTTTTGAACATAGGTTACATCTTTGTCCTTCAGCACGGCAAGCCTGTCCTTCCCTGTGGGTGAAACCTCCGCATTTTGGATATCGTTATCTTGTTTTGGCTGACTTCTCCTTCTTCCTCGAAGGCTGCTGTTGTTGTTTCGGTGATTGTTTCTTCGAGTTGAACTTCACCTGATTGACCTTTTGGCTTGTTGAGGGACACTGCAGGTCGACTTGCTGCTGTCGAACGCCTTCCTGCTGTCGAACCATTTTCACCGCCTTTTCCAAAGTCAGTTCGCTATCCAACTGCATTCTTTCAGATAAAGCTTTGTCTACACTCCAACCACTATACGGTCACGGATCAACTGCTCATAAAGACCCTCAAATTCGCAACTATCAGCCAATTTGTACAATGAAGTGATGAATTCGTCCACTAGCTCCCGATCCTCTTTGATTCTTGAATTAAATTTTGCACGTTCGTAGATAATATTCTTTCTGACACAGAAGTGGCTGTCGAACGCCTTGAGGACGGAATCAATTTTCGTTGCCTCTTCCTCCTTTTCGAACTTGAAGGTCCTGAATATTTTATCCGCGCGGTCACCAATCAAGTACATGAACAAATCGATCTTGTCCGCCTCCTCTTTCTTCTTCATTCCACTGACCACGAATTATCGTTCGAATCTCTTCCTCCATTTGGGCCATTCGTTGGGAGTCGAGAAGTCGAAAGTTTCTGGAGGTTAAATCTGAGCCATGTTGAATTATCTTCCAAGGTACACAAAAATCGATATTTTGCAATATACAGGTTCGTATTTTATCCAGTTATACCGCTGCCACCATGTTTTCAATGTCCATCCATACAAAGTTCAAAACAACAACTGCCTATCGTACCCGCGCAGGCCCGGTCACGCTCCACCGCGGCTCGTGGAAAAACATACAATGTTCCCAGCACAGAACCTATAAATAAAATAAAAATTGCTAGAAAGAAATGAACTGTGTATGACTATTTATAAAAGCAATGGTATATATCGGGATATCTATTTTTCGATATATACTGTTATCAAAATTCGAAACTATTTTAAAGGCGTAAGATTTTTTTTGAAAATAAACAATTTCTACTGTCCTTACTGCAATGGAAAAATTAATGGGAGGGCCTGGCTCATCAGTGGTGAACCCTCCCAGCGGTTTCGCCAGTTCACCACTGATGAGCCAGGCCCTCCCATTAATTTTTCCATTGCAGTAAGGGCAGTAGAAATTGTTTATTTTCAAAAATAATCTTACGCCTTTAAAATAGTTTCGAATTTTGATAACAGGTGGCGCGCTAGTGCATCATATACTGTTATATTTTATGAATATGAATGATTCAAGGAATAGTCTCTGCTGTTTATTATTGATATGATGGTAATGCATTTTTGGGGAATTTAAATTAAAACTATGCCTGTTTGATGTACATGATGAAAAATTAAGATTTACGGTCCTTGTTGGTGATATTTCTGTTATTTTCCGTCATTCTCACATATGAAACAGATAAATATAATTCTCTCCCATTTTTATATATATTGATCGTTAGTACAGATAGCAGTTATCATACAACAGTATATTACAAACCAAACTCTCCCCTCCATTACACTCATTTTAAATCCTATAGTCTTATATCGCATAAAATTAACACGGTTAGAACTCTCACTAAACGTTTGCATACCCATTGTTCCCTCACTATTTTTAAAACAATATAAAAATCAAAAATATTTTCAAATTTGATCTCTGCCGGTTACCCTATTCCCTTCATAGAAAAACATTTATACTCGCATTACTCGTTTGAATCCACTTTATCCTATAGATATACATGAACCTTGCCATACTCTCCCTATGCAGTTTCCATCTCTAGAATATTAAGAACGCATGGCATCGATACCTATTTCAATAGCCCTCCAGACATATATACATCCATCAGAAATTCCATAACTAAAACTACAAACCCTCTCAATCCGGTCGATTCTTGCGGGGCGGTCTCCTGTGGGGATTGTTCGTCCACTTATGTGGGAGAGACGGGTAGGTCCGCCTCCGTGAGAATGATTGAATATAACAGAAATATTACCAACAGGAGGACCGTAAGTCTTTAATTTTTCAACATGTATCTCAAACAGGCCATAGTTTTAATTTAAATTCCCCAAAATTACATTACCATCACATCAATAATAAACAGCAGAGACTATTCTTTGAATCATTCATATCCATAAAATATAACAGTATAAACCGAAAAATAGATATCCCCGATATATACCATTCCTTTTTTAAATAGTCATACACAGTCCATTTCTTTCTAGCAATTTTTATTTCATTTATAGGTTCATACTCATTTTTTATTTGCCATTACCTTTTATGGTATTGAAAGTACAATAGTAAAAAGGTTTTAATTTCATAAATATAACGTTATTAGCACAAATTTTGCATATCAATGCTGTACATACGAAATTTAGGTTTTCACTTTTCTCTTTAATCATTTTTATAAATGCTATATTTTTTCTCTCGTATGAAAAAATACCTTGTCTTATAAAAACTCATCTCGTTGTTTTGTTTAGTTATTGTAAAAAAGCCTGTAGAAGGACGCCTGCGTCCGAAAGCTTGCTAATAAAATTAGCACAAGATACTCCTCTTCAATCTACGTTTCATTTTCTACTCTTTATCTATCTTGCCGCATCATCCGTACTCTCCTGATATCGCCCCATGTTATTTCTTCTTCTTTCCAAAATTTAAAATGACGTTAAAAGGGAGGCGCCTTTCTTTGTCATCAGAAGAAATTGAAAATGTGACGGTGAAGCTAAACAAGCTTAGAAAATGGACTTTGAACTAGCATTTCAACTACTATTTTCACGCTGGAAAAAATATATAGATAACTGAGGCTCTTATTTTGAAAAATATGATGTTTAAATTATTATACTATGAATAAATAATTAATTTTAAAAAAGTTCGAGAATTTTTGATCCTACTTGGTATGTATTGACTTATCGAAGTTAAACATGGGCATTAAGAGAGAGACACCCCCGATGCCAGTATTCGAGTACATGTTGGGCCAGATGGGGGAAGCTAAGTATTTTTCAAAACTTGACGCCTATAACGGTTTTAACCAAATACCACTGGATAAAGAGAGTCAGAAGTTAATTACCCTCATCACTCCCTTCGGACATTACAGCTTCCGTCGCGTTCCGTTTGGAATCTCAAATGCTCCAGAAATTATAAACGGACAATAAACATATTCCTCAGAGGATAAAAAGGTTTAATTTTCTATTTGAACGATATCTCAATTTCTCGAATATATCGGATATTTTGTCATACAGTGAGGAGGGGAATATCCGTATTACAATATGAAAGGGTCACTACAAAGTTTTTGCAATCAATATTATATCAAATTATTTATTATTTCATAAACGGAGGACCATTTTGAATGTTTATATTTTGATACTCTTTAAACTTCCCTGATTTATTATCTTTTTTTATCATTCATAATTTGTATTTGTCCTAAATAAATTGCTTTGTCATCCCGAAACTTGTCTTCCTTAATTTTTCAGAGTATACCATTAAAATCTACATGCCTTTTTAACACTTATGCAAGATTCCATCCGTGAAAACCATTTATAGAAGCACTTACATCAGTCATCTTCGGGGATGGAATTTACGGCATTGATTAAGGCTTCATCATCAGTGTCAAATTTTTCCCATTTCAACGATAACTTTTGGAAATAATTTGAGGTCACAAGGTGCTAAGTCTGGTGTATATGGTGGATGAGTAAGTAATTGGACACCATAGTTGGCTAAAAGTCTAATCTGTGGGCTGAGGTTGCGGTCTTGCCTCGTCGTGGTGAAAAGGGACTCCTCCAAGTTGAGGTCTTGGTCTGCTTTGCTTGATTTTTTTGAATACTAATGGAAGACTTTATGTTGTATTACAGTCACCATTAACTGTCTTTAGATCTTTTAACATCATAATATCAATGAAATCACTTTTTAAAAAAGCAACCATTTGTTTTCCAACATTTTGAGCTCTGCGAACCTTCTGAGGAAGAGGTGATTTTTAAGAGCACCAAAGAGTAGGTTTCCGTTTTTTTTTTTCTGGATCAAAATTATAAATCCAAGTTTGGCCTCCTGTAATAATATTAGAAACAGCCTTTGATTTGCCTTCATCAATTTTTTTCAGCATGAAATTACACCATTTAACGCGATCAGGTTTTTAGTCTTCAGTTAATCTGTGAGGTACCCATCTACTAACAAGTTTTCTCTAGTTTGAATGATCATTAATTATGGTGCTGATTGCTTCAGATCCAGTGCCCACACTTTCCTCTAGCTACTGATACGTAATTGATTTTTCTCTAAGTAAAAATCCTGCGGCTCAATTTTTTCTTGAGTCACTGCTGTTGGTGGTCGACCTGTACGAGGTTTATCTTCACGGTTGGTTTTTCCAAATTTAAATTCATTACACCAATTAAAAATTGTTCTAATAGAAGGAGTTTATCACCTAAAGCTTTCATCAATCTTTCATAGGATTCCTTGAAATTTAAAATACTTTTATGAAAATTCGAAACTACTCTAGACGTGTATGATTCTTTTACTGCAACGGAAAAAAATAATGGGAGAGCCTGGCTCATCAGTGATGAACCCTCCCAGCAGTTTCGACAGTTTAATCTACCTTATAGCGAAGCCATTGGGAGGGTTCTCCACTGAGGAGCCAGGCCCTCCCATTAATTTTTCCATTGTAGTAAGGGCAGTAAAAATTGTTTAATTTTTAAAAGAATCATACGCGTCTATAGTAGTTTCGAATTTTTATAACAGATGGCGCGCTTTGCATCTTTAAATACTTTTATTTTCATAGAAGATCATGCCATGTGAACTTTCTCTATTCAACTCCATTGTCTCTGATTGAACGTTTAGAAATTACCGCTGCCGCTGTAAACAAAGCAACGCCCTCTATATGTCATTGTTTTTACTATTTTATTAAAATTTTATGTTAGGTAAAAGAATGCATGCAGAATATAATGGTATAATTTATATTTTAATATTTTAATTACTTAATATTGATTGCAAAAACTTTTGAAGTGACCCTTGAATTTACGTAGATTATGGAGAATATCTTTAAACTCTTCATATATTGCGGATTATGGCATAACATATTTGTGTAGATTATGGAAATTCTTTGAACGCTTCATACACATAGGGCTCTAGGAATGTTTTGTAATATGATTTATTATTTAGAATATTTTAAAGTATTTCCAAAAACAATCAAAAAACTTATCCATTCTTCGAAACCAGTCATCAAACTAACACTTTCACCTTTCCGCAGGAAGCTGGACGCACTCGTCATTATATGCGTTCGAAAGGTTTCCAATGCAGATAAAAGCGTCCACCTTATAGCCTGTTCTTCAGGTGAGGGAAAAGGGAAAAGTCGCAAGGTCTGGACTGTAGAAAGAATGCTCCAAAAATTGGGTACATAAAAATAATAAAGCAAAGTCATCACCTGTTATGATACTTTTGACATAAAGAGACGATCCATTATCAACCTTTTGAGCATCTTTCGGCACGACAAAACACGTCGAGTCAGGTGCTCATCAGTTTAGATATGGGGAACCCATATAGGAAACAAAATTTACTCACTTCTTGATGGTAATGCAGAATAAATGAATTGCTTGTGCAGGAATGTCCAAACCTTTCATTATCTGGCAATAAGTTATATACCGATCAGTCTCCAATAATTTCTTGACGGCAGCGATGTTTACCTCATTAACTGACGAAGCTGAACGCCTTGACCTAGCGCGTCTCTTTTGACATATTATCCTCGCTTCAACTAACCATGCCCCCTGAATATGGTAGTACGATGTATAAAATAATTTCTTGAAAACCACGTTAAAATTTATATCACAAAATTGCCCGGTATTCAATTTAGCGCCAGGTAGATATTCTTAATATTTTATCACTCCACAGCTCAATGAATTCTAACATATAGCAAATGAAATATTGACTGCAGATAAAATATAAACCGGGCTCAACAAGTTCGAACTCGATGTTCAAATATTTTTTTTGGGGGAAAATATTTGAGGGGAAATGTGAGCTTTCAGAAAATTATGGGATTGGAGAGAAAGATTAGGACAATCTTATAACTTATCTTGCAGAATGTCTCTAAATTGTCGGAGACTATGTATTCATTAGGTCGATTCCCAACATCATGGTTATCTATAGGCCTCGTTCCGAATTTCTCAAAATTCGGAAATTCAAATTTTCCTTTATGCCTTCACAAGTTCTTAAGCTATAGGAAATCAGCCTAATACAATATAGCACACACAAAGCTTTTATTGAGACACCATTCTTATACAGATTAATATAAATACGATATAGCACACCTCTCTGAATATTAAACCAAATCGCTGGAATGGGTCATCACTGATGAGCCATGCCCTCCTTTAATTAATTTTCAATAATTACTCAACAATAGAGAGGACGCTTTATAAGACAATTCAATATACACAGACGATATGCCTTCTGGATGATTTAAAAACTATAAAATTATTTTGTGTGTATGGGGATAACTATACATAGATAATAGTATAAATAAAACTATAGATGGAAAATTTGCCGGGAGGAAATTAATCCATGGAAGCAATGGTCGCCTCTCCCGTCAAAATAAACGTCAGAATCTGACGCCATCTATTGACCGTCGCCGCAACTAGCGGCCTCGGGTCGGTGACAAAGCCACAACACCAACTTTGGCAAACTGATAAGCGTCCACCTAGAGACCATGGTTTCGGGCTAATGGCCCTCGTCAGTCTAGGGCGGACTTTATTCCATGAGATCCACACGGGCGTCTAGATGGCGTCAGATTCTGACGTTTATTTTGACGGGAGAGGCGACCATTGCTTCCATGGATTAATTTCCTCCCGGCATATTTTCCATCTATGTTTTGCCAATAGATTTGGCCCAGCCACATTGCCAGCAAAACACCTCTTTGGTAGATTGTGAGGATTCCATTAGATCCCGTGTGGATCTCATGGAATAAAGTCCGCCCTAGACTGACGAGGGCCATTAGCCCGAAACCATGGTCTCTAGGTGGACGCTTATCAGTTTGCCAAAGTTGGTGTTGTGGCTTTGTCACCGACCCGAGGCAGCTAGTTGCGGCGACGGTCAATAGATGGCGTCAGATTCTGACGTTTATTTTGACGGGAGAGGCGACCATTGCTTCCATGAAATAAAACTATATAAGATTATTTTTTTGGATACTCCTATGTAAATAACGTTTAATGGTAACAGGCGCTATATCTCACCATAAAATCTACAAATGTAATTCATATTCGAAACTATTATAGACGCGTATGATTATTTTTAAAAGTAAACAATTTTTCCATTAATGTTTCCATTGAAGTAAGGGCATTATATATATACTAGCCGAGTGACCCGGGCAACGCCCAGGGTTTACCCAAAGGGCCTGCAGAGAATTTAAAAGTATAGATGGTGGCTTAAAAATCGCAATGGGAATATTCCGATTTCCTAGAAGCAGCATTTCAAGTAAGGATAAGTAAAAATACTTTCTAAGTATAAATTCGTTAATTCGACCATGTTTTGATTTCCAGAACCTATGAAATTACAAACAGTAATTCGACAATACCGATAATTCGACACCTTGCGATAATTCGACCTTGATTTGATTTCCCAATCTCTGGCCTATCAAATAACAAACGGTAATTCGACAATATTAATTATTCACCACTTCTGATAATTCAACCATTTTAAAATGCAAATTTCGACGATTGATGTTTACTTACAACTTTACTAAAAAAAGGTATTATAGATGCGAGCAACGAAACATTTTGAACCCATATAACGCAAATTCATATCCTCACTTATAGGGTGTCAAGCCTAAAGGATGCGAATTCATGTCCCTGATTTCTAAAAATTAACATAAAATTGTAGGCTACCAAAGCGAATTCGCGTCTACTGGGATCTTTTCCCATACCTTCTTGCCTATTTTCAGTGGGTTGGGTTGGGGGGGAATGTCAGCTGTCCCAATGTACCTGTAAAATGTCACATGCGACCGAGTTCAAGCAGCCATTATTTTTATTTATTTCAAGCTATATAGATTACATTAAAAGAAAATAGCATTTTTTAAACATGTTATTATATGAACAACTCGATTTTCATACGACCCACTGGACCATGTAACTCTGGAATCATAAGTGCAAAAACAGACATCCCTAAAGGACTCCTTTAAAATATCTTCATGATTCTTTTTTAATAATATTCTTAAACATTTTAATTTTTTTTTTCATATTTATTAACTTTTCAATATAGAAAATAAGATAACATAAAAGGGATAAATTCATTTAATGGACCTCACTAAAAACTGCATTTCTAGCCTAGTGACCTGGGCAAAGCCCCAGGTTTACCCTAAAGGCCTGCGAATGGGCAGGATAACCATATGTGTGCCATTGCAAAGATCCTAAATCAATGTATAGACCACTGGGGAAAATAGGTTTTTTTTTTTGCTTATCCCTAGTACACGTGGTACAGGCCATGATAATCATGGTGGGTAGTTAGCGACTGCTTTTACTGTAAGCGCACCACATGTCTACACATGTGAAAAGCAGTTTGACTTTGCACTTACAAATGCCAGAGCCCCGTTTGGTTACTTGCACTCGCTGGTGGGGTTGGGCTTTTGCAAGAATCGGGGGCCATTGGAGCATATTTTTTTTTTAACAGAAAAAAGTGCCCAATGCGGGAATCGAACCCGGGTCCTAGTGGTCGAAAACCAAACGGTTTACCCAGCCTTCCACCGACCAAAAGTCAAAATAATAATAAATATTTTATGAATGAACAAATAATACAAAAAATTGCTTTCAGGTGACAAACTATAGGCATTGGAGAAAAATTTAAAAAATTATATTGAAAAAAAAAAAAAGAAAACAAATATTAAAAAAGAAAATTCAATACAACACAACTATATAGCAAATACAGCCATTATTTCTAGCCGAGTGACCCGGCAACGCCCCGGGTTTAGCCTAAAAACATGTGAAGTGCTAGATAACCATATGTGAGCCATTGCAAAGATCCTGAATCAATGTATAGAGCACTAGGGAAAATAGGTAAATAAAGACTAAAAATCAAAATACTTAATTATAAATATTTTATTAGTGAACAACTAATACAAAAAAATCCTTTCAGGTGAGAAACTATAGGCATTGGTTGATGAGGCACAATTTGGATTGTAGATTATAAACAAAAGGTAATAAGACCAAATCCAAATAAATAAATAGTGTTTGACGTTTCGGTAACAGCGTTGTTACCATCTTCAGACAAAAGTACTGAATGGAAAAAAGGAGCCTACAGCACCCGGTGTTCCCAGGTGGTCACCCTCCCAAGTACTGACCGGGCCCGACGTTGCTTAACTTCGGTGATCGGACGAGAACCGGTGTTTTCAACGTGGTATGGCCGTAGGCCATAGCACTTTTGTCTGAAGATGGTAACAACGCTGTTACCGAAACGTTACACACTATTTATTTATTTGGATTTGGTCTTATTACCTTTTGTTTAGGGTAGTTATTTTGTTCCTCCACATTCTCACACTCGACACTGTCAACACTGAGAAAACACTGACTCCTGTTTGGTAAGCGATCCAAAACTTTTTCATTAATCTCTAATGAATCTGTGTTTTTTGGCGTTAAAATCACAGACTGGCTAAGGGCGGTAATATCACCATAGGAAGAACCAAATATTTCCTGCACCAGGTCAACCCCATGAAAGATACAGCTTTCTGGAAGAGAAATGAGGCCCTGTTGGTCTGTAGGTAGATCACCATCACCAACTTTAAGTAACCATTGAGAGAAGCCAAAGACCAAATCCAAATAAATAAATAGTGTGTGACGTTTCGGTAACAGCGTTGTTACCATCTTCAGACAAAAGTACTGAATGGAAAAAAGGAGCCTACTGCACCCGGTGTTCCCAGGTGGTCACCCTCCCAAGTACTGACCGGGCCCGACGTTGCTTAACTTCGGTGATCGGACGAGAACCGGTGTTTTCAACGTGGTATGGCCGTAGGCCATAGTAATTTTGTCTGAAGATGGTAACAACGCTGTTACCGAAACGTCACACACTATTTATTTATTTGGATTTGATCTTATTACCTTTTGTTTATAGGCATTGGTGAAACTTTAATCAATTTTTTTGGAAATGAAACAAAAAGTAAAAGAAAACAAATCTTAAAAGAAAATTAAATACAACACAACAATATACCAAATTAGACAACATAAAAGGCATACTTTCATTTATTTGAAATGAAAAAAAAATAAAAGAAAACAAATCTGAAAATAAAATTAATACAACACAACTATATCGCAGATAAGACAACATAAAAAGGATAAATTCATTTAAAGGACCTCATTAAAAACTATATTTCTAGTTTTATAAATACGTGGGTTCAACTTTACCCGTATGCTATTCAAAGTTCGCACACGTGAAAAAGCCACATAGAGCTGTCCATGAGTAAACACGGGCTCATGTAGAAAGAGACCCACTCTAGCAAAGGTTTGGCCTTGAGCCTATTAATAGTCATGGCAAAAGCCAACCTTAGTGGAAACTGACGCCTCTTCAGAATGAAGGGAAGGTTGGTATCTGAAGGAGCCAAAGATATTTTTGGCACCAATACAGTTTGTCCAACTTTGGTCCCTGTCAGTATTTGTGCTTCTAGGACATGTGAGCGCATGCGCTGGATAACCATACGTGTGCCATTGCAGAGACCCTGCTTAGGATTCAAATTTCTAAGGAGCATATCAATAGCACCAATCTTAGGGTTTAACCGGTGTGGAGGCATTCCTGTGGGAGTAAGGCTATTAAGGAATTCAGTAGGGTAGTTATTTTGTTCCTCCACATTCTCACACTCGACACTGTCAACACTGAGAAAACACTGACTCCTGTTTGGTAAGCGATCCAAAACTTTTTCATTAATCTCTAATGAATCTGTGTTTTTTTGGCGTTAAAATCACAGACTGGCAAAGGGCGGTAATATCACCATAGGAAGAACCAAATATTTCCTGCACCAGGTCAACCCCATGAAAGATACAGCTTTCTGGAAGAGAAATGAGGCCCTGTTGGTCTGTAGGTAGATCACCATCACCAACTTTAAGTAACCATTGAGAAAAGCTCTGTGCATCAATACCTGCTCGCATATTCTGAGTAAGGCGCAAGATCACAAACAATGGCCATAGCTTGCTTTGCTTAATGCAAGCAGCAACAATTTCAGCTCTTGAAGCTCGAGGTACCACAGGTAGCACTTGGCGAAAGTCACCTCCAAGAACAACAACCTTTCCGCCAAAAGCAAGGTCACAATGCATAATGTCCTTTAGGAGACGATCCACAATTTCAAGTGCTCTGTAGTGGGCCATAGGAGCCTCATCACAAATAATTAAGGATGATCTACGAATAAGCTCAGCCTCAGAACTATTGGCCGAGATCGCAGCTACAGAATTCTCAAACAAGGGAATCGGCAGCTTAAACCTGGAATGGACAGTCTGGCCACCTGACAAAAGGGTAGCCGCTATTCCAGTGGAGGCCAGCGGAATGACAATTTTTCCAACGGCTCTAACACAATGAATTAGGGTGTTATAAACATAAGTCTTGCCCGTACCACCAGGCCCATCAATAAAAAAGCAACGTGGATTTACATTGAGGGAATCAACAATTGTGTCAACAATAGACTTTTGATCTGGTGTAAGGGACCTATACATTTGTGTCCCAATTTGCAGCTCTGCATTAACATCAAGGTGATCCTCTCCTGAATCAAGAAGTGGGGTTAGGGGTGCAGGAAGTCCATAATGGTGGCAACTGAGGCGATTTTCTCTCAGCTGGAATTCAAGCTCTCTGAGAGTCATCTGTTCAGCAGCTGCGTCAGATGTTGCACGAGAAAAGTCCTCACTAAGATACCCTTTGTATTTGGTCCACAGTGATACAGGGTCGGTAGGATTATTGTAGATGAGAATTGTCGCAAAGAGCTGCCGCAGTTGACAAGGCATTTGGAACAAAGCCGCCTCAGCTAAGCATGCATCCCATTCAGAATCATCAGCCAATAATCCACGGCGCTGGGCAGCCTCTTTAAAAGTGGAGCAAACAATATCATCCACAGTTCGCAAATCTTCAAAACTCTGAGCACCTGCAACATGTAATAGTAGAAGCCGGAGGTGGTAACGCTCAGAATCTTTAGGATTCACTGAACACATACGTCCAATGCACAAAGCCCCACCCCGAACTCTAGCACTCCATTGATTCTGCCTGAAAACATAAGCGGAAGGTATGTCTCCATATAAAAGTGATCTTGCGGATACATTAACACAATTGAGCTGAAACCAGGCAGTCAGAGTTGTGCGTCTGCGTGAGGCATTTTCAAGAGCCTGTTCGTAAACTACCTTCAACAAAATAGACAGATTGAAAATTAGGTAGATGAACAGCTAAGCGACATATGGTATGCGAGTGAGCATGCAAGCGATATTCAAACATTCGCCACATTGCCTCAGGAGCACTTACATACCGAGCGTCAAGAAAGTTTTTGATTTCATCATGTGCCCTGCTTTCCATATCTAATTCTCCAACAGACACTTCCACCTCAGCCCTGTCGTGTCCCTTATATACATACTTGAAAAGATATTTGACACTTTTCACAGAGGCACAGACCTCCACATTAATGTGAGCATTGAACCTAACCAGCAGATAGGGGTTATAGGGAACAACCCAGCGGTTATCCACCTCGTGAGTGCCCACAACTGAGGTCTGGCCGTCATCTCGACGTCTGTAGCGAGGATAGCCATTATTGATAGCCTCAGTCAGCTGCAGGAATGATTTAGGGAAGTCTTTAGTACACTTGCCATCAGACATGCATGGTGAGTGAAGATTGAAGTTTCCACAAGGACCATGGATCATATGTTTACGAACCATGTCATACAGCTGAACCTGCATAGTAGGGCTAGGAATTTCTGCACAAACCAATCTGTCAATGGCATCCCTGTCTCTAGGCTTGTCTTCTTCTCTAAGCATAAACAGCATGTGGGCATGCGGTAAACCGCGTTTTTGGAACTCAACAACATGCACCCGAGCAATGACCACTCCCAATACATGCTGACTAACAATCTCGCGCAGTAATTGTTGTAACTTGAGATTGAAAACTCTAGCCACCAGATCCGGTCTATCAGAAGGATTCTGGTTAGGAAGAAGATTTTCAACAATGTCAGTCCAACGTGGGTTACAGGTAAATGTCACGAATAGGTCAGGTCTTCCAAACTTTCTAACAATGGCCATCGCATCCTGATAGTTTTGTTGCATGGCCCGGGAACTCCCAGGAAAGGAAGATGGAAGAATAAAAATACGGCCTATTCGCACACCCCGGGAATGTTCCTGTTCATGGATATAATCCATCAGACCTTGATATAACTCCACCCTAAGCAGGGACTGATTTTGGCGAATATAGTTCAGGCGATTGCCCTCTGTTTTAACATAGGCATCAACAACATATTGCTGAAATAGTCTCCTGCCATAGTGAATGGGCGAAAAGCCAGGTCTGATGGCCAACCTATAACTATAGAACTGAAGCATGGTAACATGGTTTCTAGTGCTTGTGCGCATGTTTTCTTCATGTAAGATTCCTACTGCCCAACCAGGATCACCGGCAGGAAATAAAAGAGGGTATGTCATTGGGTCACAGTTAGGATTAAGTGGATAAATACGCACTAAACCACGGTCATGCGGAAAAACAGCAATATCTCTGTTAGAAGGTACATGGCCATCTTGATCAACAAAAATGGCCGCAACTTCACTTACACTTGGCGCATTATATCGGCGAAGATCTCTACAATGATTTTGCCGGATGAGCATCTGAACCTGACACATTTGCCGGTTCTCAATGCGAGCCCGGTGTTCCTCAGCTAGTTCCACCTGGTGCATCTGCCTGTAAGCAGAAGTATACGGATTCACACGCCTAAGCACAGAATTCAAAAGAGTCAATATACCAGGATGGCATTCCAAAGGCCTAGATGCTGCAATGCGTGTATTATTCGCAGCCTCAGAATCCAAAATATAAAGTTGGGCATAAGACGGGGCTCTGTTTTCATGAGGATGAAGGGGCCCAGTCAAATGATAGATCTGTCCATGGATTCTATAACAAAAAGGCCCCTGTCCAGAAAAGACATCAACCTGCGCACCCATGGAGGCAAATGCCAAAGAGCTGTTGTAGCTCCGAATGTTGGTCTGGAAGTACTTAGCCTCCACACTGTTTGAAGTCATCAATTCCATCATTTCATATGGAAAGGAGGACAAAGTAGGAAGAATAACTTTCCCTTTGTGGCAGCAGGAGCTACCAACAGTTTCGCCAGGGAAATGAAGGGCTGAGCAGTAAGGGCAGACTATATCGAGGCCCCCAATAATATATTCAGTGGGGAACAGGAGAAATAGGATTAGGGGCGTTGTTCCTGCGGCGAGTCATATAAGCGCGCCTGGACTGGAGAGCGAGTCTTCCACGGCCTCTGCGAGGCATGATACAGAAGCCGCTGAAAAAAAAAAAGCTAAACTAAAAACCAAGTTGAGCAAATACATGTCAAAATAAATTTAACTTAAAAGATCTCAATATAAACAACATATTAAATTGCACAGTGCAAACATGTAGAAAATTGTAAGTATCATATAACATTTTATCATATAACAAATTAAGTAATCAACAATTGATTATACAAATAAATCATTAGCCTCTTAATGAGAAAAATAAAGATGCCAAGGACATTATGAAAGATACTGCAAAAAAGAATTATGAAAGCCATAAAAAAGAAAACCAGACACAAAAATTGAGCAAAATTTAAAATTAAAAACTATAACAAAGAACCACAAATTAATTTAATCAGAAATACAATGCCATGTGAAGCAAAAAGCATTTTTTTTAGCACTTTATTTTCAAAAGACCATAAAGACATTGCTGTACAAAATATATATTAGAAATTAGCAAAAGGTAATAATAAAAAATAATGTGTTTTAAAAAAACAACATTTGAAGGCAAAAGATATACGATTGCAAAATCTAACAAATTGAAAATAAATAAATCTATTAAATCTAATAAAATAAAAATAAAACGGTCATGTAAAGCACAAAAGCATTTTTTTTAGTATTTTATTTCAAAATAAAAATAAAACGGCCATGTGAAGCAAAAAGCATTTTTTTAGCACTTTATTTAAAAAAAACCCATAAAGACATTGCTGTACAAAATATATATTAGAAATTAACAAAAGGTAATAATAAAAAATAACGTGTTTTAAAAATAACAATTAAAAAAACAACATTTGAAGGCAAAAGATCTACGATTGCAAAATCTAACAAATTGAAAATAAATAAATCCATCAAATCGAATAAAACGGTCATGTAAAGCACAAAAGCATTTTTTTTAGTATTTTATTTCCAAAATGCCAAAAGGGGAAAAAAACTTATACTTACAAAATATAATTACAAATATACAAAACAAAAGAACGCGCTTTCAAAACAAAAGAATAGATGATGATAAATGCAAAAAATCTACGATTGTAAAATAGAGTAAATTAAAAAATAAAAATAACTGTTAACATTAAGAAAATAAAAATAGGCCTATCATACGAAGAAAAAAATAACGAAAATTTTGGTATATAGATCGTTATGTGTAGTTCAGAATCTTCGGAGGAGATAGCTTAGGACTTTACAATGGAAAACTCTGTTACGGTATTATCTATATAGATATATATATATATAGAAATTGTTTAATTTTAAGAAGAATCATACGCGTCTAGAATAGTTTCGAATTTTCATAACAGATCGCGCTAATGCATCATAATATAATTCAAATTTAGAACATAAACTATTATACTCAAAATATTTTTAGAATATAGAATAAAGATTTGTTTATTAAAGATTCGTTATATAAATGTAAATCTATGCAAATAGGCGATCAAATCTCAGGTGTAAATTAAAGTAGGTAAACACAATAGGGATATGTAAATGTCAGCTAGAACAATGCATTTTTCTCTACGCTGCCAGTTTTAATTAAACAACCTCCTGCTTATAAAATTATCCAAGAATCTCTTTCTTGTGGAGGAATTCTCGTTTTTTAGCTTTGAATTGCCCAGTTTTTATCCATTTCTTTATTGGAAAATGATATTTGCCGCCATCTGTATATGTGAAAATATTAATTATAATGAAATGTTATAATCTGTATATTTTTGGCAGTTACACCTATCTTAAACGGTCCCTATGTTAAGCCAGAGAACTTGGTAAACGCGACATTTAATAACATCGATCATTTGATTCAATTTTATATAAAATTTAACAACTACCGAATATGTCTGTGATGATTTGTTTGTTTGTTTGCTCCCTGACTCTTTTTCTATGTGTTATCAATTTGTATAGCTCTCTATATATAGCAGAGTCTGTGTAAGGTTAGATTAGTACGTTTAATAAGATTATATAATAGTAGCAGGTAAGAGTAGCAGGTAAGTAAAATTTTAGTTTACACACTATTTTATACTGAGTATACCAGGTACAAGCTATGATGATCATTAGGTTGGATAGTTAGCGATTGATTTGACTGAAAATGCACCAATAAAAAGCAGCTCGATTTATGTACTTACAAGTGTGCTTTAAACACTTTTGATTAATTGCACTCTCTAACTGATTAAGGACTTTTGCAAGTATCAGTAGTCATTCTAGAGAATTTTGTCCTTAGAAAAAGGTGGACAGTGTGGGACTTGATCCTGGGTGGTGACTTCTGTTACTCGACGATTTATAAATCCTATTCCAGTACCAGGGTGATTTTATTACTTTTTAAAATCATGTATAACCGCGCTGTAGTGAATAGCTTTACTTATATAATATATAAAACATATAATATATATAAACAAGGTCAGGTGTTAATATTAAAAAATAAATAAATGCATATCCTGACTGAGCTCACACGAGAATTTCTGATGGCAGAGCGCTATAAGTGTTATCAGGGGCCCAGAATCAGAATTCATTTACCGTTGGTTAAAAAAACGTTATTTATTTTTAATACATGTAAATTATCTTATTATTTTCAACCATACAGAACTACACCAAGCTAGAACATATATAGTATTATTCCTATTCAAAACATTTTTATTAGTTGTGAACATTTTTTTATTTACATAAAGATAAATTAATATATGCACCATAATAGATTATAAAAATATCCTCATTTATTTTAGCTGAATCGAGGGGAACAAAAATAAACTAAACGTTTATTTTACTTCTTCCGTAATATTTGACCAACCCAATTTTTTGATAAATCAAGAAAAGTCATCCACGTACGCGTTTCGGGCTGTTGGCCGTCATTAGTGTGGTGCAGACTATACCTCTTCGAACAAATATTTGGCCCCAGAGGCTTCCTTAGAAATCAAGAAATGGGTATTTAAGGCCAAGTTAGTGTAAATATTCTTTACATGTGAAAAATAGTAAAAAGAAAATATATAAAAAAGGTCAGGTGTTGATATAAAAAAAAATGATCAAAAAATAAAAATGCATTTTAAAAAAGTTTATATTCAAATGCATTAAAAAGAAAAATAAAATGAAATTTTAAAAAATTAATTAGCTCAGTAACGAAATCAAAAAACTTAAGAGTCAAAAGTTCACTCGAAATTAACGGAAGCCTGCTCGCGGAGGATTGGTCAATTCCTCGTAGGGGAAGTAACATATACGACTTAAAAATAATAAATAAATGAAAATACATTTAAAGAAAAGCTTTTATTTGAATGCACTAAAAAGGAAAAAAATAATATATTGTATCTTCTGTCATTGAACAATTAGATGTATCTGAGTGAAAATAAAAGCGGCGGGGGACGATCATTATTATTTTCGAACCTAATGTGATTTAATATGCAAAAAATGATTAGCAATTTTTATGAGTGTTTTCTATATTTTTATCACTTCACTAAATATGATCGTCCCTCGCCGCTTTATTTTCACTCAGATACATCTAATTGACCAATGACAGAAGATAAAATATTTTATTTTTTTAGTGCATTTAAATAAAGTTTTTTTTTTAATGTATTAAATATTAATTATTTAGTTAATTTTTAGTGATGAATTTACAAAACTCAGAATTAAAAGTTCACTGGGGATTAGGCCTTAAATAGAATGGAGACCTGCTCGCGGCGGATTGGTCACTGTGAGGAGTGTAACACAACACTAAAAAAATAATTATAGAAATTTGTTCATTTCTGGCTACTCCAACTACCCAGGAGTCTGAAAAATTGTACACTTGCATTGTTCAAGGGACTGAGTGAGTGTTAAAAGTTTCATACTTCTATGTTATCTGGAAGATATTAAAATTAATTTACAAAATTTGAAAGGCAATTTGGAAATGTGTCTATTTCCTGCCACCCTTACAACCCATAAGTCTGAAAATTTGTCAACATGAATTTTCATCTGGATCTGAAAAGTGTACTAAATTTCAGATTCTCACGTGCTTTAAGAGTATATTAAAAATCGATTGCAAGATTTGTGGACAGACAGACAGACGGACGGACAGACAGAAAAGCAAGTTAAATAAAATATTTTAATAAAAAAAAGAAATATAAAACTTGTTCATTCCAGGCCATTGCGACCACCCAGACGTCTGAAATTTGTACACTTGCATTGTTCATTGGACTGAGTGAGTGTCAAAGTTCCATACTTCTATGTGATCTGGAAGTATACCAAAATTAATTTACAAAATTTGAAAGGTAATTTGGAAATTTGTCCATTTCCGTCCACCCTGACAACCCAGAAGTCTAAAAATTTGTCAACTTGCATGGTCATCGGGTTCTAAAAGGTGTACCAAATTTCAGATTCTCACGTGCTCTAAGAGTATTAAAAATCGATTTGTGGACAGACAGACAGGGAGACAAGTTAAATAAAGGTTTATGAAAATAAATATATAAATTTGTTCATTCCTTACCATTCCGACCATCCATAGGACTGAAATTTTGTAAACTTTCATTGTTCATTGGACTGAGTGAATGTTAAAATTTTAATACTTCTATGTGATCTGAAGCATATTAAAATTAATTGAAAAGAAATATAGAAATTTGTTCATTCCTTACCACTCCGACCATTCAGAGGACTGAAATTTTGTAAACTTGCATTGTTCATTGGACTGAGTGAGTGTTAAAATTTTGATACTTCTATGTGATCTGGAAGCATATTAAGTTTAATTTACTAAATAGCTGATTTGAAGATTTTTTCACAAGAATTTTAAAGTAATATTGTATAGAGTTCATTTTGTTTAATCTCCAATTTCTGGGGAGGAAAATGGAAATTAAATAAAAGTGAATTTTCACAATTAATAGCTTTATTAAACTCTAATAATTTGCCTTTTTAAAGGAATATTGAAAGATGAATAAGTGTTGAATCAGTTATATTAATATAACTAGCTGTAAAGATTATAAAATTTGGCTTTCTTCCCTTAACTATTTTTTCTTTCTCTTTGGTTGTCTTGTTGTTCTAAAATTTCAGAATAAGCGGTCTAATTTTGTATATGTCCCCCCCCGCAACAGGTGTCATCCAGAAATAGCTATTTACAGAGGAGGGCGTCGCGGACGAGGTAGGTTTACAGTTGGAATTTGTTAACACTTGTATTTGTTATATCTGTTCATATAAATGTTTCACTGAAGTAACTTAATAATAACACAAAAAATCCGGTTGAAAAGAGGTCTATTGACATAATAGAGAAGGGATGAAATGTCAGCTGGACTTCTATTTGAGAATTCCCGGTCCAGCAGATCTCTTTTTCCAATAATTATTTCAATATAATTTTTTTTGTATATGTCTGCTCTACCATTAGGGTTTCAAAACATAATAACCAAACTTATAACAAAAGTTAATTCATATTATAGATATATTACTAAATACAACTATTTATATTCATATTTTAAAATAAAAAAAAATTAAAAAATCATTAAAAAAAAAAAGGATAAAATATAAAATTATAAAAAAATATATATATATACTAACAATCTTATCTACCTTCTTTACAAAATTTTTCTTTTTCTTATTATTAGTTTGATTAAAAGTGCATGGTTCTGTCTTTCTCTATTTTCTCTAACTACTAAAATTTATAATATTAAATATATTCTCACTTCTATTATTCTATATATAAATTAGAGTATGTCTAAATGACGTGTAAAAGCCGATGCAAAAGACGTTAAGTTGTTAAATTTTATTGTTATTAATTATAAATATATAATTAACTGAATGATGTGTTAGAAGTAAAGGATTTTTTTTTCTCTCTCTCTCTCTCTACTTAATAACAATTTACAAATTTTATAATTTGAATTTAAATAATCAAAATAATGAAGATAATTTTAATACAAAACTAAACCATAAAACTAAACAACTATTTATTGTTATAATTAATTTAGATTTAGCTTGCTAATCTAATCAAATCTACTTAATATGAGTTATCATTCTTATCAGTTTGCTCCTTGAGTTTTTAATGTGGAATCGCTGTTATATTTTTGTCATATAGTTTTTACACTATATTAATTCATATGAGCTTGCTCTATGATATATTTTTTATATATAATATAATATACAAATTAAATTATATTAGATAATCTAATATAAATAAAACTCCAAACAGATTTTAATTATCTTTTATTGTTTGATTATGAAAAAGTAAATTATAAAAGTAATTTTAGAATAAATAACTTCAGAACTTTTGTTTTTTTCAGTGTTAAGTTAGTTTAAAGATGTTTTTTATTAGTTATTCTTAAAAATAAAACAGATAACAAACAGTAATATCTATATTTTTATAGATTAATTATTCATTTCATTACAAATTTAATCACCACAAAAACAATTAAGAAAAATATATAAAAAAAAAATTTCATAAGAATAACAAACTAAAAAACTAAAAAAAACTACAAACATATTAGGGTTAGCACTTCTTTTATGTTCATTTAAACTCGCTAAGAATTGCCTAAGAAAGAATTGTCAAACTTGTCCCTCCCTTAAGAACCATGACACATTTCAAACGACTAGTTGTAAATTAGTAAATACTATTTATAAATTAACATGCCAAATTTGTCAATTATCATATATAGGACAAACGTGTAATCCATTAAATATACGAATAAACCTACATAGAAACCACGCTAAAAAATCAATTGGTAATATATATATGAAAAAACACAATCAATTACATACTTTTAACAACTTTAAGATAGAAATACTAGACATATGTCAAAACAAAAAACAACGACTATTATTAGAAAACAACTACATTTATAAACACAACACATTATTCCCTTATGGACTTAATGACGAATTAAACTACACATACAAACCACAAACAGAAGAAATTTCAACTTATGAAATCTGCTGCAAATACAAAAAAAAATGAATTTAAACCTAAACCTAATAAAGCTAGAGGTAAAACTACCAATAAATTAGGTTACATTGAATTTGAAGAATTACTGGACCCAAAACAAATGTATACTAACAACTTCGTCGATTAATTTATTAAAACATTATTTAAACTAAATAATAATAAATTTATCAAACTTATAGAATATATTAAAATTCATAATCTGACTAACAGATTAATAGATATCACACACGACATCTTTAAATACAGAAAAATTAAACAATCTACTAATAACATTAATATTATCATTAAATTTAATAACAATTTATTTAATCATATTAAGTTTAATGATATTTTTAATAACCAAAACATCAATAATATTTTCCCTATAAAAAATTTAAATTTCAAAACAATCTGGAGATACAACAAAAATATAGGTAGTTTTTATTTGGCTTTCTTCCCTTAACTATTTTTTCTTTCTCTTTGGTTGTCTTGTTGTTCTAAAATTTCAGAATAAGCGGTCTAATTTTGTATATATTAATAGATATCACACACGACATCTTTAAATACAGAAAAATTAAACAATCTACTAATAACATTAATATTATCATTAAATTTAATAACAATTTATTTAATCATATTAAGTTTAATGATATTTTTAATAACCAAAACATCAATAATCTTTTCCCTATAAAAAATTTAAATTTCAAAACAATCTGGAGATACAACAAAAATATAGGTAGTTTAGTTTGCAATTATAACCAATATATTAATAATTTGGCAAATTTTAAAAAAATTAAATGTAATTGCAACAACTATATTGATAGATATAAGTTCTCAGGTCATATATTAACTAGCAATTTTTCTTTTTTAAATCCAGAATATCAGAATATTTTAAATAAAGGGTAAAAATATAGATTCTCCGCTAGGAGGCGGCACGAATAGGCAGCACGCAACGTCGCTCTCGGTAAGTGAACTGTCTTACTAAAATAATTCCTCTATTTTTACTAAAGTTCAAACTCAATATATCTGAAATGAAACCTTCATATGCAATATATCTTACCATCATAATTTTATGTCTATTAGACAAGAATTCTGAGTTAAATTTACATACTTTCAAGCCGGATACATACGGCGGCAAAAAGATTTGCTTATCACGCGTCAATATTTCACTTTCAAAATATTTCCGAATCTTTCTCCTTATATGTGTAGTTTTAATGCTCTTAATATTAGCTGGTATTGAACAAAATCCAGGCCCTAAGATGTCCAAACAAACGACGTTGGAAACAAGCTTAGATAGGGATAAAGAGATCAAAGATCTGATAAATGCACTCACCAAAAGGCTGGATAACTGGGGTGAGAGGCTGGAATCCCGTCTTTCGGCAATCGACGATAGAGTAGAAAATATAAATCAAAGACTGCAACAATTAGAGGAATCTTCTGCCGTTACAAAGGCAGCACTCTTTCAAAACTCCAAAAAAATAAAAGACTTAGAAGACCAGCTTGAATACTTGGATGCAAAGAGCAGAGAAAGGAACCTTATTTTTTACGGAATAGAACAAGATAATTACGAGGACTGCCGAGAACGGATACGGAGGGTTATCGAAGAAAATATGCGGACAACGTAGAAGATAAACATCACGCGATGCCACCGAGTATCCAGAAAACCTGGTGCACCGATCCTGGTTGAAGTCCCAGAACAAAACGATAGAACAACTCTATTCAAGGCTGCTTTCAATCTAAGAGGAACTAAGATATCACTATCGAAGGACTATAGTATGAAGATGAGAGAACAACGACGCGTTCTGAATGTCAAAAGAAGAGAACTCGTCGAAAAAGGTACTCTAGCTAAGCTAAGGGACAATAAGTTAATAATTAATGGCATAGCATATAAGGTCTGTGATGGACAAATTGTAGATGCCAATGGACATTCATTGTAGCAGGCAGATAGGAAACAATCACTTGTAAATAGTCAACCCATTGATAAACAGATCTCTAATACAGTGTCCATACAGCCACTTTATGATAAAACACTCACGGCTAAAACTTCTAAAATTAAAAACTCAAAGGTTACGGAAAATATATCAGATAGAAATACAACTAAAATTAGGTATACACATACGAAAAACTGTGAATCGGCAATAAAAGACAAACAAGTAACCCAGGCCAAACATATAGATACTAAAATTAAATATTACAATGGAATATAAATGGATTCAATAGAATAACATCAATATTTCCACTCGTTGAATACCTGAAAAAATACGAACTTTTTGCACTAAATGAAACATGGATCACTGATGATATTGAATTATTAACTGATGAATATTACATAATTCAAAGCCCAGCAATGAAGACAGAACTAAAGGGAAGGGGCTCGGGGGGAATTCTGATTGGAATAAAAAAAAAACTTCCAACATACGGTTAGAGAAATCGAAACAAACCCTTACTGGATATCTGTCTTGACGCACAAATTTTTAGACAAAACCACCGAGAGTATATGTTTGCTGTTTGCTTATTTACCTCCTAATGTATTACAAGAACAAAATTTAACAAATTTACTTAGGCATATTGATTATCACATGAGTGAAGGTAACGAAGTGCTAATAGCTGGTGACATCAATATTAGAATAGGCAATGCTGGAGGCTTCCATAACCCACTGAAACTAAATTCACCCCTCAACAAATATAGGAAATCTAAAGACCTAATATCTTCGAAACTATCTGAAAAACTAATTTCCTTAACTGATTCAAATTCTATAACAATAGCTAATGGAAGAACTAAGGGTGACACGCACGGCTCATTAACTTTTATTTCAGAAAGAGGTTCATCGGTTTTGGATTATTTCATGTACACACACGGTTTAACACAGATCATATCGGATATGTGGATCGAAGAACTTTCATATTCAGACCACTTACCAACTGTTTTACAAATTAATACTGGGTATGAAGCTATTAAATCCTCGTACAAAAGTGAAATACTAACACGAAAATTCATTTGGACGAAAGAAAATGTGGAGATGCTAAAACATAATTTAAGTGATATTGAAGTTGGAAATGAAACCGATATTAACACAGAAACAGTAATTTTTACTAAACAGATCTACACGGCAATGGAATCGGCAAATATAATTAAATTTGCTAAACGACGACACCAACTTTCAAAACCTTGGTATGACAAAGATTGCTATATTATGAAAAAAAAACGACCAAAGTAAGTTTACAAAGATGTAGGAACTCAAATAACATACACGACCAGCAAAAATATATTGAGGCTAGGAGGGAATATTTTAAGCTCCTGCAAAGAAAAATAGATGAATTCAACAAGGACAAGAATGAAAGGATAAAAAACGCCAAAGATCCCGAATCCTTCTGGAATGCCATTGCATCCTTCAGAAAAAAAAACAATAATACAAGGTGAGATTGATATAAAAGAATGGTTTTTATTTTATAAAAATTTACTGAACAAAGAAAATAAAGAAGCTACTTTTACGTTAAACCAGATGATCGGTTGGAAAGATCCAGATTTAGACGCGGAAATAACCCTTGAAGAGATCCATGATGTAGTAAAAAAACTAGCGAATGGCAAAGCAGTGGGACTCGATGGTATACCAAATGAGTTGCTGAAGAATTTACCAATACCGACTTTAACTAAATTGAAAAACCTATTCAACAAAATAATGTCCACAGAAAAATACCCGCAACTCTGGACGAACTCAATAGTACACCATATATATAAAAGCGGTGATAAGAATAACCCAAAAAATTACAGAGGGATTGCCCTCTGCAGTAATATATCTAAATTATTTACTACAATACTAAGAAACAGATTAAACAACTGGATAGAAAAAAGAGAGATTATTTTAGAAAAACAAGCAGGTTTCCGTAAGAACCGATCATGCATTGACCACATAATACTATTGAATTCACTCATCCAATTATCTCTGAGAAGAAAACGAGGCAAGCTATATGTCTTCTTCGTCGATTTGACTAAAGCTTTCGACACAGTCCCACATGATTTACTTTGGCAAAAATTGCATAAAATGGGCATTAGCAATAAATTTGTAATGCTGATAAAAAACTTTTACCAAGAAGCTAAGATCACTATCCGATGGAAAGGACAATATTCAAGTAATGTGAAAATTAATTCTGGAGTGTTGCAGGGAGAATCACTTTCCCCACTTTTATTTATACTATATATGGCCGACCTAATAGAACTTTATAATAACTCAGCACTTACAGGATTTCATCTCCCTGATTTTGGCGTTTTACACCTTCTTATGTATGCGGATGACATAGCCATAATTGGAGAATCGAAAATTAATCTTCAAATTAAAATCAATTTACTAAAGTCTTACCTGGATAAGAACAAATTAGTTTTAAATGAAAATAAGTCCAAAATAATAGTATTCAGAAATGGAGGAAGACCGGCAAGACACGAAAACTGGTACTGGGGTGACACCCCACTGACTGTTGCGTCCAATATTGCATATCTGGGATATCCATTCACTTCCACTATTAATAGTAAAAAGGTAGCCCTCTTTTATAAAGCCAAAGCAAATACGGCAATAAATGCAACTATTAGACTGATAAAAAAAGAAAAAATTAACTCATTAAAAGTTGCTCTGAATCTATTTGACTCAGTTATTAAATCAATACTGCTCTATGCGGCCCCTGTGTGGGCTTGGGACAATACGGATATTATAGACCAATTACAGAATATGTTTATCAAAAATTTTCTGAATCTACCAAAGATATATACCAGGGTACATTGTAAGGCTGGAAACAGGCAGAATATCTTTGACTTTTACAACGATCAAATTAATTTTGAAATATTTCATTAGATTACAAAAAATGGAAGACAATAGACTACCTAAGCTATGCTGGAATAGATTGGAGGAAATTTCCTTAATGACAAAACAACCTATAGGATTCTATAAGAATATTATGGATATCATCAATCATTGTGGACTCACATGGCTAAACTATAGGTTAAATTATGATGACATACAGATCGAACTTCCGAATATACTAAAAATAAAAATTGAACAGCTATTGCAGCAAGATCTGGCAAATTTATCTCTTACGAAAACATACTCAAACTATAGGTTACTTTATGATTCATTTATTCCAGAAAATTACTTTTCATGTAATCTGTCTTCAGCTTTAGTGAGTTTTATTGCACAGATCAGATTAATGTCAACAATGATCAAAGAAAATCATATTTACGCAATTAAGAAAGAAGATTTGTACTGTGGGTTATGTGGAAGTCAGATAACTGATGAAATATACCATTTTATTGCTGAATGCGGGGATTTGGAAGGAGAGAGAAAAAAGATCCTGAAAAGTCTTCCTAGACCGCATTTGAACTCAATAAAGCTAATAAAAACTGTTTCAGATAAGAAAAGTTGGGCAATTGAACTGTTCAACTTTCAAAAAGCGGTTGGGAATAAAATTGCACTCATGGAAGAGAGAAGAACAGGGGCACAATAAAAAGTCACCCTGTTTGCCATACCTTAATTGTAAATACTATATTTTCACCTGTTCTCTTATGGTTAATATTGTCTGTAACTCCACGGAGAATCCGTACGGGGCAAGATGCCCTAATAAAGCTGTTTTGTTTGTTTGTTTTGGGTATAAATATATACCTCAAATTAAACACAATTATAATAATACAATTAAATCTATATTAAAAGATATAGATATTTTCATAAATAAATCTAGTATAAAATACAGTATTCCAGAATTTACTTTTCTGGAATGGAAACATAATATTAAAAAGGAAATTATAAATTATTATAATAATACACTTAAATACACAAAACCTAATTCAGATATGCCTTCTTTTGAAGAAAATATAATTAATTTACAGAAGGACTTTATTATCACTCCTATAGATAAATGTTCCAATAACTTATCTATAATTTGTAAAAATCTATACCACGATATACTAAAAAAGGAAATTGATAATAATCATAAATACACTTTTGCTAGAACTACAGCCACAAAAATCAAAAAAGACATCAAAAACGTTGAAAATTCACTAAAAATGTATAATTACTACAAAAATCCAAACATACCAAAGTTCTATATAATTCCTAAACTACACAAAAAACCTATTTCTTTCAGAACAATCACATCTGGTATAAATTCAGTTATAAAAAACATTGATATACAATTAGCTTCAACACTACAATTTATTATAAATAAATTAACGAGTAAATATAATTATAAATGTATCGACTCAAATAAAAAAATCATTAATTATTTAATGAACAATTGGACAAACATTGAAACAATACACACATTTGACTTTGAGGACCTATATTCTAAAATAAATTTAAGAGATCTAAATAATAAAATAACCAATTTATTTAACGAATTCATTAATGACAAAACTTTCTACATTAAAAATATTCATAACAGATATAAAACAATTAAATTAGATCTTAAAACAGCAAAAACTCTACTGGAAACATATTTAAATTTTAACTATATAGAATTTAAAAATAAAATATATATTCAATCAGAAGGCGTTCCCATGGGAACTTCTTCAAGTCCTTTATTAGTCAACCTAATATTATTCTGGTACGAAAGAGAATACTTTCTACAAAATAATGTTAATTGGCAAATGTTCCGTTATGTAGATGACATCATAATATTTTATAATCCACAGTTTAAAAACTTAATACATGGAATATATCTTAAATACTTGAAACTTAAGAACAATGAAAAAATTTATAGAAACCAAAAAGTTAACTTTTAGACCTAAATATAGACCTTACAAATAATGCTATTGAAATTAATAATTAAAAAATTAATTATAATTTCAATATTATAAAATACTGTAATATAAATTCTAATATATCATTAAATTGCTGTAAAGGTATATATTTTGGTCAGTTTCTAAGATTTTATAGAATAAATAATATATTAGAAAATTTCATAGAAGATGTTAAAAATTTAAACATGGAATTTATTAAAAACAAATTTAGTATCAGACAAGTAAAATATTTCAACAGTATATCAATTATAAAATACTTTTAAAAAAATAAATGGAAGTATCCATTTATTAAATCAACTTTCTATAATTTCTCTCAATAATAACTAATACAAATTTATAATCTTTAACAGTTAATTAAACTTAAATTAAATAGCTGATTTGAAGAATTTTTCACAAGATTTTTAAAGTAATATTGTATAGAGTTCATTTTGTTTAATCTCCAATTTCTGGGGAGGAAAATGGAAATTAAATAAAAGTGAATTTTCACAATTAATAGCTTTATTAAACTCTAATAATTTGCCTTTTAAAGGAATATTGAAAGATGAATAAGTGTTGAATCAGTTATATCAATATAACTAGCTGTAAAGATTATAAAATTTGGCTTTCTTCCCTTAACTATTTTTTCTTTCTTCTTTGGTTGTCTTGTTGTTCTAAAATTTCAGAATAAACGGTCTAATTTTGTATATGTCCCCCCCGCCGCAACATGTGTCATCCAGAAATAGCTATTTACAGAAGAAGGCGTCGCGGACGAGGTAGGTTTACAGTTGGAATTTGTTAACACTTGTATTTGTTATATCTGTTCATATAAATGTTTCACTGAAGTAACTTAATATTAACACATAAAATCCGGTTGAAAAGAGGTCTATTGACATAATAGAGAAGGGATGAAATGTCAGCTGGACTTCTATTTGAGAATTCCCGGTCCAGCAGATCTCTTTTTCCAATAATTATTTCAATTTAATTTTTTTTGTATATGTCTGCTCTACCATTAGGGTTTCAAAACATAATAACCAAACTTATAACAAAAGTTAATTCATATTATAGATATATTACTAAATACAACTATTTATATTCATATTTTAAAATAAAAAAAAATTAAAAATACATTTAAAAAAAAAGGATAAAATATAAAATTATAAATATATATACACCATAAAACTAAACCATAAAACTAAACAACTATTTATTGTTATAATTAATTTAGATTTAGCTTGCTAATCTAATCAAATCTACTTAATATGAGTTATCATTCTTATCAGTTTGCTCCTTGAGTTTTAAATGTGGAATCGCTGTTATATTTTTGTCATATAGTTTTTACACTATATATATATATATATATATATATTTTGCAGCCCGCTATGAAAACCCCTTTAGTCATTTAAGTCCAAGTTTATTCAGATAGAAACCCATGTTGGAAACCATCCTCGGATGAGTGGGAGAACGAATAAGTCAGATATCACCCTCGCCCATTCAGCACTTAAACTTCTCCGCTGCAAATTGCCAGGAGGCAAATCGTTACACCCCCGTTTGATTGCCCCCCTGTTTGACCTCGTGTTAACTTAGCGACAATTTTATTCCTTGATAGGATCTCGCTTCTCTCTCTGCGTACAACGTTCGATACTTCCAATAATGAATTTCTTTATCTTCACCTAATCATCTTCACAAATTTTAATCTTTCAAAAATTTCAACTTCTAAACTCTTTATTTACCACCATTGACTTTTCCAAACATCGTCTAATTTGCGTTTATAAGCATTGCATCACGTGGGGAACACATTAACCTAAATACTTACCATATATTTTTTTATCTTATTCATTTATATTTTTACGATCCTTGATGTGTGCCATTTTATATTTTAGTATCAATCCAGATATTTTCGAATATTTAATTTACATTATGATTTTTATTTTCCTTCCATCCCTAAACATCTAAAACCATTAGAAAATCTATGTAAACATCACCTGGAACCTTATATTCTTTGACATAATTTTTTTTCTATTTTCCATGGCCTAGATCTAAGATAGTTTAAATTTAAAAATTTTGTTTTAACAGTGACACCTTTCCCCTTCTACCAACTCTCCCTTCTCATATCTTGATCCTTCAAACTCTGCTTTCTATACTTCATTCGTCTCTTGATCCTTTCCTTAGGCCTTCTATGCCATCGTTCTAATCACCCCTCGTCCATCGCAGAGTTCCTGTTCACCGACTTTTCTTTTTTTGTTGTTGTTGGTTTGCCCCAGTGGACTACTCCTTCCTCGCCATCCCATCCTGATGGTGTGTTCAGGAAAATCCATGGCTTATATTTATTTTTTATTTATTTGCACCCAGGTCACCGTCCTAGCATTCTTCATTTCATTTTTTTTTCAAACCCGGGTTCATTCAATCACTGGCAACAGTCGATCTCTGTTTTCCCGATCTACCTCCATCCTCTTCAACGGTTCTTGAGGCTCCTGCTTGTTAACAATTTTTTTTATGATTCATTGACATGGTACACCCTTTCTCCCCATGTTAACTCCACACAGAGAGCTTGGGTAACCAGAGAGATATTTTTTTTTTCACGCTCGAACCATCGCCATCATCAGCATGATGCGCCCACTCATTTTTCTTTTACCTTTATTTTTAATACGGTCGAGCTCAATCATCGGCAGCAGCACAGCTCTTGAGCCTCCATCCCTTTTTAACCTCTCTCAGCCAACTTTCCTTTCACAATATTCTCCCATTACCTACCTTTCTTACGAGCTTCACGCTTTTTGCCCAGCTGATCTAATGATACTTACACACAAGTGAGTTGGAAGCAGTCGGTGTTGAGTGGCAAAGCGTGCAGAGTGAGAAGTCCGCACGGGACAGTAAGGACAATGTTTAGTATCACAAGGCGCACCTCTCAGGACGTCTCAAGTGGCACCCCAAGACCGAGTGAAAGTTGAGGGCTACCAGAGGAAAGCTCGGCGTCCAGCCTGAAACCGCGAGGGCAGGGGGGGGGGGGGGCAAGACGGCCAAGATGACAATGGACCTAGTACTGAGAGGGCCTGTCAGAAATATCAATTGTAATTATAACTATCGACAGCCGGCCTAACATCCCTTTTTCTCCCTCAGCCTGGACCTCCGGGGATTGATTCTCCTTGGTCAGTGACTTATGTGGGTCATCCTCCCCTCCCCTGGGGTCCGGTGGTAAACTGGTATCACTTTGAGATGACTGGAAAGACGTCATACTTTATTACTTACATAATGCAGATTTTGATATTTCAGAGCAATAGAGTGGTCAAACATAATCAATAGCGTTACAATTTATATGGATTTATACTAATTTAACTATGGCCTGTTCTATGGTACAAAAATAATAAAGAATTAAGTTATATTAATAGGGTTATAATAAATTACATGAAATATGTGGTGAAGGAAGTTAGGGACAGAGTTAATGGTTATTAATATGGTACAAGCTTCTGTTTCTTATTCACTAGTGTAAAGATTACACAAATCCATGAGTCTCGATCTGATATCACGGAATGGGGTGTAGGGGTGCCGCTTTCGTTGATCATGGCACCATGACGCACTCTGGTGAAAGTCTGACTTTGAATGTGAATTGAGGCCGTTCCCAACATGGAAGCCTTTGCTGCCGACTCTAACATGAGTACAGACACAGCTCTTCCGTATCCCTGGAGAGAGACCTTTGCTGAGGTCTATCAATCGGGCAAGTTGTACTCAGGATTTTTTTTAAAAAAGCTTTTAATCTGAAAACAACAATAAGAATCTCTCTATTAAGATATTTTGGTCTTATACAGATTTGCTGAGCAGAAATATAGGGTACATGCAGGAATAACAGTAATAGTACCAGTAATCAGCAATGTTATTTACAGTGTATCAAATAAGGCGGAAAAAGAAAGGAAGAGCTTAGCATAATCTTATATACAAGAAGTAAAGAACAAGCAAGTTATTTTTCTTCAAGAACAATAATTAGTAGAATTGATTTATATAATTATCAGACATCTTTATAAGGTTATATATAAATGGATCAAGGGTAGAAGGTTTAAAGTCAGAATATAGACTTAAGAGTTAATTAATTTGTTCATTTCCACCCAGTTGTTCATTAGAAGCCACCGGATTGATTAGGTTACTTCGAATATCACATTTTCGCAGCTTTATAATTTTTTTGTAAATATTTCAAAGTCAGCCAGCGCAGTATTTAGCCAGATGTTTATTTGTTTAGAGTTGGGTTTGAACACAAGACTTTTAACCTACTAAGGTATTGACTTGTGATAATAAACTGGGATGCAATTTTTAGGCCATGATTTTCATGGGCAGATACTATCGGGGACTAGTTGTGGTTGTGCGGTGTCATCACAATTTAAAAGAAGAGTATCAAAGACTGGATGTCTCTCTCAATCAAGATTCCCTACTGATAGACAGACATGAAACGGTACATACTGTACTGTAAGCTTGGTAAAAGCTCAAATAAGGACCATTAACTTATTTATCTTTGTTTAAATTACGATAGATTGTGCCCCCGGTGAGAAAGGTTTGATTAGGGGAGTGAAATAAAATGGAGTGAAAAGCTAGCAAAACTATTAAAAGGGAAATAATTAAGGCACAAATTAGTTATTATAATAAAAATAAAGATAATGGGGAGTAGTGGTGACTACTGATATGTGATTATAAAAATACGAAATATAAGGGGTACACAGGAAAGATGTATTTAAATTAAACACACACAATAAAGAGGATAAATATTTGGGAAAGTTAGGTATACTATTTACAGCTTTTTGTTAATTAAGGTGCCATGAGTATTTACAACATAGTTTCAGGGATGTAACACAGGAGCGAGGCGAAGTAGAGATAATAAAGGTAATCCCTATATATATAAAAGTCAGTGTATGTATGTATGTATGTATGTATGTATGTATGTATGTATGACAATGACAATGAAAATAATTTTATTGACTTTCAGTCAATGCAAACACTCAACCAGAAGTGAGGGAAGAAAAAATTAACAATTAACAATCGTCAGGAGTTGAGGCATGTCCTCCAAAGCCTTGCCATATCGGAGCCAACGTCGGGATGGTAGTTCTGAGCCAGTTCTAAGGCGGCGCTGAGGAACTCAGCGAGGACCTTCATCAACGCAGTTGTGAGTTTCGCCATGAGGGGCTTTCCGTACTCGGCGTATAAAACAGCGTTCCTGAGTACAACCGGATTGATTCCTGCTTCATATATGGGCCTCAGGGAGGTTGTGTGATCCAGTTTAGTGAAAATTTCAACGATCATATCATCCTCTATCGTGGGCTCGAGTGGGGGCGAAGGTCTCATCGCGGTCGGTGTTGTTTCTTCCTCGTGGGGAACGGGTGGTGTTGGCCCGGCAAGCCGAGGCGCAGGCAGTGGGGGTGTTGAAGGCACTGCGGTAGGGGCGGTCCTCAGCTCTGACAAGACCTGTCGCAGGACCTTATAAATATTACTATCTCCTCCGGGCCTTAGGTCGAGGATTTGGTATATTAGGCCGGCAAGAGCATTGCTCTGCGGAAGGGTTAGATGTTAACCGCGCTTGTGGGCCCTGGTCTTCGAGGAGAGGATGTCCAGGACCTCCTCCCGCCCAAGACCAAGGGCGTCCGTCTCAGCAAATGAGACACCGGGATTTCTCTTGAGGTAGGCCTCAAGGTCGGGTCTCGTCTTACGCCCTAATGACGACGGGGAGGGCGGCACAGGGGTCCCGTGTGCATGCAGAGGACCAGGAGGGGCGACGGAGGCTGGCTGGGCTTGAGGCACTACTCCGGCGGGCTGGGAGGCCGGAGGGCGAAGGTCCGCGGGAGCCTCAGGTGCCTCCATTGGTTTCACTGCCTGTGGGGCGCTGTTGGAGGAGGACGGCGCCAGCACTTCGGCTGCAATCTCCATGGGCTCAGAAGAAGGAGCCACGGCGTCTGAGGATGTTCTCGCAGGCAAGGCGGCAGAAGTGCCGGGAGCTGATGTCTGTGGCGCAGGGCGCTTTGGTGACGGAGCTGGAGCCGTTGGTGTTGGGCGGTTCAGCTGCCGGGACTCGGTGGACGATGCACCAGATGGAGGGGGTGCCGGCTGTGGCTGGGCGTTGTTGGAGGCTCTCCCAGGAATGATGGGGCAGTTGGCCCTACGGTGACCCTGCCGGCCGCATCTGGAGCACTTGACTCCATAAGAGATGAAAGCCGACAGGACGTTACCCTTGTTTCGGATGATGACGCGGGTCGGGATCTTTTCCAAGGCAATGCCCTCCTTAAGGAGGATAAATGCGTCGCGTCGTCCATCCGTGAAGGTATACCTTCCGGCTCTCAGCCGGATGGGGACGATGGAGGTCACGTCACCGTAGGGCTTGAGGGCCTCGATGACGGCGGCGTCGTCCACGAAGAACGGCAAGTTTCCGACGGTGATCCTCTCCGCCCTTTTCTTGAAGGGGAAGGCCCTGAGGTGGGTGTGGCCAATATCAAGACCGTCTCTTATAAGTCGCTCCGCCAGGGCCTTGGTGGACAGGCCGACCAGCATGCGGCCATCCATTTTCATCACTTGGAGGACGTTCCCGGCTTCTCCGACCAGTTCTTCCACCGCCTGCAGGTAGTGGGTGGACCCGAAGTCCGGGCAGTGCTCGACGAAGACGCAGTTGTCCTCTGTTGAAGAGCGCTGGCGTGCTCTGGCGTCGGCGATGTCGGCCCGGGTAGCCCTGATCATCTGGACCCCCGTAGCTCCACCCGCAGGTGGCCGTCTTCGCGGGGTTGGGCCAGTTCTTCTGGAGGTCGCGACACCGCTGGAGCGCTGTTCGACAGGGCGGCTCGGCGACTCCCTGCGTCTTCGCTTGTGTTTGACCACGGTGAATCCATCTTCATCTGTTTCTGAGGCCTCCATTTGTTCGGCCCAGTTCGTCGCAGCGGTCAAGGCGCCGCTCGTTGATGGCGTGACGTCAGCGACACAAGCCGCGGCGAAATTTGCATGCTTTCTGTCAATAGGCAGGTTTGCATAGTTGCCGCTTGCGTTGGCTATTCTCGAATTTTCTTCCTGAAAATGGGTTTCCGCGGATAACTCCGCAACCGCTTGATTGTCAGAGCCGAGGTTTCCAGGCTCATGCTCAGCACGATGAGGGCTTCCAGCCCATACTAAATTCGTCGCTTCCAGCGACATTCTTCCGCTCGCCAGAGGCGAAAATTACGGAGCTCGGGCGACGCGTGGCCGCACGGTCGATGTATGTATGTATGTGGGTATCTATGTCGGCTATACACGTCCACAATACGTAACTGATCTGACTGAAATTTTAACAGTATATAGAGTAGAATCTGGAAAAACTTATAGTGAAAATATCAGGTCTCTAACCCTAATATTTTTCGAGTTATTTGCAAATTGCGTTGCAAATTTGCCTTTTCGCTCGCAAGCAGTGCCTCTAGCGGTGAAGATGGGAGGTAATATCAGCTGACCTAATGTACATGTAAAACGTGTTCTGACAGGACATAGAGAAAAATCTGGAAAATATATTTATCGGATTTTTAGCCAATAAAAAATAAAATTGACAGGTTCTGGGCAGAAATAGTTGTATTTTTAGTCAGAAAATGATGATGACGATATTGCTGTATCATGTTTGATTATCAGATACAAAATTATATCGGGAAAAATTCCAAAAAGCAGAGACCACGGGTGAAACCAGTTCATTATTTTGTACGCAGGAGCAAAATTCTAACAGAAAAACATTCATTCGAGCAGAAAACAAAAGCCAGATCATCTTTCTATAAAAATATCGCTTTTCAGACACAAAGTTTGGAGCGGGACGTTTCACAGGAGTGACATCCACGGCGCCAATTTATAATTGTAACGAATAGTATTTGAATAAAAACATTTTAATCGGGTAAAACCCGGGAGTTGCCCGGGTCATTCGGCTAGTATAAAATATAAATTAAAATTGACTTAAGAAAAAGGTTTGGGATAGGCAGTAACGCAGTGAAGAATAAAGGAAGAGGGTATGAATTGATTTCTGCAAAGGACATTTCAGGAGTTCTTCCCTGCAATACGAACTTAGAAGCGAAGTATTGTTTGCAGGGATCAGCAATTTCAAGATTCCCTGTAAGTAGCATTAGATATCAGATGGGCAAAAGGCGTGAAGCTCTAAGGAAAGGTAGGTAATGGGAGAATTATGGGAAAGAGAAGTTGACTGAGAGAGGTTAAAAAGGGATGGAGGCTCAAGAGTTGCGCTGCTGTTGGTGATTGAGCTCGACCGGATGAGAAATAAAAGTAAAAGAAAAATGAGTGGGCGCATCATGCTGATGAAGGCGATGGGTCGAGCGTGAGAAAAAATATATATCTCGCTGGTTACCCATGCTCTCCGTGTGTAGTTAACATGGGGAGGAAGGGTGTACCAGGTCATTGAATCATTTGAAAAAAAATTAAAATTGTTGACGAGCAGGAGTCTCAGGAACCGTTGAAGAGGTTAGAGGATGGAGGTAGATTAGGAAAAACAGGGTTCGACTGTTGCGATTGATTGATTGAACCCGGGTTTGAAAAAAAAATGAAATGAAGAATGCTGGGATGGCGAACCGAGTGTAAATAAAGAATAATAAAAATAAGCCATGGATTTTCTTGAACACACCATCAGGATGGGATGGCGAGGAAGGAGTAGTCCACTAGGCAATTGAAAAAAAAAAAGAAGCAAATTCAGCGAACAGGAACTCTGCGATGGACAAGGGGTGGTTAGAACGAAGGCATAGAAGGCCTAAGGAAAAGGATCAAGAGATGAGAGAAGTATGGAAGGCAGAGTTGGAAGGATCAAGATATGAGAAGGGACAGTTGATAGAAAGGGATCACTGTTAGAAAATTGTTTTCAAGAGAAAATATTTTAGACGTAAGCCATGGAAAATAAAAACAAATGATGTCGAATAATATAACGTTCCAGGTCATGTTTACATAGGTTGGCTAATGTTTTAGATGTTTAGGGATGGAAGGAAAACAAAAGTCATAATGCCTAAGAATTACCCAGGTCTACAAAAAAAAACTATTTTTTTTTTTTGCCGGAGAAAACCTTATGTTGATTCTAATGTAACATTTAATGCTGAATTCAAAAATGAAATCATAAGTTTTCTATCACCCATAGTTCTTGCAGGATAACCATTTTTTCTATAAATTGGTATATGCAGAAAATGTTACGTAAGCATTTTTAAGTAAACATCATTACATTAGCTAGCGCTTTATTTTTGAAAAGAAAAGTTGATATGTGAAGCCAAAAGCTTTATTTTATTTTTTTTTATTAATTAAATTTGCTCTTTAAGAATCATAAATATCAATATAAATAACAAATTATTGAATTTTTAATTAAATATGTTTATTTTATAATGCAATCTGTTTTGCTTTAAACTCAAAAATAACGACAAGCTCTGGAATGTTATTTTCTGAATAACAGTTTTAATATATATATTTAAATTTAACCTAACGATTTTTTTAATAGATTTGCATCATAAGTGACAGGTAAATTTGAAGTGATCAGTTTATTCCTTTCTATCGATTTGCTTTTATAAATCGTGTGCACTAGACTGTGTCAATATGCCGAGGTGTTGTATTAATATTCCTGATATTTTCTGTTACATTTGTGGCGAATTAAAAGTTCAAAGGCGAAACTTTACACCGCTCATCAAAAAGTTCTATCAACTTTATTTTGGCTGAAAATCGGTGACCAAGATAAGACTTGGGCTCCTCATTATTGATGTGAAATTTGTGCTCGACGTCTTACAGGGTGGATTAAAGGTTAACGTCATATGCCTTTTGCGGTTCCAATGATATGGAGGGAACCTAAAGACCATTCTTCATGCTGTTATTTTTGTTTAAAAAAGACTACAGGTATTACATCCAAATCAAGACATAAAGTTGAATATCCAGATTTGCCTTCTGCTATGAGACCGGTTCCTCATAGTGATATTTTACCTGTGCCACAGCCTCTTGAAAATGTAATATTTAATAACGATGATTCAGATAGACAAGAGAAACAGGCGAATGACAAAAATTTTAAAGCAGGTGCTTCATCTGAACCTCATTTGTTAACCCAAGGAGATTTGAACGACCTCGTACGTGATTTAGATTTATCCAAAAAAAAAAGAGTGAACTTTTAGACTCTAGGTTAAAAGGCTGGAATCTGCTGCATAAAGGCACAAAGATATGCCTTTTTCGCAAGCGTCAAGATGAATTTCAAGACTTATTTTCACAAGAGAATGATTTAGTATATTTCAATGATGTTGTTCGTCTAATGGAGGCGTTTGGTCATGATCATGATAGAGAAGAGTGGCGTTTATTCGTTGATTCTTCAAAAATTAGTTTGAAAGCTGTTCTCCTTCACAACGGAAATAAGTTCCCATCAGTCCCAATAGCACATGCATCCAACATGAAAGAAACTTACGAAAACATGAAACTGCTTTTGAAAAAGATAGAATATGAAAGATACAGTTGGAAAATATGCAGTTATTTGAAAGTCATTGCTCTCATGCGTGGATTACAGTTTGGATATACGAAATGTTTTAGTTTTCTGTGCGAGTGGGATAGCAGAGATAGGGAAAGGCATTACATTAAAAAAAGTTGGCCAAACCGTGAATTCTTTACTCCAGTACATAAAAAAAATTGTAAATCCTCCCCTGATTGATTCAGAAAATATTTACTTACCACCATTACATATTAAACTTGGATTAATGAAGAACTTTGTCAAGGCAATGGATCGAAATGCCAGTAGATTTGCCTACCTAAAACAAAAATGCTCTAGCATAAGTATTGTGAAAATTATAGAAGGCATTTTCGTTGGACCTCAGATTCGAGAATTGCTGCAGGATGGAAAATTTCAAAATATTTTGAATGAAGTTGAAGCAGCAGCATGGAATTCCTTTAAAAACGTTTGCAATAACTTTTTAGGAAGTGTCAAGGTTGAAAATTACCGAGACATAGTTAATGATC